>JAMPIV010007663.1:0-86840 GCA_024509875.1 Oreohelix idahoensis | reverse complement strand
GATGTGTGCCAGTCGTTGTGGTACCTCTTCAAGCATTCTGCTGTAGATGCAGTCAGATGTACAGCAATCTCAGTAAGATATTGATGGCCTGATTATTTGTACACTGTAATATGTTAACCACTCTATTTTTAACAGTCATAGACTGTGTGATGCGCCAGACAACAGAGGGCAATCCAAGAGGAATAAGATGGACTACGTTTTCTACATTGGAAGATCTGAAATATGCAGATGGCATTGCACTACTAGCACATTCCCATCAACACATCCAGGAAAAAACGAATAGCCTTAATAAGTATAGCCAGCTGGTGGGCCTGAACATCAATTTAAAGAAGACAGAGGTCATGACGCTCAATGTGAGCAACCCTGAGCCAATAACAGGAATCAGCAACTGGAACAGACAGACACCTTCACATACCTAGGATGCATAGTAACACCAGACGGCGGAGCAAGCAAAGACATCAACAACAGAATGAACAAAGCAAGAACAGCCTTTTTTAGTCTAAACAACATCTGGAAGTCTTCTCAGTACAGCACGAACACAAAATTTTCTATGGTACGGAATGCTGGAGAGTAACAGGAGGAAATGTTGAAATTGTCCTCTTTCCACACAACCTGCCTAAGAAAAATTTTCCGAATCTTTTAGCCAAATACCATCACCAACCAGGAACTGCTTACTCGGAGCAAACAAGAGGACATGCACACCATCATAACTGGCAGATGCTGGAATTAGGTTGGCCATGTCCTCAGAAGAGACCCCAATGCCATCACAAGAACAGCTATGCTATGGACCCCTGAAGGAAAATGAAAGAGAAGCCAACCGAAAACAACTTGGCGGAGGACTGTGGAGACTGAGATGCAAAGAATGAACCAGAGTTGGGGCACTGTACAAAGGATGGCTACTGACTGAGCAAAGTGGAATCAATTTGTTGCTGCCCTACAAGACGCCACCAGGTGTAATGGCCACTGACTGCTTTGACGGTTGGTGGCTAAGGATAAAAGAAAAGAAGAGTAATATGTTGATAGATTAATTTGATTGGCAATTTTATGGAAGGATGAGATTTTTGTTGGTGATTGGTGGGATGGATTTATGGTTAGATTAATAGATAAATTAGATGTGGGTAGTTGGATGACAGTTGAGTCGGTGGACAATGTGTTGATGAGATGTGGGCAGAGGAATAGATAGGTTTATTGACTGAAAAATGGGTTTTATAGTAGATGGATTAGCAGGTTTTTTTAGATAGTTGCTGGATGGATGTATTAGTGTAAGGAAGTGTTAAAATGTACTGATAGATGAACACATAGGTTCATTCCTGTCACATTTTCACTCCTAAAGTTTTCGATGTAGTCATTGCCCATGATGGCTACAACCCACAAAAGTCTGCTCCAAATCTCATTTCTGAGGTATCTGAGGAAGGTGGTTGAAGGAACAAGAACAGACATGGTCCTTAACCAGACAATACATCATGGCCTCTGTTACATGTGTTCTGCATTATATCTTTCTGGTATTGATCATGATAATAAAACTGGAACGCACAAACACAGCAACATTTAGAATGCGAATGATTGAAGTTCACTTCGAGGTAAAATTCATACATTTAATCGACACTTGACAAACGATGAGCTCCACATTGATGAAATATGATAACATGCGATTTCATATCAGAAGGTGATCAAACACAATGACAAAGATACCATCAGTATTGGTCAAACTGTCCGCTAGTTAAACTGCATTATGACATCATCGAAACAGTCATTTATTTTAATGAACATACTCTCCTTTTATTAGCCATCCATCGCAGGCATACACTGTAAATCGATCACTGAAGAATCTGTGAATCATGCATTGGACATATACACTTTTCAGGAGCTCTCACACATGCTTCTGAATACCTCGAAAGACACAAGCCAAAAGAGACTGTTACTACTCCCCAGCAGACTTGCATATGTAATCAGTTATTTTAAACAGACGTCACCAATAGAATTCAATGGTGCGGTTGCAATAGTCGTGCATTTTTGTGCAGCTTCCTTTGTACCCAGCAATGCATTCATTAGAGAACGCACCACTGTGTACAAATGGAAGCGTAACAGCCTCAAAACCCAGCCCCTGCAGACCCAAGTAGAACAGTCCAAATTATAATGGTTAGGCGATGTCTGCAGAATGGTAGATCAGCTACCATGACAAATATGGGAAATCAAGAGCCAAAGATCTAGACCTCCGGGACCACCCATAGTTTGCCAGAAGCACAACATTAGAACATTAGATAGCCTCTGAAGGACCAAGGAATAAATTGGAACCAGCCACGAGGAAGACAGCTGACAAAATAGTATGGTGCTTTCAACACCCCAGGGTAGAAGAGGAACAACTAAGTAAGTAAGTAGTAAGCAAAATGTGTAGAACAAAAACTAATGTACTCGGCCATTTTACATGAAACCTGCACAGCATGGTAGGATGTCTGTAGCAGATGGTTTGGCATGATGTTGCTGACCCCGTGTAAATACAGCAGATAATGAAATGTATATATAATGATAAGTACTTAAATAATCATGTTTTTAGCTTTCTGCTTATATATTTAAGACAAATCAACATTTGGTAAATTTATTTTAAGTACATATAAGGTATCTTACACTTGTGGTCTTCTACCATTTGGTAGTGGAGATAGGGTTTTACATTTTTTTAAGTATTGAAATGTGACAATTTATAACTGTAATTCAAATCAATGTTTCTCACAAGTTTTCTTAGAATTCATCATCATCATCTCCTGACATACAGAAATCAGTCATTGACAGTTAAAAAAAAAAATAAAAACTGAAAATTGTGGAGGGCACAGAGATTTGATTTTACAGAAGAAAGTTTAGAAGACCATGGACAACTAAAAAGAACACTGAAGATCTCCTGAAAGAAGCCAGTGCGCAAAGGAAACTTATTACCTACATTTAAAGAAGGCAATCCACTTTCCTTGGTCGTGTAATGAGAAGATAAAGCTGTAATATATCATGGCAACAGGAAAGATTGAATAAATAAAAAAGAGATAGAGGGCAGCAAAGAGAGAAGATGCTGGACAGTTTGGCGTCATCGACAACAACAGAATTGATAAACAGTACTGGAGACAAGAAGTTGTGGAGATGCATGATCACTTATGCCACCAGGCATGGTACTTAAGAGTATACTGATGATATGCCCCTTGTCATTCCTAGGGGTCTCTAAGGAGACAACGAAAGAGTAAAACTGCTACTCCTCACCTGTGTCATGAGAGGTGACTAATATGTGGCTGTGCATGGAGCTAGAAACATCATCATGTAAAACAAGTTGCTATAGAAACTACTACAGTAAGAGTACATGGATGCTTTACTGCAGGCTTCCTACAGGGAGGGGGGGGGGGGGGGGGGTGTCAGCTGCAGTGATGGCTCCTAGCTCCATAGGGAGCGAAAAGAGAAATTATGATGATACTGTTTATACACGTCAATATTATCTAACATGTATTCCTCAGGCCTTGTGTAGACTAACTTGGCATAACCCAGCCATGTTTCTGAACCTTCTGGATGTGGGAGGTCTCAATGCTGTCATGCAGGCTCTTATAGGGGGAGTTTCAAGGGTGCAGCAAGCCATTATAACCATGTTGGGTGTCTTTATGGTAACTGTTGGCCACACCAATAGATTGCTCCAAGAGAAAGTAAGTCAGCTTCATCTTTGTCTTCTTTATTCCTTCTTGCATTTTCTTTACATACTTTTTCCATCAGTGCTGAGTGATCATAAGAAAATTGCCAGGTATAGAAGCCCTACTTTCTGAACTGTGCAACCAGCGCAGGGTCGCCATGCAGTGGATACCGTCTCATTGTGGAATACCAGGAAACGAGAGCGGACCAACTGGCTAAAGAAGGTGCTGCAGATGAGCAACCGGATGTACCAGTTACTTACCATCATAAGAAAAAGATGATCAAATCTATCAGAAAGCCACCAACACCAAAGCAGGATGACTACCAAGCTATGAACAGATCAGAACAAATTGTCATTCTGCGCCTTAGAACAGGACACAACCGACTCCGCAGCCACATGTATACAAAATTCAGGACTGGCAATTCAGCCATGTGAACATGTGGACAGGCACCCCAGACTGCCAAGCACGTACTTCAAGATTGCCTCGATTATGATATATTGAGGCAAACCCACTAACCCAGAGAAACAACACTGGAAGCAAAACTATACGGACCTCTGTATGAACTACAAAAGACAGTAAGTTTATACAAGAAACAACATTGCAGATATAGACAATATATTTCTAGCGAACGAAAGAAGAAGAAGATCATAAGATTCTTTTATGCAGACACAGTATTTCTGTTCTGATGTGCCTGGCTTCCTCCTGTGATTTAGTTTAATACATTTTCTTTAACCATAGTTTGTGTTTTCCATAATACATATTCTTGAAAGTTATTTTGTCTTTAGCTAATTTATTCTGTCCATCCATCTTCTTGAAAGTTATTTTGTCCTTAGCTAATTTATTCTGTCCTTCCACCTTCCTGAAAGTTATTTTGTCCTTAGCTAATTTATTCTGATTAAATTAGTGTCCTTCCATCTTCTTGAAAGTTATTTTGTCCTTGGCTATTTTATTCTGTCCTTCCATCTTCCTGAAAGTTATTTTGCCCTTAGCTAATTTCTTCTTTCCATCTGTCGCGAGAGGTTCCTTAATTTAAGAAGAATAAGACAACAAGGTGTATCAGGTGATACTAGGATAGTTGCCAGAGAAGAGTCTGGTCTTAACTCTTAAACTCCAGAGCAACGCTCTGAGCGTTGCAAAATTCAACACGCCGTGCCAGAGCAACGCTCAGAGCGTGGTTTTTAGTTTATCATGCATAAACCTTAAAAATAGTCCGTTTAATGCAGTTCATATATTAAAATTCATTGAATGACTTCCGCTACTATCTAAACAACCAATTTGACTGTAGTTAATCAGCACATGTGCGTGTTTTGATGTTATTACCACACTTTTTGTGAAGATTTGCGTGCTTGCGTTTTTCGTTGTTATTGCTAGAGAAATATGTCACGCTTTATATTTACATTTTCTAAGTCTCCTAAGCAAATAATTGTGTCAAACTACTTTGAAACATTGCTGACATTGATGATGATTGTTTGGTAGTCACAGTTTGTTGTCAAAATACGGAGTCTGTGCAGAAAAGCTAGACACACTAGGTTTAGTTGATGAGTGGGCGTAGTCGTATTCTGGCCGATGAAAAAGCAACAAAACTAGACCTACCGTAACATCTAATCACTAGTTCTTGGTAGAAGATAAAGCTATGGATAGAATTAAAACATTAAACAAGAGTAAACAAGTTTTTATATGACGTTATTCTTCTTTATTTGTTTGAAAATTACGTAATGCACGATTGCATAATTTATATTTTTCTTACAAAGGACCACGGAAAACTGGTGAGAATAACACTAAATGTACTAATTGTGGCCATAAGCATGCTTTTTTTACTTGCATATGGATTAACTTGATGTTTGAATACTAAAAAGAAAGTTTTATTGTTTACAACAGTAATTTGTCTTTGGTAAGATCGTATTCTAGTCAACTTTTTAGCGTTTTTCAATCTTACATGCAAAATGTTTAAAGTATACCGAACACACTTGTGTTAATACTACCAAAGACATTATATATTTGAATTCTCTATCAATTTCCCTACAGTTTGGTATATAATAAGTACATGTTCGAAGGAAAATTCACAAACAAATTTAGACTGAAAAATGAACACTTCACTCTATAAAATTCTGCCCACAAGAAAAGTCTGGCACAGCGTGCAAAATAACTCTGGAATGAAAGAGTTAAAAGAAATACCCCATTCTCAGAAAAGAGCAATGGTGTATAGAGTTCATAGGTATAAAGTCAGGCTGTAAAGAATTTCTGGCCGAGATAGTAATATTCAGTACCAGAATTCTATGGTGCCACTCTCAGAGTTATACCTATGGGCTGTTATAGTATCTAGGGGAATTAATTAAATTCAAAGTAAAAGGAATTCAAAGCTGACATAAAGTAATCAAAACAGTGTGCTACAATTTCTTAATTTTATTTATGTACAGTCATCTGTTTAGTTTTGTTTGTGTAAACACAAACCCTAAAAATAAAAACACACTGATGATGTTGCATGTATCTACACCAAATAAAAGTCAGTCACTAAAAATAAAGTCTTTTCCTTGTTGCTAAGGCTCCCTTGTTATGAAAATAGTCTTAGTTCAACTAATCCTCTGGAACCAATGTTAATGATGGTACTTGAATTTATCTTCAGTATTAGGGGAGTAGATATTGACAACTGTCATAATGACTTCACTGTTACTGATATCACTTGACTTCACAATATTTCTAGGTTATGTAGCTTTTGAAAACTGTCACTCTGACTAAAGTCTATATGGTTTGGTAAATATTGAAAGCTGTCACAATAACTTCAATGTTACTGAGAACACTTGAATTCACAATATGTCTATGTTATGTAGCTTTTGAAAACTGTCACTCTGACTAAAGTCTATATGGTTTGGTAAATATTGAAAGCTGTCACAATAACTTCAATGTTACTGAGAACACTTGAATTCACAATATGTCTATGTTATGTAGCTTTTGAAAACTGTCACTCTGACTAGAGTCTATATGGTTTGGTAAATATTGAAAGCTGTCACAATAACTTCAGTGTTACTGAGAACACTTGAATTCACAATATGTCTATGTTATGTAGCTTTTGAAAACTGTCACTCTGCCTAAAGTCTATATGGTTTGGTAAATATTGAAAGCTGTCACAATAACTTCAATGTTACTGAGAACACTTTAATTCACAATATGTCTATGTTATGTAGCTTTTGAAAACTGTCACTCTGACTAAAGTCTATGTTGCTTCCAGACTAATTTAATCATCACTGTTTTCATCACTACTACTATGACCGGGTGTGGTATGCCAATGCTCTGCGAGTCAGTCTTGTCTAATAGGACTTAACTTCTTTGCTTCCGCCTTTTCCTTGAAGCAGGAATATAAGATGGAGAAGCCCAACACTGAGGGTCCCCACTCTTCCAACTGATGTAGGTACAGGGTGCTTGTTCCAATCATACACCGCTAGGTACAACACCAATACTCGTCTCTGCTAATAAGATGAGTGACAGGATACCTCTGACCTGAAATGTAATAGGTCTTACATAGCATCTGGCTCTAAAATTCTCATACCCAGATTGAAGATTAGTGAGGCAGTTCAGAATAAGTGATGGTAACACAGGAAAGGTAGACTCAGTCAGTGACAAATAGGTTTATGCAATAATGTAACACAACATTACAACACACAGGAAAGGTAGACTCAGTCAGTGACAAATAGGTTTATGCAATAATATAACAACATTACACATACTTTCTTAATATTTCCATAATTGACATCACTAAAACTGCATAGGCCTTATGGTGAGTGTTGAGTGTTTAAATAACTTTATGCAATAATATAACACAACATTACAACACACACACTTTCCTAATATGTCCATAATTGACATCACTAAAACTGCATAGGCCTTATGGTGATTGTTGAATACATTAATTTACAATCTTTCCTGATTTACTAGTTCCTGATAGTATTGTCCAGTCCAGCAATCAGAAAAGGCTTTAAAAGCTTCTGAAACTAACAACCCTCATTCCGTCCGGCCTTAGTTTTAATGTCGATCATAATTTATACAGCACAAAACAGCTTTCCTTCTACGAATCACACAAATAGATTTACACACAAAATCACTTCCATTACCTACTAGTAATTAATATTATACATATTATGACTTAATTCTCTTACCCACAATCTCAGATTCAACAGGCTTTTAATAAACCCATGCAGTCTGCTTCACTGGCAAATGGCGAAGGAGCTGGGGTAGAATCTGATTCTGTCCTCTGACGAATTTGGTTCTGGCGGTCCAAGAGAAATCTCCCAGATTTGCTTCCCTTGTAGCGTTTGCAATCACAGTTGAAACCGGGGAAAACAACCTTCACTCTAAGTTATTACTGCATGTAATCACTCATAACTCCTATGTCCATGCTTCTACAACTTAAATCCATGTATCAAATGAAAGTTTATCATTCCTGTTATTTTATTGTGCTCACTGTTCCGAGGGACATACTCTATCCTTTGACCTGAGGTCACAAATACATATTCACGTTTGCACAGATTCCATCTAGCAATCCTGCAGCCTACGATTCCTGAGAACGGTTTTCAGCTCGTGCAGCGATTGGTCGAAACATTTGTTGACATATTTTGATATAGGTAGGCAAGGTAGGCTCTCGTTAATTGCCCTTAGATATTGGTTCAGGACTACGCTACACCATCCATCTTCTTGAAAGTTATTTTGTCCTTAGCTAATTTCTTCTGTCCTTCCATCTTCTTGAAAGTTATTTTGTCCTTAGCTATTTTATTCTGTCCTTCCACCTTATTGAAAGTTATTTTGTCCTTAGCTAATTTATTCTGTCCTTCCACCTTCGTGAAAGTTATTTTGTCCTTAGCTAATTTATTCTGTCCTTCCACCTTCATGAAAGTTATTTTGTCCTTAGCTAATTTATTCTGTCCTTCCATCTTCTTGAAAGTTATTTTGTCCTTAGCTATTTTATTCTGTCCTTCCACCTTATTGAAAGTTATTTTGTCCTTAGCTAATTTATTCTGTCCTTCCATCTTCTTGAAAGTTATTTTGTCCTTAGCTAATTTATTCTGTCCTTCCACCTTATTGAAAGTTATTTTGTCCTTAGCTAATTTATTCTGTCTTTCCATCTTCTTGAAAGTTATTTTGTCCTTAGCTATTTTATTCTGTCCTTCCACCTTATTGAAAGTTATTTTGTCCTTAGCTAATTTATTCTGTCTTTCCATCTTCTTGAAAGTTATTTTGTCCTTAGCTAATTTCTTCTTTCCATCCATCTTCTTGAAAGTTATTTTGTCCTTAGCTAATTTATTCTGTCCTTCCATCTTCTTGAAAGTTATTTTGTCCTTAGCTATTTTATTCTGTCCTTCCATCTTCCTGAAAGTTATTTTGTCCTTAGCTAATTTATTCTGTCCTTCCATCTTCTTGAAAGTTATTTTGTCCTTAGCTATTTTATTCTGTCCTTCCACCTTATTGAAAGTTATTTTGTCCTTAGCTAATTTATTCTGTCCTTCCATCTTCTTGAAAGTTATTTTGTCCTTAGCTATTTTATTCTGTCCTTCCACCTTATTGAAAGTTATTTTGTCCTTAGCTAATTTATTCTGTCCTTCCATCTTCTTGAAAGTTATTTTGTCCTTAGCTAATTTATTATGTCGTTCCATCTTCTTGAAAGTTATTTTGTCCTTAGCTAATTTATTCTGACCTTCCACCTTCCTGAAAGTTATTTTGTCCTTAGCTAATTTATTCTGTCCTTCTACCTTCCTGAATGTTATTTTGTCCTTAGCTAATTTATTCTGTCCTTCCATCTTCTTGAAAGTTATTTTGTCCTTAGCTATTTTATTCTGTCCTTCCACCTTATTGAAAGTTATTTTGTCCTTAGCTAATTTATTCTGTCCTTCCATCTTCTTGAAAGTTATTTTGTCCTTAGCTAATTTATTCTGTTCTTCCACCTTACTGAAAGTTATTTTGTCCTTAGCTAATTTATTCTGTCTTTCCATCTTCTTGAAAGTTATTTTGTCTTTAGCTATTTTATTCTGTCCTTCCACCTTATTGAAAGTTATTTTGTCCTTAGCTAATTTATTCTGTCCTTCCATCTTCCTGAAAGTTATTTTGTCCTTAGCTATTCTATTCTGCCCTTCCATCTTCCTGAAAGTTATTTTGTCCTTAGCTAATTCATTCTGTCTTTCCATCTTCCTGAAAGTGTTTTTGTCCTTAGCTAATTTATTCTGTCCTTCCACCTTATTGAAAGTTATTTTGTCCTTAGCTAATTTATTCTGTCCTTCCATCTTCTTGAAAGTTATTTTGTCCTTAGCTAATTTCTTCTTTCCATCCATCTTCTTGAAAGTTATTTTGTCCTTACCTAATTTATTCTGTCCTTCCGCCTTCGTGAAAGTTATTTTGTCCTTAGCTAATTTATTCTGTCCTTCCACCTTCGTGAAAGTTATTTTGTCCTTAGCTAATTTATTCTGTCTTTCCATCTTCTTGAAAGTTATTTTGTCCTTTGCTATTTTATTCTGTCCTTCCACCTTATTGAAAGTTATTTTGTCCTTAGCTAATTTATTCTGTCCTTCCATCTTCTTGAAAGTTATTTTGTCCTTAGCTATTTTATTCTGTCCTTCCACCTTATTGAAAGTTATTTTGTCCTTAGCTAATTTATTCAGTCTTTCTATCTTCTTGAAAGTTATTTTGTCCTTAGCTATTTTATTTTGTCCTTCCACCTTATTGAAAGTTATTTTGTCCTTAGCTAATTTATTCTGTCCTTCCATCTTCCTGAAAGTTATTTTGTCCTTAGCTATTCTATTCTGCCCTTCCATCTTCCTGAAAGTTATTTTGTCCTTAGCTAATTCATTCTGTCTTTCCATCTTCCTGAAAGTGTTTTTGTCCTTAGCTAATTTATTTTGTCCTTCCACCTTATTGAAAGTTATTTTGTCCTTAGCTAATTTATTCTGTCCTTCCATCTTCTTGAAAGTTATTTTGTCCTTAGCTATTTTATTCTGTCCTTCCACCTTATTGAAAGTTATTTTGTCCTTAGCTAATTTATTCTTTCCTTCCATCTTCTTGAAAGTTATTTTGTCCTTAGCTAATTTATTCTTTCCATCCACCTTATTGAAAGTTATTTTGTCCTTAGCTAATTTATTCTGTCTTTCCATCTTCTTGAAAGTTATTTTGTCCTTAGCTATTTTATTCTGTCCTTCCACCTTATTGAAAGTTATTTTGTCCTTAGCTAATTTATTCTGTCCTTCCATCTTCCTGAAAGTTATTTTGTCCTTAGCTATTCTATTCTGCCCTTCCATCTTCCTGAAAGTTATTTTGTCCTTAGCTAATTCATTCTGTCTTTCCATCTTCCTGAAAGTGTTTTTGTCCTTAGCTAATTTATTCTGTCCTTCCACCTTGAAAGTTATATTGGTTTTAACTAATTTGTTTCTGTTTGGTTGTAACTAATTTACTCTGTTCATTCATCTTCTTGCACACCAAAATGGCATAATGAATAGAGTGCTATATTCTCAAGGCAAAGGAATATAGTTTGAAACCAGGTCTTGTCATGTTGCAGCCTACCCAAGCCGGCTGAAAAAGGAGGAAGGCGGCCTGCATGGAGGCCATAAGGAGGCAGCCCCTCCACCATGCAAAGGCACAACAGGCCAACCACCTGTTTGTCTTAAAACCTGATTATGTGAAACATAAGAGAGAAAACCAGACTGATTCTAAAGGTGACGAACTGGAACGGACTACGGACTACGACTTATGGAACATGGAACACAAGAAGTATGAATGGGAAGGAACAGGAGCTGGTGGAAGAGATGAGGAAAGCCAAACTAGACATCCTGGCTTTAACAGAAACAAAGAAAAAAGGACAAGGAGTCATGGATCTCGATGGCAACACGCTGCTCTACAGTGGTGTCCTCACATCTGAAAGAGTTAAAGGGGGTGTGGGTTGTATTGTGGCCAAAAACCAAAGGGATAATATCGAGGGATAGAACTTTGTCTCAGAACGCATAATGGTCCTAAAAGTAAAAGAAGGAGAAACCATAGTCAACCTTGTCATTGTGTATGGGCCAAATGAAGATGAGCGAGCAGAGGTCAAGGAGGAATTCTTCAAGCTACTTCAAGGGACAGTAGACGACTGCTTAGATGAAATTATCATGCTCAGAGATTTCAATGCCAGAGTTGGAAATGACCATGCTAGATGGGGTGGAGTTATCAGAAGATATGGAGAAGACACTCTTAATGACAATGGAAAGTGACTCCTTAAATTCTGCACAGAGCAGAATCTGATCATTACAAACACAAAGTTCCCCCATAAGCGCATACATGTATATACTAGGTGTGAACCAACAAAGAATGAGAAGTCAGTGATCGACTACGCCATAGTTAGGAAGAGCTCATTCAAGTATGTCCGGGATGCTAGAGTGTGGAGGGGGCCAGAGATTGGAAGTGACCACTACTTGTTAACAATTAAAAGAACAACTGAAAGAGCTACTCGGCCTAGGAACTGCCTAACATCACGCAAGAAGCTAAGTAAACGAACAGGAGAAACGAGCATTAAGACCTACAAGCTGAGAGAGCCAGAAGTGAAGACCAGATATCAGGGGCTTATTGCTACAGCAGTGAGAAACACAGAACAACAACCTGAGGACCTGGAAACACTCTGGCTGAAATTCAAGGACATCATAAAGACAGCTGCAGCAGAAGCATGTGGTGAAGTTCGACTTGGGAACAAGAGAAAGAGGACACCTTGAGGTTAAAGAGAAAATAAGAGAGAAGAAAAAGGCATGGAAACAATACTTAGGAGCTAAGAACACAGCAGGAAAAACAGAGAAATATAGAGAATATATGATACTCAGAAGCAAAGAACAAGGGGATAGCAGCAAAACAGAAGTCCTGGGAAGAATTTGGAAAAAGCTAGAAAATGAAGCGCAAGAAAACCAGAAATTGTTCTACAAGACCCTAAAGAATATGAGGAAGGAAAAACAGTGCCCTCTTAAATTTATAAAGGACAAGCAAGGCAAATTGCTTACTGCCCCAAAAGAAGTAATGGAAAGATGGAAAGAATATTTTTCAGAACTCCTGGATGGTGATCAAGGTCAAACACCAGAAATGATAACCAATGTCATAAAAGAGGAAATCAATGGTGATGAAGATGACATAAAGATGTGGAGAAAATCAAGATGGGCAAAGCAGCAGGACATGATGGCATAACACCAGAAATGGTTAAGTACATGGGAGCAGCAGGTGACCTATTACTCCTAAGGGTCCTACAGGCAGCTTGGTGCAACAAGACCATACCAAAGGATTGGGAGATTGCCATAATAACACCGATATCTAGAAAGGGGGACAACTGACAATGTGGAAACCATAGAGGCATATCCCTTCTCAGTGTCCCTGGTAAAATCTGCTCTAGAATCCTGGAGCAGAGACTCAGATGCCTAGCTGAGCCACAAATGGATGAGGTCCAGTGTGGCTTCCGAGCAAATCAAAGTACTCAAGACCTAATCTTCACACTCAGACAGTTGAGTGAAAAGGCTCTTGAGTATAAGAGTGAGATCCATCTTTGCTTCTTAGATCTGGAAAAGGCATTTGACAAGGTCCCCTGGAACAAACTCTGGGACTGTTTGACAAGGAAGAACATTCCAGCACCTCTGATTCATGCTATACAGAGCTTCTACAAGTCTTGCAGAAATTATGTGAGGACAGCAAACCATAAGTCAGAAGAATTCAGGACCACCACTGGTGTAAGACAATGTGATATCCTGTCACCTTATCTTTTCATACTCCTCATGGATTAATGCATGTCAGGAGACAACAGGAAAATATTCAGTGGGGTACTGGAAGATGAGACAGATCTGTATTTCAGAGCTGGCATTTGCTGATGATGTTGCCCTGATTGCTAAATCAGAGACACATCTTCAATCCAACCTGCAAGTCTGGAAGGAAGAGCTGGAGAAGAGAGGGATGATCATAAGCAGCTCAAAAACAAAAAAACATGGTGATATCACGAGAGGAAAGAAGACATCAGATTAAGCTGGGAGAACAGGTCCTGGAGCAGGTCGACCATTTTAAATACCTTGGAGCTGTCATAGATAGGAAGGGAGGCATCAAAGAAGAGTTGGCTACCCAAAGAGCAGCAGCTGGGAGACTTTTTCAAGCCATAAATCGAGGATTCCTCAGCAGAAGGGAAGTTGGTAAGAAGACGAAGATGGCTGTTTATCGCTCCATCTATGTCCCAGTCTTGACGTGTGGATATGAGTCATGGGCAATGACTACAACCCATACAAGCCAGATCCAAACCTCAGAAAAGAGGTATCTGAGGAAGTTGGTTGAAGCAACAAGAAGAGACATGGTCCGCAACCAGACGATACGTCAAGCCTAAAAACCCAACCCCTGCAGACCCAAGTAGAACAGTCCCAACTAAGATGGTTTGATCATGTCTGCAGAATGGGAGAAGATCGGCTACCACAACAAGCATGGGAAACTAAGAGCCAGGGATCCAGGGATCCAGACCTCCAGGATGACCCAAAGTCCACTGGGAGGACAACATTAGAAAGTCTTTGAAGGACCGAGGACTAGAGTGGAACCAGGCCAGGAGGAAGACAGCCGATAGGATAGCTCTCTCTTCCAAACCTCTACACCACATGGTAGAAGAGGAACGAATAAGTAAGTAAGTTGGTTGTAACTAATTTATTCTGTTCATTCATCTTCTTGCACACCCAAATGGCACAATGAATAGAGTGCTTTATTCTCAAGGCTAAGGAATATAGTTTGAAACCAGGTCTTGTTATGTTGCAGCCTACCCAGCTGTAAAAATAGGTATCTAACTTTGCTGTGAATTAGGGAAGGAAAAGACAGCAAAGAAGGGAACTGATCACCCTTCCTCATAAATCTGAGTCCTAGTATAGGAAAGTCTCTAACACCATTCTCCCATGGTAGTATCTGATATAGGACTACCTTTACATTCTTCTTGGAAGCTAGTTGTGTCTTACTAAGGTATTCTGTCCATCTGTCTTCTTCTTGAATATCCAATTTGGCCTTAACTCTTTATTGTGTCCATCTGTCTTCTTGAAAGCCAATTTGGTCTTAACTCTTTATTGTGTCCATCTGTCTTCTTCTTGAAAGCCAATTTGGTCTTAACTCTTTATTGTGTCCTTCTGTCACCTACTTGAAAGCCAATTTGGCTGTAACTATTTATTCTGTCCATGCTTCATCTTCTTGAAAGGCAATGTGGTCTTAACACTTTATTGTGCCCAGCTTTCACTTTCTTGAAAGCCAATTTGGTTGTAACTCTTTATTTTGTCCATGTTTCACCTTCTTGAAAGCCAATTTGGTCTTAACACTTTATTATGTCCGTCCTTCATCTTGTTCAGTCAGTTTGGTCTTTACTAATTTAGTCAACCACTTCTTCAACTCTTTCAGTCCCAAGCAAAAAAGTGGGTTTGGCCCCAAAAAAAATGGCCACCCCAGTGTGTTTTTATTGTTGTTGATTGGAAATAATTTTTTAAAATCTTCATATGCATAAATAACTTTGTTATTGTATATGAAACCAAAGATAAATGGATGTACTTTACTTTATACAAGTATAAAAGCATTCATTTAAAAATTATTAGTTATCCAAGGTAAAATAGGGGCTGAAAGAATAAGCCTTTGAAAAATTAGAGCAAAAATATTCAATCAAATTCTTCTAGAATTGTTCCCCAGGAGAATATCCAAGGGTAAAGTTTCAAAATGTCACAACCAGAAGTATTCTAACAAAGTACAATCTGAATTATTATCACTATCTAGAATTATTTCAAATAACTTTCTAGCTTGCTCTGAAGTTAATTCAGAGGTCTACCAGAAACAGTGGGCATTGCCATTTGATCTTACAAAATATGCGCTTAAAAAATCTTAAATTAATATCAAACCACAAAAACACGTTCTCTCTTAAACACACGAGGTATTTACTAGAAAGGACTTCCTGTCAGAAATGACATTTTGGGTTGTTAAAATTGGAAAACAGCTCTAGAAAGGAGCAAAAGATACAAAATATGATATAACGTTGATCAGGTCAAACAGGTCGAACCGGAAAACCGATATAACGTTGATCGCAATTGAGTTAAGGCAAACTTGGTCTTGACCAGTTTATTCTGTCCATCCATCATCTTCTTGAAAGCTAATTTGGTCATAATTTTGTGTAAGTATAGTGTGGTTTACAGAAAAACAAAATAGATGGCATAATATCATAAAATGAGTCACGAAATGAATGCACCTTAACTAGCCCTAAAAGAAAGTATTAAATAACAAAAGTGAAGATTGAATAATAATCAAAGGTTTTTAAAAAAGAAAGAAAAGTGAAAGACAATAGGGTGATGATGATTATTAGTGAGAAGGAATTAATAAATGTTAGATTGAAACTTGTTGATTGGATTGCACCATCAAGGCAAGAAGCAGATAATTTTGGAAATTCATTACTTCTTCTTTCATCTTTGATCCTTAGCCGCCGACTGTCAAAGCAGTCAGTGGCCATCATGCCTGGTGGCGTCTTTTAGGGCAGCAACAAACAGCTTCCACTTTGCCCAGACAGTAGCCATCCTTCTTGCAGTGCCCCAAGCTCTGCTTCATTGTTTGCATCTCGGCCTCCACAGTTCTCTGCCAAGTTGTTTTTGGTCAGCCTCTTTCGCTTTCCTTCTGGGGTCCATAGCATAGCTATTCTTGTAATGGCATCAGGGTCTCTTCTGAGGACGTGGCCAACCCAACTCCAGCATCTGTCAGCTATGATGGTGTGCAGGTCCTCTTGGTTGCTCCGAGTAAGCAATTCTTGATTGGTGATGGTGTTGGGCCAAAAGACTTTGAGAATTTTCCTGGCAGATTGTGTGGAAAGAGAACAATTTCGACATTTGATTCTCTGTTACTCTCCAGCATTCCGCACCACAGAGAAGCACAGAAAGTAATTTGGTGTTAGTGCTGTACTGACTGGACTTCCAGCTGTTAATTAGACTAGCAAAGGCTGTTCTCGCTTTATTAATTCTTTTCTTGATGTCTTCACTTCATGAAATTCATTACGTCTGCACATGTGGTGGTTGCTCTGCTCTGAGTACCAAAATCATAGACAGAGTGATACAGCTGGAGAAAGGTAGACAGTTCTTATGTCATCTGTTGTGTGTGCAAAACAAGTGGGCACATAGCAGTAGGAGCCTGCTTTCTTAGTCAGCTGAGTGATAGATGTTGGTTTTATCTCTGGTTGTAGATGTTGGCTACAAATAATGAATAAGCAGTACTTGTTCTGTATCTTTCAGATTCACACAGTCTCAAGTTTCAGAGTTGTTCTAATTTTTTAAGCATTTAAAAAATATTTATAATGTTTACTGAGCAATGTTAAAATATATGTATGTTTTTTCTTGTCTTTTCTCCTAATAAGACATATTAATGTCTTTATATTCCTCCATTCTAAAATATATAAATACATATTTTAGGGAAAATAGCTAAAATATGTAAGGTATGTGTATATCAAACAAATATAAACAACATATTTTGTACTAAAATTTTTTTTTAAATATATGAAATGAGTTTTACACTTTCAAAGCTCATGTCCTAAAAGTAAATGGTATATATTTAATGAAACACAGTTAAAATATAAACAACATATTTTATACTAAAAAAATGTAAAGTTTACGAAATGAGTTTTACTCTATGGATTCTCATGTCCAGGTCAGTCTTGAATGGTCCTCATGCACAATATGTACTCTACTGATTATATTTAAAATATAAACAGTATGTATTCTACAGCAATCCCTCTAAATATAACTTTATCAGGATTGCCCTGCCACATGATGTGCTCTCAACCGAGTGGCTACATATGTGACTGTATGTAGTGTTATGTGTGATTGTGTGTAGTGTTGTGGCTACATGTATGATTGAATGTAGTGTTTTGTGGCTACAAATGTGGTTGTTTGTAGAGTTCTCTGGCTAAATGTGTGGTTGTATTTAGTGCTGTATAGCTAAATATGTGCATGTTTGTAATGTTCTTTGGCCGTAATTATGATGTTGTATAATGCTGTGCCTACTTGACTTTCATAAATGGGTGCTTGCGTAGAATAGAGGGATTAAAATGGTTTGACAAGGTTACCAACGTGGAACTGAGGACAAGAACTAGACAAGTGCCAGTGGAACAAGAGATGAGAAGAAGATGAGGGCGATGGATTGGACACACACTGAGAAAACCTGTTGATAGCTTTACAAGGCAGTCCTTGTTCTGGAACCCCCAGGGCAAGAGAGGCAGAGGTAGACCAAGAAGCACATGGAGAAGAGAGCTGGAAATGATGAGGAGAATGTGGAAAGAACTTGAGATGATGGCACGTGACAGGAGGACTTGGCATGTGTTTGTTGAAGGCCTATGCTCCTTTGGGAGTGGAGGGTTATGAATGAATGTGCCTACTTATGTCATTGTATGTGGTGTTCTGTGGCTACATATGTGATTGTTTTGTTCAGGTTTTGTTTTTAATATATATATACACCTTAGAGAAGAACACTGTAGTCATTGAATAAGCTAAAAGTCAGATGTAGACAAATATTTTAAAAGTATATCTTTCTACACATTCATCATTATCATTCCACTTTTCACTCCTTAATGAACTTTGAACCACCACTGCAGGTCGGCCTCTTACAGAAAGCTTGCACCATATCATTCGTGTGCCCTTGCAGTGGGTGGGGTTTCTTAAGAGATTGGTTTTACATGATGAGATTGCCGGCCTCATACAACACTTTTTGATTAGTCAACCTTTTATGACATCCCTCAGAGACATGTGCAAGTGTTAAAATTAAAGTTTCATTTTCATCAAATGTACAACAATGGAATTAAGTTCTTGGTGAACATCTTTCCTTTTTGTGCCTTCGCTTGACTGTTCATATCATTATCATTGTTTTCCTTTGTGCGTCTTACAGAGCATGGAACCACCACTGTGGTTGGTCCCCTTGCAGGAAACCTGCATCAGGCATTCACATGCTCCGGCAATGGTGGTTTCTGTGGCAGTTTTTTACATGATGAGCTTCAAATAAATAATGACAGTGGATATATTCTTCTTCTTCTTTGTACACTCTCAAATGTCTACTTGAATGTTTTCAAAGAAAGCAGTAGTCAGTTTGAGACTATTTGCATCTCCGTAGAGCTTTTCCCATGAATGGTACTGGTGTCGGCCATGTTCGTTTTCTCTGTTTTGCATATGTTGGGCAACTTTGAAGCAGATGTTCAGCAGTCATTTTATCAGTGCCACAGTTACACTGATTGGTAGTTCCTATCGTTAGCTTGTTGAATATATGGTATCTCAGTCTGTTGTGGTCAGTGCGGAATCTGAAGATTACCACTTTTTCTCTTCTGTTGGGCTAATAGTATGCACCATTTTGTGTGTGACCTGGATGCTCTATATCCCATTTGTTTCTGTATCTGATTCTGATAAAACTCTTTGCCTCCTCTAAAGTTACACTTGCATCAGGCTGAGGTAGATTTCCACATTCCTTTGCCTCCTCTAAAGTTACACTTGCATCAGGCTGAGGTAGATTTCCACATTCCTTTGCCTCCTCTAAAGTTACACTTGCACCAGGCTGAGGTAGATTTCCACCTTCCTTTGCCAATCTGTCAGCATCTTCATTGCATGTGATGTTACAATGAGATTGGATCCAGTGTATATATTCAGTACATATTATCTATAAAAAAAGAATATGATTCATAATTTGCTGTTATTTTTGGAGTGATTAGAGTGTATGGGTTTTTCTTGACTGTAAGTATGTTGTTTGTCATAACTTATTATTAGTACTGATTTTTATAATGTGAAACTGTAGTTGACAAGTTGTCTCTTAAATTTAAACATTCAGGACGTGATTGTGAGCATAACTATGATGAATGCGTATCCAACCCTTGCAGGAATGGGGCAACTTGTGTTGATGGCATCAACAAATTTACTTGCGACTGTAAAGCAGGATTTAACGGTAAGTGCTAACATTTTTTTAATTTTGAGATCTGGCAAGGGAGGTAGAATTGTGTTGTCTGCTTACTACACAGGAAAAGAACTGAACAGTTTCACAAGTTATGAATTATTTATACATCAGAAAAGACAAAACAAAATTACTGAGGCTTGAATCATCATCATCATCAGGTGCCATCTCCACCACGAGGGTTGGCTGTAATGGATCTCCAACGTCTTATGTCTCTTGTCTTGATGGTGCACTCTGATACACTCTTTCCTGTCCATATCTTTATGTTATCTTCCCACTTATAGTGATGTTTTCCCCTTGCACGTATGCCTTCAACTCTCCCTTCTGTTATGGTCTTCTGCAAGGTGTTATGCCTTTTTTATGTTGCCAAAATATTTTAGCTGCCTAACTTTGATCTCGTTCATTAGTTCTCTTTTCATTCCTAGATTTTCTAGGACCTCCTTATTTGTTTTCTTCTCTTTCCATGAGATACGCACCATTCTTCGATATATCCACATTTCAAGAGCCTCAATTCTTTCTTCCAATTGCTTATTGATTGTTCATGTTTATACACCATACAGTAATGAATAACATATATAACACTTTATGATTCTCAGTTTTAATTTATAGGTTAATTGTTTAGATGTCAGTATCTGTCTCATGTTGTTGAATGTAGCTTTGGCCATTCCTATTCTCTTCTTGATTTCTGTTTCACATATGCCATCTTCTGTTAATATAAGGACATATAGTGTATTAAAATTCAAGACAATAAAATCAGATTTCTGATATCTAAATATAGTATTTTCTTCCCCCTCCAATCAGTCCAAATAAAGTAAATCAAAACCAAAATTGTGTGAATGTATTTGTGTGTGACCTTCTCTTTCCAAGAAACAAACAAACAATAAAAATATAAAACAAACAAATACAAACAGCAACAAAAATAAAAGAAAAAAAAACAAAGTAAAGTCTCTCATAACTGCCCTGTTGTTAACAAGGTGAAAAGGAGTGAGAAAGCCTGGGAGTGTCTGAGATTACATCCAATCCACCAATTGTCTGCCATCATCTACATGAGCACCCCATCAGACTACCCGTTATCCTCACATCATCATTGATCCTTATATATTAATTTTAGTTCTTGTTATATACTGTTTTACTAAATTGTGCAATTCTCTAGATCTTTCTATTCTCAACTCTTGTTCCACAGTTATGGATGAATTGCATACCTGTAAATAATCTAATATTGGTTTTCTGTTGCAGTCTAAAAAGTTTCTTATTGCTAGGAATTTTTAGTTTTCTAGACACCTGACACATTCTTGTTTGAGTCTTGAACAATTTAGATGCATGTCTGCCCTTCATACTTCCATCCAACTCTACTGTCTATTCCTAATTGCAGTCTAAGAAGTTTCTTACTGCTAGGAATGTTTAGTTTTCTAGACACCTGACACATTCTTGTTGGAGTCTTGAACAATTAAGATGCATGTCTGCCCTTCATACTTCCATCCAACTCTGCTGTCTATTCCTAATTGCAGTCTAAGAAGTTTCTTACTGCTAGGAATGTTTAGTTCTCTAGACACCTAACACATTCTTGTTGGACTTTTGTCATCATCTGTCGTTAGCTCCACCAGGAGCATAGGCCTTCAACAAACATTTGCCCAAGTTTTCTTGTCGTCTGCCAGTCCAAGATCTTTCCTTGTCTTCCTTATCCCTTTCATTTCTGTCTCCAGTTCTCTTCTCCGTGTCTTTTTTTTTTTAAATTTAGTGATGAACAATATCCCGTTTAACCTCTGAAGGGCTATAATTAGGATATAGAGTGTTTTCAAGCCCAAATAGTATGTTCAACTGCCTTTTTCAGTGTGCCTCTCTCTTACACTGTAGATCCTAGAACAAGAACTGGCTGGTAATGCTATTACAGATTTTATCTATGTGTGTCCTGTATATCCCCACCTTCTTCATCTCCCAGCTTATGGTCTGTCGTGGAATATTCTAATCCACATATATAAATTATCAGGTAAATATAAAGCTTAATAAATACATATAATAAAGAAAGGAAGAAGAATGGTAAAGAACAGTGCTGTCACAATGACAGTACTCGAAATCCCCTTTGTTTTATGCTTCGTCTGCAAATTGTAACGTTTCCACGTTAAATATAAGCCACTGCATAAATACAAGCGTTTCCACAACACATTAAAACGGGTATTGCATTTCTAAGAAAAACATTGAGAGGCACTGCGTAATGACCTAAATTAATCCTAACATTAATTATACTGCGTTACCAAAACGAACGAACAGATGGACTCAAGTAGAAAGAGAGAGAGGGGCGAATGAAATCGGGAACGCATGCAAAATTAAACACGCGTCGCGCGATACACAATTACTACTATCACGCGTGTAAGGCCACATGCACTAATTTTTTTTTCAGACGGACAGTGATAAAATACATTACCCATCCCAGAGTTAGGTTTAAAAAAACCCGGAAAACGCTTATTAGGAAAGATGAAAATAGATGGGTTTACGTTTGAAAACATTACAGTACCCAGACAGCACATCTTCGAAACAGGAGGTAGAAGAGATTGCATATTTTGAACGCAGCCACGTAGCTCTTTTAAATTTGTATATTTGGGTTCCTTAGGGCTTGCTGACAAAGAATATGTAAAACGTTACGCAAATAGTCCAGGAATTAATAAATTATACCCAAAATAAAATAGTGGGGATGCCTGACAGCATGAAATCATTTCTGCTCATAAAATTTTTTTATAACGTGTTTGAAAAAACCTTACGTTACAGAAATAGCCTACCATGTAAACTCCAAATTGATTGGAGCGCAACAAATGAAAGCCTAAACACGATTGGTCGGACTATAAATACTATCTTTCGTTGTTAGGGGAGACGTAGGAAGGTAACATTTTTTCAAACACTTGTCGAAACGTGGCTCGATTGGCCAGACTCGCTGATATAATCACTTAGGAGCGTTAGTTCGAAACCACTTGTTTAAATAAGCTTGATAAAGCATCAGTGCGTTGAAGCCAGCTCATATTTTTGCTAAATAAAAGCCTGGAACATAAGCAGATGGGAATTTGTGCCAGTAATTGTGCCAGAATTCATTGCTAATCAACGTATCTGTGTTTATTCTATGAATTGTGGTAAGCTTGAACCATTCAGTATCTTTTAATGAAAATTGAATGTGAATTGTTAATTTATGCCTGTATATATATGTGTAGTTCAGTGGCAAACATGAGGTAAAGCCTATAAGGCTCCAGCCTGAACAGAGGGTGTCGGAGGAAAGTAAAACGGCATGGAATGGCCAAACAGTACACTGACACCTGGATGATTGACTAGAAAGAAATAATGCTGGAAGTGCAGAGGCGTGGTAACCATTAAGGAGGTTAATACTGGAATAAAGTATTTCACATGAAGCTGATAGTTGGCCTAACGCTCTGAACTCAATGTTTGTGATGTGTTGTGATCAGTGTAAAAAGAGAGTATAAGTTAGTTATGAAGTAGAAGGTACATCCTTCTTGATTTCAGGGACCGTGGTCTGGATGGTATTGAGCAGCACCTGGTCAGAGCTTTGCTGAATCCAGAGTCGGACAGCATACTCCTTGGTCCATTTAGCTATCAGTGAGGTGTCTCCTGAGCCCAGGGGAGAATTCGAGCAGAGGAGTCTCTTCCTGCCGCCATCACGCAAGATAAGCTGATGTGACCCGCTGAGCTCAACATTATGTACACCCCATCTTAAAATAACCTTGTAAAATTAACATTAAGAGGGGAATTTAATTGTCTTAATATCAGGAACTGAGAACATCTCCAATACTAGTTCCTACAAAGACAAACTATTGAAGTCATGATGACAAATACCAACAGAGCTTGAACAAAACAAAACCAGTGTTACCTCATATTACCACTACACAACTGACACACATAGGATATTTTTAATAATATATGTCACTACAATATTCATATTAATACATTCTGTACATAACTTGTAATTAAAATTGATTGTGATTCCTGGTTCCTTTGTATTTGAATCAGGACACATATACATTATTGACAGCAATGAATACATATTGTTATTTGAAGAGTTATCAGTGACTCCTTTAAGATATTCTCATAGAGTGTTAGATGTATGTGAGTGTCCCAGTGTTGTCAAGTATAGTGGAATAAATTAAATTGTTTATCTGTCTGTTGTTGTGACTTACACTTCATCATACACATACCCTAGACACATAACGTAGTCATCACACTATTCCAAAATAATTCTGACTGAGATATATACATATGTGGCAGCAAGTAAGGTTATATATAATACACTACTCTTATTAGATATATATACCTTCACAGCTGATCTCAGTCAGTACACTAAGTCCCCTATAAATATTTATAACATCCCACTTCACCACATGGTCCACTGGCCCTTGTCTGATTCTTGTCATCAGTTCTACATTAGTGATCTTGCTGTACCATTATAGTTAACTATACAGTGATCAAAAGAAATCAAGGTTAAAAAAAAGGTAAAGGAACCCGTTACACGCCCATTGAGGCATATTGGGAATATGGTGTTAGGCCCATATTATCTTGACCGTCGGCACACGAGGGGTGATGTAAAAGAAATCAAGTCCAACAGAAAAATCAGAATAGTCAACTCAAATGTCAAGTCAGTCCTATTGCATGGCTCTGAAACACGGAGAAGAACAAAAATAACCACCAAATACTGTAGTTACAGGCTTTCATAAATAGGTGCTTGCGTAGAATAGTCGAATTGGAATGGTACGACTAGGTCACTAATGCGGAACTGATAACAAGTACCAGACTAGCATCAGGGGAACAGGAGATAAGAAGAAGATGGGGGCGATGGATTGGACACACATTGAGGAAGCCTGTTGGTAGCTTTACATAATAAGGCAAGAGCAGCCTTCTTTAGCCTAAATAACATCTGGAAGTCCTCCCAATACAGCACAAGCACAAAATTAAGATTATACCAGAGTTGCGTGCTTTCTGTGCTTCTCTATGGTGCGGAATGCTGGAGAGTCACAGAGAAGGAAATGTCAAAATTGTCCTCTTTTCACACAACATGCCTAAGAAAAATTCACCGAATCTTTTGGCCGAATACCATCACCAACCAAGATTTGCTTACTCGTAGCAAGCAAGA
Source organism: Oreohelix idahoensis (assembly GCA_024509875.1). NCBI lineage: Eukaryota > Metazoa > Mollusca > Gastropoda > Stylommatophora > Oreohelicidae > Oreohelix > Oreohelix idahoensis. The sequence goes on along the minus strand of JAMPIV010007663.1, from coordinate 62,120 downwards.
GGACATGCACACCATCATAGCTGGCAGACGCTGGAGCTGGGTTGGTCATGTCCTCAGAAGAGACCCCGATGCCATCACAAGAACAGCTATGCTTTGGACCCCTGAAGGAAAGCGAAAGAGAGGCCGACCAAAGACAACTTGGCGGAGGACTGTGGAGGCTGAGATGCAAAGAATGAACCAGAGTTGGGGCACTGTACGAAGGATGGCCACCGACCGTGCAAAGTGGAATCAATTTGTTGTTGCCCTACAAGACGCCACTAGGCGTGATGGCCACTGACTGCTTTGACGGTCGGTGGTTAAGGATCGAAGAAGAAGAAGAAGTTTGACAAAGCTCAAAACTGGAATGGCATTAAGTTAAGGCTAGCTGTTTGACAAAGCCCAAAACTGGGTTGGCATTAAGTTAAGGCTAGCTGTTTGACAAAGCCCAAAACTGGGTTGGCATTAAGCTAAAGCTAGCTGTTTCACAAAGCTCAAAACAGAGTTGGTGTTAGGTTAAGGCTAGCTGTTACGTAAACATAGATAGCCAGTCTGCAACATCATGGACCTTGTCTACCGTGCTCATCATCTACCACTTTACTTTTACTTGTATAGTCCACTGCTGCCATAAAACATTCTGAGAAATTGAAATTCTTGAGCCAAGTGTGTTGCATTGTCTGGTATGAGCCTGCGTTGTAGTAGGATTTCTTCAGTATTGTCTATTAATCTGCCTCTTGGTCATACTCGTACCTTAAAACTAGGTCTTTTACTGTTGTAGGTGTGTAGTAGTGATTGACCAGGCTCAATTCTCATGAGATGGCCAGACCACTTTCATTGCTGTCTCTCTATTTAGTCATAGTTAACATATTTAGTCATTGTATTTACTTTCTTTTTTTCCAGATTACTTTCTAAATAATTTTTTAGTTACCTCGGAGCTATTATAGACCGAAAGGGAGGCATCAAAGAAGAGTTGGCCACTCGAAAAGCAGCAGCTGGGAGACTTTTTCAGGCCATAAATCGAGGAATCCTTAGCAAGAGAGAGGTTGGCAAGAAAACGAAGATGGCTGTATACCGCTCCACCTATGTCCCAGTCTTGACATATGGATGCAAGTCATGGGCAATGACTACAACCCATAAAAGCCAGATCCAAACCTCAGAAATGAGGTATCTGAGGAAAGTGGTTGAAGTAACAAGAAGAGACATGGTACGCAACCAGACGATACGTCAAGGCCTTAAATCCTACCCCCTGCAGACCCAAATAGAACAGTCCCAATTAAGATGGTTTGGCCATGTCTGCAGAATGGGAGAAGATCGGATACCACGACAAGCATGGGAAACAAAGAGCCAAGGATCCAGACCCCGAGGACGACCCAGAGTCCGCTGGGAGGACAACATTAAACAATCTTTGAAGGACTGAGGACTAGAATGGAACCAGGCCAGGAGGAAGACAGCCGATAGGATAGTCTGGCGCTCTCTCTTCCAAACCTCTACACCTCACGGTAGAAGGGGAACGACTAAGTAAGTAAGTAATTTTTTAGTCTTATGATGTAGCCGAATTATTATATTACTCAGTATTCTTCTCTTGCTGTTATAAATCTGTTACATTAACAAGTTAATGATTACTTTAAGGATTCCATTACCATTAGGGTCTACCCTATGTGTTTCTATTGTTTTGGTCTGTTAACACATTAACTACCGAATTGAAAAACACACTGTGGCCGAATAAAATTGTTTTCCCATTTTCATTCTGTAGGTGTTTGCACAAAGTAAGCTGTAGTTTTCATAATTTTTTACATATTTTTATGAATTACAATATTTTCACAATTATAACTGCTTGCACCCCATCTCTATGAAAATCACTATTTTAATCAATGTGCACATCGTTTTCACTCTTATCCACGTCGCTAGATCTATCAGTCAATTGTTGAAACAAGTTTCTAGCCTATTCAGCCATTAGACGAAATGTACATTCATTTTTTGTGGTCCTATAACTAGTTGCCACGGTAAACAGTTTTACACGATTTGGTAACTAACCCAAAATGCTGAAAAATATGAACATAATATCAATTTTCCAGTGTTACCGGGGCCTGAAAGGGGAGCAAAGAATAGTAACACTGTTCCCTGCCAAGCATGATGTAGAAAGCGACTAAAGAGGGTTGGGCTGGTTACCCCATCCTGTAAAAAATTTAAACCACAATAAACTTCAACAAATATGAACAAGTCAATTAAGAAAAATAAAACACAGCCGTCCAAGACAGGGGAAGGTCCTCTCGCAGGGAGGCATATGATGCAACACAGAGAAAGCCGAAAGGAGTCTGTGTTGCTGACTAACCTTCTTTCTTCTGGGAGAACTTCCAGATTTGGCACCTGGAATGTTCGGACATTAAATGAACAAGGGAAAGTGACACAAGTGGCAGCAGAAATGAGGGAATATAAAATCGAGGTTCTGGGAATGTGTGAAACAAAGTGGAAGGGGGTAGACAAGAAGAAACTCATCACAGGTGAGTTGGTGCTGTCCTCAGGACATGAGGATGTAAGTTCACACCACAGTGAAGGGGTAGCTCTTATGTTATCTAAAGAGGCACAGAAAGCACTCATTGAATGGGAGGTCGTTGGACCCAGAATGATAACAGCTACTTTTAAAACAGCTAAAAAGAAAATAAATGTAAGTGTCATCCAGTGTTGTGCACCGGCTAATGACGGGGAAGAGTCTGTGAAAGAAGCATTTTATACTTCTTCTTCTTCTTTGATCCTTAGCCGCTGACCGTCAAAGCAGTCAGTGGCCATTACACCTGGTGGCGTCTTGTAGGGCAACAACAAATTGATTCCACTTTGCTCGGTCGGCAGCCATGTTACGGAAACAACAAATTTTATACTAGACTACAGGAAATTATGGAAAAAGTAAAAAGAAGAGACATCACAGTTTTGATGGGTGACATGAGTGCGGTGATAGGTATAGTCAACACCAGCTTTGAGGGGGTCATGGGAGGACATGGGCTGGGGATGGTGAATGAAAATGGGGAACTATTCTCAAACTTCTGTGCTTCAAATAAACTGGCTGTGGGAGGAAGCGTGTTTCCACATGAGAGAGTGCACGGTGCAAATTGGATGTTGCTGGACCATAGGGCAGAGGGTCAGATTGATCATATGTGCATGGACAGGAAGTTTAGATCATCATTGCAGGATGTAAAGGTATATAGAGGAGCAGATGTGGCATCAGATCACCACCTTCTGATAGCCAAAGTAAAAATGAAACTCAAGAGATATGCAACAATGCAAAATTATAGACAACAGTTTGGTGTAGGACATCTAGGAGATCAAGAAACAAGAGACAAATTTGCGGTCACAATATCCGGCAGATTCCAAGTGCTCCAACGGCTGGAGGATGTAGAGAATACAGAAGACTATTGGCAGCAAATCAAAACGGTATGGAATGAGACGTGGGGAGATACTGGGGACGGGGGAACGACAACAAAAGGCATGGACGGCAACAGAGGCCATCGGTAAGGTGGGGGAACGGAAAAAACAGGAGAGCAGATTTGAACACAGGCAAAACCGGAAGTTCTTAGGCCAGGGCTCGGGGGGTGTACACGGAGGCAAACAGAGAAGTAAAAAGAAGTATCAAAAGAGACAAGAGGAGGTGTGTTGAGGAGTTGGCAGGGGAGGCAGAGGATGCTGCAGCCGAGGGAAATGTAGGAGAACTGTATAGCGGCACAGAGAAGCTGACAGGGAAATGCAAGCAAACAGATTGCCTCATGGAAGACAAGAGTGGAAAGCTGCTCAGCAGTATACAAGGGCAGATGGAGAGGTAGACAGAATATTTTGAGGACCTTCTCAATAGACCAGCTCCACAAAACCCCCCCGGACATCCAGCCAGCAGAAGAGAGCTACAAATTAACGGTGAAAGACCAACGAAGGAAGAAATAAAGAAAGCCATAAAGCTTCTAAGAGATGGAAAGGCGTCTGGACCAGATGGCATTCCAGCAGAGGCCATCAAAGCAGATATTGACACGGCTACAGAGATGTTATTTAAGTTACTTGGTAAAGTCTGGGAAAAGGTGGAGATACCGGCAGAATGGAGTGAGGGATATCTGGTTAGGTTGCCTGAGGGGGGAAATTTACAGGAGTGCACAAATTGTAGAGGAATGGTGTTGCTGTCAGTGCTGGGAAAGGTGTTAAATAGGATTATCCTTAAGGGATTAAAGGAGTCCATGGACGGGAGACTGAGAGATGAGCGGGCTGGTTTTTGACAGGGCGGATCCTGTGCAGACCAGATGGCCACTTTGAAAATAATAGTTGAACGGGGTCTGGAATGGAGTTCACCGCTATACATCGGATTTGTGGACTACGAAAGGGCATTTGACGGTGTGGACAGAGAATCACTTTGGAAATTGATGAGGCATTATGGAGTTCCCCTGAAGATCATTAATTTAATAAAGAAAACATAAGAAGACATGGCATGCAGAGTTCTTCATGGGGGACAGCTTACAGAACCATTTGGGATAAGAACAGGAATGCGAAAGGATGCCTCTTGTCTCCATTTCTTTTCTTGCTGGCGGTGGGCTGGGTTATGGGAACATCAATGACACACAACAGAGGTGGAGTCCAGTGGACTCTGACTAGGCAGTTGGATGATCTGGATTTTGTGGATGACTTGGCTCTTCTGTCCCATGGCCATGGTCGGATGTGGGACAAATTGAGGGCGCTCAATGGGGGGTCGTGGCAGTTGGGTTTGAGGATACGCAGGGAGGGGACAGGGATGGCGAGAGTGAATGCAGGTGGTGAGAACGGGGTTGGGCTTGAGGGGGCACCAGTACAGGATGTAGAGTCATGCACATGTCTTGGCAGCGGTATAGACAAAGTTGGTGGGACGGACATTGATGTCAAGGTGGGAATACAGGGGGTAAGAGGGGCTTTCATTGCATTGCGAGATATGTGGAGATCGGGAGAGGTCGGATCCAACGCGAAAATAAGAATCTTCAACTCAAATGTGAAGTCAGTCCTATTGTATGGCTCTGAGACATGGAGAGCAACAGTGACAGCAACCAAAGGGCTACAGACTTTCTTAAATGAGTGCTTGCGTAGAATAGAGGGATTAAAATGGTATGACAAGGTTACCAACGTGGAACTGATGACAGGAACTAGATGGGTGCGTGTGGAGCGGGAGATGAGAAGAAGACAGTGGTGATGGATAGGACACACACTGAGGAAACCTGTTGATAGCATTACAAGGCAGTCCTTGTTCTGGAACCCCCAGGGCAAGAGAGGCAGAGGTAGACCAAGAAGTACATGAAGAGGAGAGCTGGAAACAGAGATGAAAATGATAAGGAGAACGTGCAAAGAACTTGAGATGATGGCACGTGACAGGAGGACTTGGCATGTGTTTGTTGAAGGCCTATGCTCCTTTGGGAGTGGAGGGTTATAGATAGATAGATCAATTTTCCAGTGTTCTACAACAACCATGCTTTGGGAATTTGTTTTCCGGTGGCAACTTAAAATCTCGAACCAGATCAGAAAGTGTTTCAGTACATTTTTCATTCATTTTATTGCTAAAATTAGATCAACGCTCTGAGAGGCTCGCGGTCCAAATGAGAGGATTTCAAAAGCCGGTCCCACCGGCTCGCGGTAGTTAATGTGTTAAATTCCAACTTTACCAATTAGTTTTGGTTTTAATTACATGAACCCATTGCAATGGCATCAAGAAAATGAACATGTGTATCACATGATGTTTTAGACACATTCTAAGGAGGTTGGAGTGGCTAAGAAGTATGGCATCTGCTTCTAATTCTAAAGGTACCAGGTTCAGTTCCCAGTACAGGGAATATATTTTATTGACATGTTTTCAGAACCATAATGATGTCATCCTCCCCCTGATCTCATGGGTAGTGAGATCAGGTGCCTAGCCTTCTGGGATAAGGGCAAAAATATAGAAGATTCATAAAGTCATATGAAAACTTTAGTATACTGCTAGCTGTATTTTGGATGGGTATGAAAAAAAAATCAAAAAAAGGTGATTCGAGGACAAAAGACAAGGAAAATAGTCAACGTTGCGGCCACAAGGCCTTCGTTAGGGAAAGGAAAGAAAGTGAAGGCTAGAAAGGACACATGAGAACCTAAATAAATATAAAAATAAAACCTGGGTACTTCCTTAAAAGCAGCTAGGTCCTAACACGCTTGCCAGTGAACAGATGAACATCCCCGGAAAAGGAAATGGCTGCCACTTCCAGATGTAAACAGTACATACTAAGAAACTAAAAGACGAAACTGAACAATAAACTACCCAAACGTAATATTAATGAGGACTGTATTTTATGTCTGTGATCTATAAACAGTAAGAGCTTTGGTTTCTGAAAGCCAAATAAATACTTCATACCTTCACCCAACAGACTTGTGATGTTCACTGGCAGAGACAAGGATTATTGTTTATCAATAATGGTTGATGTTTAGATGATAAAATATATGTATTTATGTGTGTGTGTGTGCACAGACACATACATACATACACAGTGCAGTACACGTAATTTGGACATGCTTAAGTCTTCTTTGGCTTTGTAAAAAAAAACTCCAGTTCAGTCAACTTCAGATAACTAAACAATTTTCAGATAAGGTAATATTTCTGTCACAATTCACATTTGGGTCGCAGAAATAGAAGTTCTGCCTTCATCACGAGAGTTACAATAATATGTAGCTAAACATAATTTTTGGGTGAACAGGCGATAAAAGGTTAATAACAGACAGCATCCAGCAGTATATTATATTGTTAATGTTCCTTACATGAGCATGAAAGTAATTGTGGGGCCAACTCAGCAAACACTGGCACACCTCGGTTTGTGAAAAAAGTGTGTCTGACAGCAAGTGGACCAAGCGGTTGAGATCTGATGATAAACAAACAGTAAAACCTGAGGCCTGTGAATAGTGAACAATAAATGTAAACAAGTATGTGACAGGCACTCATAAGGAAAAGAACGCATGAAAACACTGAACAACAAAATAACAGAAAAGCACCTGTGTTAGAGTCAGTGAACTCTTACAGCAGCTAACCTGTCCTTGTGTGGTTATAGCTCAAGTCTAGACTTTGACTTTTCCGATCCCCTAGGTTATGAGTCATCATCTGTGTTATAGCCATGCAGTTTAAAAAATTCTTGGCTTCATTTCTCATACACTAGTTTATAGATGAATTGAATGTATAATATCTCTTGTGATGCAGAATCTCTAGTAATCAAGTTATACTGTGAATTAGTAAAGGATTTTAGATAGTCAGGACATTTAGACGTTCAAAGGTTTTGACAATTGCAACAATGTTAGGCCTACTAGCAAATAGCTGATACTACTCTTTAGGCTTTGTTAAATTCCTTTTGAAAACTGGAAACGGTGCAATGAGGATTCTTACTTTTATGATGAACTTCATTTATTTTGATTTCCATGTATTTCCCAATGCAGTGATAGCTCCTCTTGGCTTTTGTATTTTGAAAGCACATTTCACATTCAGGCTTATTTTGACTGAATCAGTAAATGTATTATTTCTTCCGGACTATTTCCTCAACTAGGTTTGACTGTGAGTGCCCAGAAGGCTATACTGGCGTTCGTTGTCAGACTGAGATTAATGAGTCCCATTCTAACCCCTGTCAGCATGAGGGGACATGCAAGGACCACCTCGGTGGTTATACCTGTACATGTAAGCCTGGATATACTGGTGAGAGAGTAAACCTCAAATCTTTGTTGTGGGAAATATATTAGCCAAAATTTCATGCTTTTATATTTGTATTCTCCAAAGGGAGGCTCTTTTTTTTGGATGGGGCTGATGTATTGTAATTTCATAAATGTCTTCTTACAAATTTTTTTAATCACTAAAAGCGCACAAGTTTGGAAAAGTAGTCAGGGAGGTAAAGAAAATGTACACTGAAAGATGTGAAAATTAGATAAATTAGGTTTATGGAAAATCCTTCAAGAAGGAGATTAACGCATTCTAATCCATGAGCAGTGTCATGCGCCAGGTTACCCTATAGATCTAACCACTGGCTGCATCGTGGGCACTTGATATGATTCAGTATTTGAATGAGAGATTAGAAAGTAAGGGGCAATAAGCTTGTTTAAATCATGTGAACACTTCCTGTGGACCACAATAGATTATTTCTAAATGAATTTTAGTGATATTTAATATTAACCTATTTTTTATTTTGAGAAGGACATTTTAACAAATTTCTTGGAATGATATTTTTAAGTAATAAAATAATTAAGTTCCATGGGACATGACAAGGCTAGTGAGATTCTAGTTCAGCAATAAAATCATAAAAGTTAGAATTTTCCTTTGTTTGTAATCAAACCTCTTGGACTAATTTTCCACTGGATATATATTTCAATTCCAGAGCTATTGCCACCAGGGAATTAAATAAAACTGAAATATTCATGCACCAGTGCACAATTTTAATAAATTTTTTTGTTTTAATTTGTTTATGTCTCTTCACTTTGCAAGACATAACATACAATTATTACATACATCACATATGAACACATTATATTTCACAACATTCTCCAGCCAGTTTCCTAAAGTTTGATGCTTATTACTTTGTCTTCTGAATTAATATATATGTCTACTGCCAGACGATACATCAAGGCCTTAAATCCTACCCCCTGCAGACCCAAGTAGAACAGTCCCAATAAGATGGTTTGGCCATGTCTGCAGAATGGGAGATCAGATACCACGACAAGCATGGGAAACAAAGAGCCAAGGATCCAGACCCCGAGGACGACCCAGAGTCCGCTGGGAGGACAACATTAGACAATCTTTGAAGGACTGAGAACTAGAATGGAACCAGGCCAGGAGGAAGACAGCCGATAGGATAGTCTGGCGCTCTCTCTTCCAAACCTCTACACCTCATGGTAGAAGGGGAACGACTAAGTAAGTAAGTAAGTCTACTGCCAGTTTTTAAAACATCACTCAGGAAAAAAATACATCCATTTGCTACCTGGGTAAATCCGAAAACTGCCAGAAAGAGAAAGAGTTAAGGAAAAAACACTATAACAAGTCAATATGAACATTAGATATGCAAGGTTTAGGTAAAATCCTCCTGAAGCGGGGTTTCTTTGCCTTTTTTGTGCTATGGACCCCTTTGATTGTGTGATGAAGGCTAAGGAGACCTTTGATCATCTGATGAAGGCTATAGACCCTTTTAATTATCCAATGAATGTTATGGGCCTGTTGGAAAAAATGTACATAACTGCATAATAATAAAAAAAACTTCACATGTTAAATTTTAGGTCATGTACAAGAACACCCTAGAATCCATTTGTGGACCCCAAGGGGTTTGGGGACCACAAGTTAAGAAACCCAGTTCCTGGCAGAAGTTCAAAAAAAAAAAGCTAAAAGTTCAAACAAGTGGCTGTGGATATTAGATTTGTAAGGTTTAGGTAAAAATCCTCCTTTCAAGATCAAACGAACAAACAAATTCTATAAAGAAATTTAAACATAGAGAACTACAGTCAGATAAAGAAATGGTTTGAAACATAGGGAACTACAGTCAGATAAAGAAATGGTCGGGAGCCGAGCTGGTGTAATGGCTACGGCGTTGTACTGGTGACCAGGTTTTCATGGTTCAAACCCGGGCGTCAGCGTTTGAAGGAATGTTTACGACCGAAAATTTGACTGAATAACCTGAACGGCTTCTGCACATAAATCCCGTGTGGATGTGAAGGAGCGAAGCTCCTGACCGGGTTGGAAGGAAAGTGCACTGACCCCCCGGCCTCGCAATGACATGTCATTGGGCCAAAAGAGCTGGAAAGCTCGAGTGCCGCTGGTTAGAGAAAAAAAAAAGAAATGGTTTGAAACTTAGGGAACTACAGTCAGATAAAGAAATGGTTTGAAACATACAAGACTGCAGTCAGATTTAAAAATAGGGTTTGAAACATATAGGACTTCAGTCAGATTTTAAAAAAGGGTTTGAAACATACAAGACTACAGTCAGATAAAGAAATGGTTTGAAACATAGGGAACTACAGTCAGATAAAGAAATGGTTTGAAACATAGAGAACCAGTCAAATAAAGAAATGGTTTGAAACATAGAGAACCAGTCAAATAAAGAAATGGTTTTAAACATAGGGAACTACAGTCAGATAAAGAAATGGTTTGAAACATAGGGAACTACAGTCAGATAAAGAAATGGTTTGAAACATAGGGAACTACAGTCAGATAAAGAAATGGTTTGAAACATAGGGAACTACAGTCAGATAAAGAAATGGTTTGAAACATAGAGGACTGCAGTCAGATAAAGAAATGGTTTGAAACATAGAGAACTACAGTCAGATAAAGAAATGGTTTGAAGCAAGCAGAACTACAGTCAGATACAGAAATGGTTTGAAACATAGGAGTTACACTCAGAAAAGAAAATAGTTTGAAACATACAGTCAGAAAAGAGAAACATAGGGAACTACAGTCAGACATAGAAATGGTTTGAAACATAGAAGAGAACTACAGTCAGATAAAGAAATGGTTTGAAACATACGGGACTGCAGTCATTAAAAAATGGTTTGAAACATATAGAACCAGTCAGATAAAGAAATGGTTTGAAACATAGGAAACTACAGTCAGATAACCAAGTCTTTTTAGAAACAGTAGAACAAAAGGTAAACACACTCAGATAAAGAAATAGTTTTGACACAGTATGACATCAGCAGATAACTAAGTCTTTCTTAGAAACAGTCAGAAACTTTCTACAAAACATAGTTGGTTTGAAACAGTAAACAACATCAGGTAAAAAAGTAAGAAATGGTTTTAGCACTACAGTAAACATAGTTTTGACACAGTATGACATCAGCATTAACCATAGAAACAGCAGTAAACAGAAAAGGTAAACTTTCTTCACTGTAAACATAGTTTTGACACACAGTATGACATCAGCATTAACCAAGTCTTTCTTAGAAAAAGTAAACAAAAGGTCAACTTTCTCTGCACTATAAACATAGTTTTGACACAGTATGACATCAGCATTAACCAAGTCTTTCTTAGAAACAGTAAACAAAAGGTAAACTTTCTCTGCACTATAAACATAGTTTTGACACAGTATGACATCAGCATTAACCAAGTCTTTCTTAGAAACAGTAAACAAAAGGTAAACTTTCTCTGCACTATAAACATAGTTTTGACACAGTATGACATCAGCATTAACCAAGTCTTTCTTAGAAACAGTAAACGAAAGGTAAACTTTCTTCACTGTAAACATAGTTTGGACACAGTATGACATCAGCATTAACTAAGTCTTTCTTAGAAACAGTAAACGAAAGGTAAACTTTCTTCACTGTAAACATAGTTTTGACACAGTATGACATCAGCATTAACCAAGTCTTTCTTAGAAACAGTAAACAAAAGGTAAACTCTCTGCACTTTAAACATAGTTTTGACACAGTATGACATCAACATTAACCAAGTCTTTCTTAGAAATGGTAAACAAAAGGTAAACTTTCTCTGCACTATAAACATAGTTTTGAAACCGTATGACATCAGCATTAACCAAGTCTTTCTTAGAAACAGTAAACAAAAGGTAAACTTTCTCTGCACTAAAAACATAGTTTTGACACAGTATGACATCAGCATTAACCAAGTCTTTCTTGGAAACAGTAAACAAAAGGTAAACTTTCTCTGCACTAAAAACATAGTTTTGACACAGTATGACATCAGCATTAACCAAGTCTTTCTTAGAAACAGTAAACAAAAGGTAAACTTTCTCTGCACTTTAAACATAGTTTTGACACAGTATGACATCAACATTAACCAAGTCTTTCTTAGAAATGGTAAACAAAAGGTAAACTTTCTCTGCACTATAAACATAGTTTTGACACAGTATGACATCAGCATTAACCACAAAAAGGTTAACTTTCTCTCTACTTTTAAATTAGTTTTGACACATTATCAGCATTAACCAAGTCTTTCTTAGAAACATTAATAGGTGACTATGAAACATAGTTTTGAAACCGTATGACAGCATTAACCAAGTCTTTCTTAGAAACAGTAAACAAAAAGGTTAACTTTCTCTCTACTTAACTATTTTTTTGAACTTTATGACAGCATCTCTATGTTTTGACACATTATCAATAAGGACATTAAATTGACCACAGATCATATTGTCATGTTACTTAAATAATACAGGAAACAAATGTGAGATGAACATTGATGAATGTGCAAGCAACCCGTGTTTACATGGAAAATGCATTGACCTGATTGATGCCTACATCTGTCATTGTGATGTTCCTTACACTGGGAATAATTGTGACATCAGGATAGATCCTTGCAGCCCTAATCCTTGTCAAAACTCGGCACCGTGTGTACCTCAGGACAACTATCAGACCTTGTTTAAATGCAGCTGCCTTGTGGGTTATACAGGTAAGTGAATTATACCTGAAGCATGTTTTCAATTTGCATGCAGCAGTGACCACTACTTTAAATCGAGAAATGTAGACAGAGCATCCAAAAAAAAAAATGGATGGCAGCATGAAAATTTTACCTACATGTAAAGAAGACGGTGGGAGTCATCCAATGGATCTCATCTCATTGTAACGTGCCCGGCAGTGAAGAGGCTGACAGATTGGCAAAGGAAGGTGGAAAGCTACCCCAGCCTGATGCAAGCATAACTTTCGAGGAGGCAAAGAGTTTTATCAGAATCAGATGCAGAAACAGATGGGATATAGAGCATCCAGGTCACACACAAAATGATGCATACTACCAGCTCAACAGAAGAGAACAAGTGATAATCTTCAATCTTCGAATGGGCCACAACAGATTGGGATACCATCTGTTCAACAAGCTAACGATAGGAACTACCGATGAGTGTAACTGGCACTGATAAAATGACTGCTGAACATCTGCTTCAAACATGCCCAAAATATGATGAACAGAGAAAGCACATGAGGCCATCACCAGTACCATTCGTGGGAAAGCTCTATGGAGACGCAGTTAGCCTCAAGCTGACTAATGCTTTCTTTGACAATATTCAAGTGGACGTCTGAGAGTGTATGAAGAAGAAGAAGAAGATCTTTAGTAGAAGTATAAGAAATATAAGAAAATCTTTGGTTTCCTCACTTATTTTTGTTGTTGTGGTTCTCTCTCTACACACACACACACACACACACACACACACACACACACACACACACACACACACACACACACACACACACACACACACACACACACACCCACACACACACACACACACACACACACACACACACACACACACACACACACACACACCTCTCACTCACCTAACATTTACTCTCAATACACTGATGTGAAAGCCATTTTGTGCTATAATCGCACGACACCATTCCAGTATTATGAATCATATTACTCTTATTTATTTTTAATGTTTCTCACTTAATACAAGACTCTTCAGCTTTCGTCAGGAATCAGCAAATAGTTTGGAAATCCCAATAAATGCCAGTACATATTCAGCACTGTGGAAGTGTAAGTTACACCTAACATTCCAAGAAGCTGTAAACAAATCAATTAATAATAGTAGTTGTTTTTGTTGTTTAACTGAGCCTGCAGTTGTTGTTATTGACCCAGCGGCGCTTGGGCTCTCGCCCTTCGGCCCAATGCCATGTAGTGATATCTGCATGTTTTCACGAGTTGTTTTGTTTCTCCGTACAAGGTGTTCCACTTATCTGGCCTCAGAGGAAACGAGCATTTTCCTAACATCATCTAGTGCTAGGCACTCAAAGAGGTGGTGGTCAACAGTTTCATAGGCGTAGTTACATAGCTGGCACTCTGGAGAGTGTTGCGGTTGGATTCTGTTCAAGTGACTGTTGAGTGGTATATGTAGTGATCCAAGATCTGCTTACTCGAAGCAAGCAAGAGGACATGCACACCATCATAGCTGGCGGACGCTGGAGCTGGGTTGGCCATGTCCTCAGAAGAGACCCCGATGCCATCACAAGAACAGCTATGCTATGGACCCCTGAAGGAAAACGAAAGAGAGGCTGACCAAAAACAACTTGGCGGAGGACTGTGGAGGCTGAGATGCAAAGAATGAACCAGAGTTGGGGCACTGTATGAAGGATGGCCGCCGACCGAGCAAAATGGAATCAATTTGTTGTTGCCCTACAAGACGCCACAAGGCGTGATGGCCACTGACTGTTTTGACGGTCGTCGGTTAAGGATCAAAGAAGAAGAAGAAGAGTGATTTGGCTGTTTGGAGAGTTGTTGCTGTGAGTGTTTACTAAGCCTGCAGAGCTTGTCATACTTTTGCAGAAAAATTAAGAATCCTTGGCATTATCTTACTTACTTACTTTTCTAGCAGACTTTGGAAAAACAAAAATGCGGGTGGCTTGGCACTTGAGAATCTAAAGTTAACATGCTCAATCAGAAGCAGCATTGTTCTCGCTTTCAGAATATCTTGTGAAGACTCCTTTGAGATAGAAGTGTTATTACTCTTCTATCCACAACACTGCCAAGAGTAATCATGTATGAAGGTAGACACCTTTGACGACCTATATTTGATACTCTTGAGTTTTGGTCACTGTTGGACCACTACTGCAAAGCAGGGGAGGCAATACCGTCACAATAGTTCTTTTCAATATTAAAAACTATTTCAATAAAGTTAATTTTGTAAGTACAATATATTCATAACCATAGAATAACAGAAATAATTTTAAATATTTTGTAAATAGTATTATCAATGTTAAAATATCTGAAAATATGCATTTTATATTTATATCACGAGTTAACTAGATTAATCACCCGTCTGCTGCTGTTTCTTTTCAGTTATTCTACAGAAATGTTTTAAATGATTTCAGTTTGATATACCATTCATTTTGTCAGTGTCACATTTTGAATAACATTTCAATTCTGCATATTATATTGTGAGTACGAAGATTCACCTTCTAAAATAGAAATAGGGCTGCACCCCCCAATGGTTGCATATACTCATGGGTAAGTAAAACTGATCAAGATTCAGTAATGTATAGAAGAATACTTAATCTTCATCCCCATAAAAGAGCTTGTTGCTCTCTAAGGGAGGATAAATCTGCTTGTTCTTTCTCTTCTCTTCACCTTTCCAAAAGGAGCACAGGCTGTCAACAAGTCATTTTGTCCTATACCATCAGCTCAATATCTTTTTCCAAATCATCTTGATTCCCTTCATGTCTATCTCCTGTTCTCTTTTCCATGTGATTTTTTTTTTTTTTTTTTTTTTTTTTTCGTTCGCCCGCTAATACTCGAGGCGAAATCTCAGGTTATCATTTATGTCTAACCTGACATTGATTTTACGTGAGTATCCCTTTATTTCTTGTACAGAGACAAATGTCCCTCGCCATTCAGGCAAATACTCGCCGATTTCGGAGGTACCCATTGCAGCTGGGTCGGCTCAGGAGCCGCCAGTCCCTGGTCAACGACACTCCTTCAAATGTCCTCGCCAGGTCTCGAGTTAATCCAGTCCAAATCCTGGTCGACGAAAAATCCTCAAATGCCGTCGCCCGGGTTTGATCCTGTATCACCCGGTCGCCAGAGCGGTGTTGTAACCACTACGCTAGCGCGGCTCCCATGTGATATCTTTTTTGTGTCTTTCTCTACCTCTCTTACCGTAGGAATGTCCAGAAATGTCATATTAAAAGGTTTTATTAATGTGGGCCGTATACATCTTCATCATCTTCTTCTTATTTCTTGTTCCATTAGCGCTTGTCTGGTTCTTGTCATGAGCTCCACGTTACTGATCTTGTCATACCACTTCAATCTTTCTATTCTATGGAAGCATCCACTTATGACAGTTTGTAGGTTTTTGGTTGTTGATTTTGTTGCTCTTGATGCATCAGAGCCATGCCAAAGGTCTGACTTGACATTAGAATTGAAAATTCGGATTTTTGTGTTGCACCTGATTTCGTTTCATCTCCTTATATGTCCCACCCATATAAGGTATGAACACTTCCCTGGCTAGATGACTCATATCTGTACTTCATAACAAACACTTCTGTTTAATTTGTTAATATGAATGTTGACAAACACGAGGATCCATCCATAAGTGAGGTAACTTCCCTGCTGGCAATTCGCGTTATCTAGGGATTGTCATTACAGGCAGTTTTGGCGCCCAGATTGGCGTGAGCGAGATATGTGCCCAAGGGTATGTCATGGGTTGCCTCCCCTTAGCTCTGCAGTAGTGTCCAACAGTGGCCAAAACTCAAGAGTAACTGATGTGAGTCTTCATAGATATCTACCTTTGCACAAGATTACTCTTGGCAGAGTTGTAGGTAGAAGAATAATGATGCTTCTACCTCAAGGTAGTATTCACAAGATACTCAGAAAAACGAGAACAATGTTGCATGAGGCTGAGTAAATGTTAACTCTAGTATCTGCCGTCAACTTTTGTTAAGGATAGGGTTATCTTATAATTCGTTAGCTAGTTAAAGCCATCAGCTGAATTAATTCAGCGAAATTCCTCTTATTATTATTGTATAGCTCAGTTTAAGTATATTTAAGAAATTGTCTGAGACATACGGATGTAGTATATTCAAAATGATTAAATCAACTTTAGATCTGTCTTTATACGAGTAACAAATTTAATAATCAATTATAGTTAACAGTTTAAAAAAATTAATAATTCTTTAACAAACAATAATCATCATTGAGTGATGTTATGGAGTATTGGGTAAGAGTTCACTTAGCAGCTTTTATGTTTCCTCTTATGTTCTGCTCCAGATGATGTTTGGTTCTTTGTAGATGGATGACTGGATCACACTCATCACTGGTCGAGTTTGAAAGTTGTAAAACGTTCCAAGAAGTGTCATGGAGTAACTACCAAGCTGGCCCCCATGTCTCTCAGACCCGTCTGATGATGGTATCTAGCATCGATTTCAGGCCGCATACCCTCACTTGTTCCAGAGATAGTACCCTCAACTAGTACCGCCAACTAGTGTCACAAAAGAAGAGAACAAATACCCCCTTGAGTATTGCAGTTTCCGACACATACTTTATTTGTTCCCTTCTTCCTATTCCATGATCCCATCTACCTCAGACCTTTTACCCTAGCTGAGAATTAATATTAATCCCATTGAGCGGGAAAAATATTCATTACATTTAGGTTGTATAGATTTTTATTTACCTTTACACTGGTTGAAAATGTTAATAATATAGATTGTGTACACCCTTTCTTTCATCATTCACTCCCTGCTCCATATGGAACTTGGGACTACCTCTGCTTTTGGTTCTCTGTAAGAAAATAAAGCAGTCACCAGCCCTGACAGTGGTGGTTTATGAAATCATCATTCTTTACGCTGAGGTTGCCAACCGCAAATGACTTGGACATCCACTAGCAATGTTCACATATTAATATTCATGTGTCAATATATATACATATTAGTTCACATGTTAATAGTGCAAAATATAGAATTTAAAATGTACAACTTACGTCAGCCTTAGGCTCACAGACTGCTGGCTCAGAGAAATAGTTTAAGGCTGCTTGATGATGATTCTTACACGTGGTCTGGGGTGTTGTTATTTTAGCAATAAGTTCCCACGTTGACTTTGTGTTACAATTTCTTCAGATTCTGGTTTTTCGTGTTAAAATGGTGGAGTTTTCCTGGGCTCTAAGAACTCACGTTGCTCAAACAAGGTCTGGTCTGTTAAATTAAATCTGCTGCTATTCTTAACTCTGGCAAGATCTGGTTGTCTACTTGGCTTGAAGTGAATTTTCACAGTGTTCTAAATAGACTAAAGTGTCAGGTTATATTACACTTCGTTAATATTGCATCATCTGTCTACTCTCTCAGCATTGATAGTCAGGTAAACAGATACGGTGAATTATTACTGAAAGGAGTATAAGATGATATACAAATTTCTGCTTGACAGCATAGAAAGAAAATGTGTCGACCACTGAATTTTCACGTAATCAGTACTCACAACAAATGTAACTGACTACTGCCACAGAGGAGAAGAGATCAGCCCAATAATTCTGTCACAGGGTACAGTGCTCAAACACGGTAGAAGTGTTTATCTTTCTGCTACCAGTTGTATTTTATGTTATCTCTACCCAGGAAAGATCATGTGAAATAACATGAAATCTGAGTCATTTGTTAAATATGAGAGAAAATACTGGTTATGAAGAGAAAAAAGGAAGGCACAACATGTTAAAGAAAACTTATAGAACTCAATACAAAGATGGCATGGACATTTTGTGACATCTTTCATTAATTCTCTTTTCATTTGTAGGTTTTCTATGACCTTTTTTATTTGCTTGCTTCTATTTCCATGAGATTTGCTAAATTTTTTTCAATATATCCACATCTCAAAGGCCTCCATTCTTTCTTCTAATTGCTTGTTCAGTGTCCATGTTTCTACAACACACAGAAATGAAGAATATATATATAAACGAGATAAAACAAAAACTGTGATAATTATCAAAACAGTCGACAAGCCAGCCAACATTAAAGATAAGACTAAATGGAAAAATCCTGGAGCAAGTCACGAGTTTCTCATACCTTTGTCATATAATAACAGACGATTGCAGATGCAAAACAGAAATCAAGAAGATAATAGGAATGGTCAAAGCTGCATGTAACAACATGAGTTATTTGTTTAGATGTTAGTATTTGTCTCCTACTATCACAGTTTTCGTTTTCTCTGTATGATGATGTCCAATCCATATTCATGACTTATACTTTTTACTTGCTTCACAAGCTCTTGCACCACCTGTTCACTTTCAGCTAACAAAACTGTATACTAAAATAAATGATCATCCTTACAGTATGGCCCAGGATGAGTGCTCTGCCATGTTTGATACCAGTAAAGTAAAAACGGCCCTGGCTATGCTGTCTATGACTTATATGGTTAATGGGGCCAAAAATAAGTTGTTCTACCATGTTAGAAACCACTGTGGTGAAGATGGCCCTGGCAATACTCTCTGCCACTTGCATAGGTAAGTTAGTGAAAGGGTTGTACTTCTCAATGGTTTCTTGTACTTGATGAAACACCTGAAATAAATTAAAGCTAATTAGAATGTATTTTCTCTTATTTATATTTAATGTTTTGGTTTTTACAATCTGATAGCGTTACCCTATAATCTACCCAGCTGCAAATGGATACCTGACTCTACTCGCGAGTTACGGAATTCAGATAAAGAGAACTGGTTACCACCACCTCAAACAAAAGCTGTACCTAGGACTGTCAATTTCTTAACACGTCACTTCCTACGCCAGTTGCGGCTATATGAGTATATGCACCTTGACCTTTCAGATGTTTCAGCTTTTTAATTTCTTGCATTTTTGTTTTCCTCACAAATCAGTGTCATTGTCTTTTATGGTTACTCCATTTTTCAAGCTACTAAATCTGGCACAGAAGGCTTTAGTAAAAGTCTCTTGGCATCCATCCTTGGAATAAGGCTTATGATCCCTGCATCTTGTTATCCATAGTTTAATTCTGGTTGTGAACTCTTCCTTTCTCCATTCAGTAAAGCAAGACTGTTGGAATTTGGCATCAAGCGTAAGGCTAGCTGAAAATTATCTAGATGTTAATACAGACATTCCACAAAAAGAAGAAATCATCACAGCAATCAAAGGGTTAAAGAATGGAAAAGCTCCTGGCCATGATAACTTAAATGCAGAGCTATTCAAGACAGACCCTGAGCTAGCTGCAGAACTATTCGAACCACTATTTGCACAAGTCTGGAAAACAGGGACAACACCAATGGAGTGGAACAAAGGAATAATTGCCCAAGAAGGGAGATCTTGCAGACTGCAATAATTGGAGAGGAATCACTCTTCTCTCAGTTTCCAGCAAAATACTAGGCAGGATAATTATACAGAGAATTTCAAAAGCAGTAGACCACAAACTGAGGAAAGAACAAGCGGGATTTAGAAAGAACAGAAGATGTGTAGATCATATATTTACTCTCAGGAACATTATAGAGCAGTGCTCAGAATGGCAAAGACAGCTGTACATTAATATATTGATTTTGAAAAGGCTTTTGACAGCATACATAGGGACAGTTTATGGAAAATACTGAGGGCTTATGGAATTCCAAGCTGCACTATGGCATGGCTCTGATGCATCAAGAGCAACAAAATCAACAACCAAAAACCTACAAACTTTCATAAGTGGATGCTTCCATAGAATAGAAAGATTGAAGTGGTATGACAAGATCAGTAACGTGGAGCTCATGACAAGAACCAGACATGCACTAATGGAACAAGAAATAAGAAGAAGATGCTGAAAATGTATATGGCCCACATTAATAAAACCTTTTAATATGACATTTCTGGACATTCCTACGGTAAGAGAGGTAGAGAAAGACACAAAAAAGATATCACATGGAAAAGAGAACAGGAGACAGACATGAAGGGAATCAAGATGATTTGGAAAGATATTGAGCTGATGGTATAGGACAAAATGACTTGTTGACAGCCTGTGCTCCTTTTGTGACACTATGTCAATCATAAAAAGCTTCTATGCCAACTTTACGTGTAGTGTTGGGCAGAGCAACATAACCTTTGAGGTGAAGACAGGAGTATGACAGGGATGCCCCTTATCAACCACTATATTTTTAACAGTCATAGACTGGGTGATGTGACAGACAACAGAGGGCAGTCCAAGAGGAATAAGATGGACTACATTTTCTACATTGGAAGATCTGGAATATGCAGATGACATTGCACTACTAGCACATTCACATCAACACATCCAGGAAAAAAAATGGATAGACTTAATAAGTATAGCCAGCAGGTGGGCTTAAGCATCAATCTAAAGAAGTCAGAGGTCATGACGCTCAATGTGAGCAACCCTGAGCCCATATCAGTAAGGAATCAGCAACTGGAGCAGACAGAAACCTTCACATATCTAGGATGCATAGTAACACCAGACTGTAAGATAAAGACATTACCCTGTCATCAGACTGTAATATAAAGACAATAGCCTGTCATCAGACTGTAAAATAAAGACAATAGCCTGCCATCAGACTATAATATAAAGATTGATAAAGATATATTTGATTGAAGAACAAGAAAGAAAGCTCAACAAATTGACGTTTTCTCCTCTCTTCTGACATTTTCTCCTCTTATCTGCTTGCTGTGAGAGCTTCTTTTTGCCCAGTCTGAGGTGGCACCATAGGGAGCATTGCCACTTGGTGCGATCAGCAGCTTCATCTTCCCAGGCTGCTGGATTTATGTTCAGTGCCTTCACGTGTCTCTTGCACACATCTTTGAACCTCAGCTGTGGTGGCTTGGCTGTTCTTTTACCATTTGCCAGTTGTCTGTAGAAGAAATACTACTATCTTCCCTGCAACGGGCATGGCCAAGCCAACTTAGTCTGTTCTGTCTAAGCAGTGTAAACATGCTTTGAAATCCAGCACTTGACAGCAGCTCAATATTTGTCACTTTGTCTTTCCACAAAATACCAAGGATGTGGCTTATGCTAATAATAACAATCATCCGCATCAGCTGTCATCTCCACCTCAGAGGTTGGCTACAATAGACCTCCAACATCTTCTGCCTGTTGTCTTGATGGTGCACTCTGATAGACTGTTTCCTATCCATCTCTTGATGTTATCTTCTTTCTTAAAGCGCTGTATCCCTCTTGCACATTTGCCTTCAACTCTTCCTTCTGTTATGGTCTTTAGTAAGGTGTTATGTCTTCTGTTATGGTCTTTAGTAAGGTGTTAAGTCTTTTTACATGACCAAAATTTAGCTGTCTAATTTTGATCTCTTTCATTAATTCTCTTTTCATTCCTAGGTTTTCTATCACCCGTTTATTTGTTTTCTTCTCTTTCCATGAGATGTGCCCCATTCTTCTATATATCCACATCTCTAAAGCCTACATTTTTTCCTGTAATTGATAATAACAGTACTTCACTGTAATTTGTGCATTTTTAAAAATCTCACATCATTGGCAGCTGGACCAGATATCATTCCATCTTGGCTGTAAATAATCTAATATTGACATAATTAAGATGTTACTACAGCTACATGAATGTAGCCAATTCATTTTTATGTACAAGCCATTGAGAAGTGGCACTGGGCGCATTTCATTTCATACAAGTAACAAAACAAAAAAAAAACTAAATATTTTGATTCTAAACTTTAGAATTTTATTCAGTGAGAAAGCAATAGCGATAAATTTTGTGGGAGGTTCCTCATACCTTTCCTGCTTCCTTCTGCATTTCCTTTGGGGAGGCACATCCCACAGGTTAATAACCCCTGTCATAAACTGTATAAGCATATCAGTCCATTGTCAGCACACTGATTATATCTGTAGTCATATTATTGTTGTAAATCAGTGTATTGAGCTTGACTTGTTCTGAACTAACGTTTTGAAAATGTAAATCTATGCATTTTTAACACATTGAAAGAGCATTATTTTGCATTACTAGAACACAACATTGCTTTGTCCAGATGAAAACGCTATCATCTTTTATTTTTGCTGTTAGCTTTGCTCTACATACTTAGTATTTATGTCCTTTCGCTAACAAATTAAAGTAAACTTGTGATTCACTTAGACTGTATGTTATGGTCGATGACAACAGTCTTAGCCATTGTTAGTCATTTGAGAGATGCAAGCCAATAAGAAAACTTTATCAGTGTCGTCAATCATAATAAAGTCAGTGGCCATCACGCCTAGTGGCGTCTTGTAGGGCAACAACAAATTGATTCCACTTTGCTCGGTCGGTGGCCATCCTTCGTACAGTGCCCCAACTCTGGTTCATTCTTTGCATCTCAGCCTCCACAGTATACAAAATAACTAAATTCATCAGCGGAAAATGAGGTGCAAACAATATTACATTAGTAAGAGATAAGCAAGGTACTCTCATCACGACAGCAGAGGGACAGGAAACAAGATGGGCAGAGCACTTCAGAGAAACTCTGAACAAGGAACCACCAGAGACACAATTGAATGTTCCTGAAGCTGAAAACGATCTAGATGTGAATACAGACATTCCACGCAAAGGAGAAATCATCACAGCAATCAAAGGGTTAAAGAACGGCAAAGCTCCGGGCCATGATAACTTAAATGCAGAGCTATTAAGTTTGCTACTAAATGGTGGCTAAGGATCAAAGAAGAAGAAGAAGTAGTAGCAAACTAAAATGTAAAACATACACCGACACATTTTTGTTTTCAGAAGCTAAATGAAACTGCCTTAAAAAGTGTCATGTGCTATCAGTTTTCTTCGGCACACACACATTGTTTATATATATATATATATATATATATATATATATATATATATATATATATATATATATATATATATATATATATATATATATATATATATATATATATATATATATATATATATATATATATATAATATATATATATATATATATATATATATATTCTGAAGCACATTAAAAACGCAACACCTGTGTAATCCAGGAACAGAGTGTGAAATGTAAATATAAGTGTTTACAAGTTTACATATTTGGAATCTTTATTCATTTTCCTATGAATCCATGCTGGTCATTAATTTGTACATTTGATTGTTATGAAATTCATTGCATTCTGTGCAGGCAAGGGAGAAAACCAAAAATGCAACCAATAAAAAAAATTCATTCACACTATCCACAGTATCTGGTATGTCCACCGTGTGCTTGCAAACAAGCTTGGCTGCGGCTCTGCATCGAACGCACAAGTCTCTGAAGGAAATTCCGGGGAATCAAGTCCCATTCACGTGTAAGAGCAGCTTCGAGCTGTTGCAGATTAGCTGGAGAACCTTGCCTGTAGACTCTGCGTCCAAGCTTGTCCCACAGATGTTCTATAGGGGACATGTCTGGTGATAGGGCAGGCCAATCAATTGTCACAATGTTCTGCTGCTGTAGATATTGCTGCATAATGCATGCGGTGTGGGCACGTGTGTTATCCTGCTGGAGAATCTGCAAGTCTGGATAATTTGTGAACGCAGGAGCAACCAATGCATCCAGAACCTCATCTCGATATGTCACAGCATTAACATTTACACGGAAGACGTGAAGAGGCAAGCGATGGTGAAAACTGAATCCTCCCCAAATGTGAATACTGCCACCTCCAAATCAGTTGTGCTGACGAACATAGCAATCTGCAAAGCGCTCTCCACACCGTCGCCAAATCCGCATACGTCCATCAGCAAAGGATATGTTGAATCTGCTCTCATCTGTGAATAGGACAGCATTCCACTGCAGTCTAGTCCATCTGATATGTTGCTCTGCCCATTGCAGGCGCTGCTGACAATGTCTGTGAGTCAAGTTTGGCCCAACATAAGGTCGTCTTGCAGTAAGGCCTGTATCTCTGAGTCGTCGTATGACTGTCATTCAAGAGACTTGCCCACGTCTACCCACTATTGCTCTTGCTGTTCGACTTGCCGGGAGAGAACAATTCCTTAGGTGACTCAGCACAATATGACGATCTTGCGCAGGGGTAGTAACTCATGGTTGGCCACTCCGAAGTCTATCCCGGGCACTGCCAGTGGTTCCGTAACGTTCATTGAGACATACAATAGTGCTGTGGTGGCAATTCATCCTTCTGGCAATGGCCCGCAAGCTCATTCCAGTCTCCAACATACCAATGGGTCATTGGTGGTCGTTTTCAGATAGTCGTGGCATTTCAAGCACATGTACTGGGAGTTTTGTCTCAACAGCCTTTTTATACCGAGTATACTGCCACAAAGCGTACACATTTTCAGGGTCATAGCTGTTGGGAATCGTGTTGCACGTGTAACTTTCATTGTTTTCATGTAGTCTGTACACAAACCTGTGGGTTGAATCATGCACTTTCCATTCCAGCAGCCATTCGCTCTCTACCTCATGACAAACACGTGGAAAATCCATTCCCACACTTTTTTTCCCAGCTTCTCGGCATCAGTATATATAATAGTGGTGCGTAATTAAAGTCGCCAATTGTGATAGGGTGGGCGAGAAGATGATGATGATTATATTGTGATTGTGATATCACTCTCTTGTCACACTCGCACCGACCCGAACAACAATAAAACTCTTGATTCTAGAGGCAGGGGCTATATTTATTTTTACAGCCCATTCAGTGACAAAGCAAACATTAAACAAATAAACTAGCGAACATCACAAAACCCAACAAAACAAAACAAAACAAAACACCCAACAGTGCCCGATGCTAATGTGCTCAATGCATTTACAGTTTGGCTCTGTCGTCTGTTCTCTCTGGCGGCTGATACTAGGAAAGGTCCGCTGGTAGCTCGCTATCTCTTTTTATAGGCACTAGGCTAATCACTCACTTTACTGCGCTAGGCGTATTAATCTTGACTACTTAAATATCACACGCGATTATCGCTTAGGAATAGCGAAAACACAAATAAAACCTACAGCTATTTAATATACCACACGAATCCAAATATAACTCACAACTATACACCACGAATTAATATTTTAGGTGCGTATTCGGCTCTAAACCTATAATATTTTCTATCACGTTGGAATTTCCACATCCCAGCAACCTCCGCGCACTAACGATCATGTGTGGGATATATAATAACTATGGGGGGTGGTGGGCCTCATACCCATCACATATAATATATATATATATATATATATAATTATATATATATATATATATATATATATATATATAATATATATATATATATATATATATATATATAATGGAAAGGATGTATGTGTCCCACGTATCTTATAAAAATCTGCATGCCTGAAAATATTTTCTTGAAATTTGGCAGCATTGCTTGTAAGGGTCTTCCATAGAAGGTGACAAATATGAGGTTTTTCATTGGACTGGCAACTTCCTCATTTAAAACTAATTACTAGAAACCACAGCTGAATGAGCATGTGACTGCTTAGTGCAGGCTTTATAGGGGACCATCTGCAGTGGTAGCTCCATGCTCTGTAGGGATCGCAAAGGAGAAAGATGATGATGTATAGGATCTTAGCCACGTTACTGTCAGTGCTGAAAGTATGAGTAAGGTATTTTTACACATCGTTAAAAAAAATATACAGAATATTTCCTGACAACGAGATGCAAAAATAAAAAATAAATTCTTGCATAAATAACTCATAATACATGTTACTTTAAATAGATATGTATCCATAAATAAGTTCATAAGTTTATTCAAGACTTTGATTTTATTTTATTTTCAGGTTACAGCAACAGATGCTGATGTGGATCGTCCACAAACTATTCGTTATTCTCTGTTTGGTGCATCGCAGTCTGGTGCCGCACAACTGTTTACGATTGAGGCTGAAACTGGGAATGTTTATCTGATAGGCTCTTTAGACAGAGATATCCCTCCTTTTTTCTATACCATCACAGTGGAGGCCCAGGATGAACCAGAGAACCCATTAAGCAGTTTTGTTGATGTACTGATTTATCCCATGGACATTAATGACAATAAACCAGAATTTAACCAACAGTATTTCCAAGGCTCTGTTCTTGAAAATTCTGCCAATAAATGTGTGATGACTGTGGTTGCAGTGGATAAAGATGCGGGTAACAATCAGACTGTGAAATATAGAGCAGCACCAGTCCAGCCAAATGCCACATTGTCTTCCTTATTTATAGTGACAGAAAATGGAGATGTCTGCACAGCATCTGATGTTGCACTTCTTGATCGTGAAACTCTCTCGCAAGTCTTCCTGGTAGTACAGGCTATGATATGGGGACACCTACTTCTAAAGACGCCAATGAAACAGTGATCATAACAGTACTGGATGTAAATGACCAGTTATCTTTCTTTGAAAGTTCATTATGCAGGTAGGATGTGTGCACAGCTTAGTTGGTACAACACCGGGTTATTTCAACTGTCAGTGCTGTATAGTGGGATTAAAAAGCAGTATGGGACAAGCATGGCTTGCAGTGATTGTGAATACTCTATATATAGGGCAACTTTGTGTGTGAGTGTTTATATTAAAGCGTAGCTCAGGAAAGCAAAAAACGTTACATATATTGTAAACAGTTTTAATTTTTATTATCTTCTTCAGGAATTGTGAATGTCAAATAATAATCAATTGCATGCTGTGCAGAGCAATCATGATAAAGTAATTCGATTTAGAAATAGTATTTGAATTTGCCAGGAAAATTCATTTGATCTGCTGTTCCCTATTTGGTTTATTAGAGGCATGAAAATGCATTTGATATCTATCAAACTGAAAACTAACAGTTACAGTATTGTTAAGACCAAGGTTTGTACAGCTGGTTTAAAAAAATTGTATTGCTAGTCTACTATTTTCTTAATGTTCCTGCTAAACCCATCTTATTTTACTCTCCTAGAGCTGTTACAATGTCTGAAATCATAATAGTCAATTTATTTATTGATATTAACTCTTTCCGTACGTAATTATTTTCAGCTCTGGACGGAATTATTTTTAAGCCCCAAAAATTTACACATACATAATTTACGTTTACTGACAATGTGTGTCTAATCATGAGTTAAGTATAACATATTATATATCAAATTAAAGTACATTGGATGAACAATATAAATCCATATGCCTTTCTAGCTAATTTTATGTTATGTTTATGTTATAACAGATAACATGTACACGGAAAAAAGATAACTTGAAATTTTGAACAAAAATTTTTGACTTACGTAAGGCTTGTAACATAAATTGTTATCACAATACAGTTTCACTGCTCTCTTTGTGCTGGTAATCCATTTAGAAACACAGAAAAAGTAAGAAAGTTATGGTTGATCACACAGTTTGTTCACTGTTCACATATTAGTAACATATCCTGTGTGTTTTTTCTGCCATTATGGCGATACGACAAAACACGATTAAAGATGAAGATAAATGTGAAAAAATCCCTTCAAACGCAAAATAAAAGACGTTGAAGCTTGTTGAAATTTGCCCAGTTTTGTGTTTACTTCCGTTCGAGATAAATTCCGGGCAGTATAAAATATCAGAATAGAAAGAAAACAACGAAATAAATCAGCGTCTTTTAAAAGATCTTGCGGTCCCAGCAGTCGGCCATTGCGTCTTTTAAAAGATCTTGCGTACGGAATCAGTTAAACTTATCAAATGATAATTTGAAGATAACAAATACATTCTTTATGTATTTGTTGGAGTTTTTTCTTTGAGACATATAGAATTTCTCTTGGGTGTTTTACATTATCAAGAATTTATACTGCAGTCAGTTAATGTTCATGATTCAAGACTCATCATCATCTAAATCTAGTCACTAATTCATCATCATCTAAAATCTAGTCAATGGCTCATCATCAAAGTCTGGTCATGGACTTATCATCATCTAAATCTAGTCACTAATTCTTCATCATCTAAATCTAGTCAATGGCTCATCATCAAAGTCTGGTCATGGACTCATCATCATCTAAATCTAGTCACTAACTCATCGTCACCTAAGTCTAGTCACTGACTCATCATCTCATTCAAGCGGGAGATGCACTGGTGTAATGGTTACCACACTGCACTGGTGATTGGGTGATCCAGGTTCAAGCCCTGGTGGGTGCATTTGATGAAGTGTCGTCAACCGAGACTTGGACTGGATTAATTCGAGCCCTGGCAAAGACATTTTAAGAAGTGTCGTCGACCAGGGACTGGCAGCTCCTAAGCAACCTAGCTCTAATGGGTACCCTCCGAAGACGGCGAGTATCTGCCTGAATGGCGAGTGAATACCTGTCAGTGTACAGGGAAAAAGGGATACTCACATAAAAATCAGTCTCAGGTTAGATAAACTAACTGGAGATTCTCGCCTCGAGTAATAGCGTGCGTACGTTAAAAAATAAAAAAAGTCTCATTCAAGCAACTGACTCGTCATCTCAGTCTGTTTGTTCACTGACTAAACATCTCCTATTACTCACTGATTCAACACTTCGTATTCAACATCTGATTTTAGTCCCTGATTCAGCATTTCATGTTACTGATTCAACATCGCATTTTACTCACTGATTCAACATCTCATTTTACTCACTGTTTCACCCCCTCCTTTTTCTTACTGATTCAACATCTCATTTTCCTCACTGCTTCGACATCTCAATTTACTTACTGATTCAACATATCATTTTACTTACTGATTCAACATCTCATTTTACTTACTGATTCAACATCTCATTTTACTCACTGATTCAACATCTCAGTTTACTCACTGATTCAACATCTCAGTTTACTTACTGATTCAACACCTCATTTTACTTACTGATTCAACATTTCATTTTACTTACTGATTCAACATCTCATTTTACTCACTGATTCAACATCTCAGTTTACTCACTGATTCAACATCTCAGTTTACTTACTGATTCAACACCTTATTTTACTCACTGATTCAACATCTCATTTTACACTCATACAACATCTCAGTTTACTTACACATACAAAATCTCATTTTACTCACTGATTCAACACCTCAGTTAACTTACTGATTAAACATCTCATTTTACTTACTGATTCAACATCTCAGTTTCCTAACTGATTCAAAATCTCATTTTACTTACTGATTCAACATCTTATTTTTACTCACTGATTTAACATCTCATTTTACTCACTGATTCAACATCTCAGTTTACTTACTGATTCAACATCTTATTTTACTCACTGATTCAACATCTCATTTTACTCACTGATTCAACATCTCATTTTACTCACTGATTCAAATCTTCATTTTAGTCTCTGATTCAACACTTCATTTTAGTCACTGATTCATTCAACACTTAATTTTAGTCACTGATTCATTCAACACTTTAGTCACTGATTCATTCAACACTTCATTTTAGTCACTGATTCATTCAACACTTCATTTTAGTCACCGATTCAACACTTCATTTTAGTCACCGATTCAACACTTCATTTTACTCACCGATTCAACACTTCATTTTAGTCACCGATTCAATACTTCATTTTAGTCACTGACTCAGCATCTCATTTTAGTCACTGACTGAACATCTCATTTTTGTCACTGACTGAACATCTCATTTTAGTCACTGACTCAACATCTCATTTTTGTCACTAACTCAACATCTCATTTTAGTCACTGACTCAACATCTCATTTTTGTCACTGACTTAACATCTCATTCCAGAAATTAATTTAACATCTCATTTAAATCGCTGACTGAACATCTCATTTTAGTCATGGATTCAACATCTAAATTTAGTCACAATCATCTCTTTCCAGCACAAACTCAATTTTCTCATTCTAAGCACAACCTAAACATCTCATTCCATCGCTGACTCAAACCCTACAGTATTGTCCTCTGAATCAAACGTCACAGTAGTCCTTAATTGAACAACTCCCTTAAGCCAGGGACTCGCTGTTTCAATCCAGTGGCTTACTCATCTTCATCTCTCTCTCTTTTCACAGAGTCACTAAGGATATACCTTAGTAGCTGATATAACACCTCTGTCAAGTCAGTGACTCAGTATGTCAAAGTTGTTGTGTTTTCTAAATCTTTGTATTAGTACTGAAATCAAAAACTCTTTCAAAGCTTGGCAGTCATTTAAAGCCACATATTTGCTCCTATCTAGATGTATCTTGGTTTGAGCTTTTGCAATACCTAGATTTTGTGTCTGTGGGCTGAGTTTTTGCTGTATCAAGATTTTCCTGTGGTCTGGGTTTTTTTTTCAAGATGTTCAAGTGGGAGATGTTTTTCTAGCTTTTAGGTTGCCTATGCGCAACACTTTTTTTATGGTGTGTTCCTGTTGACTAGGGTTGGCATGCTTGTTTTTATTGTTGATCAGAATCGACTTCACTGCACTCCGGGCAAACCCGTAGGTGCTCAGTCTCCCTTAGCAAATGTCAAAGATTATGAATGCTAATTTTTTCCTGTTGCGCGTTGGTTGCATACACGCCGGATGCATTCTCTCATTTGTCCATCCCTGTTGGTCTTACATTGCATGCCGAATTCCAGCAATCTTAGCCTTGATGATTCATCGATTGCAGTGTCATTCTCTAACAGGCGATCATTAATTGCCCTCAGTATCTCTCCCTTATCCATATCCAGTGCACCTTCTATAGGTGGTCTTGAAGCTAGTCTATCAACTCTTTCATTGCTGCGTACCCCTGCATGACCAGGTCAGTAGATCCACACCAGCAACTGAATAAATTGTGCTCAAAACTAATGTTATTAGACCTAAAGGCCTTTTATATTTGGACATAATGTAACCCACTAGGTTGAACAGGCAACAATTTAAAATAAATAAATAAAAGATCCACACCAGTTCCTGAAGATTCGAAGCTTCTATGGAGGTTTTCCATTCATGCCGGAGCCATCCATTTTTAACCTCCCGAAGCATGCATTGTGAGTCTGATACAAATACTGCCCTTGTTAATGAAGTTTTCCAGACAGCCACCTTAAGGCTGCAGTAGCTGCCTCTAACTTCCATTCTCATCCTGGGGTTGTTATCATGTAAGCCCCACTATGTTCAGCAACAATTCTACACTTTACTCTAGCAGAGAAACCCCACCTTGATCTCTCACCATGGTCTACAGACCCATTAGTGTACACAGTGCATCATCACTATACTTGTCAACTGGTAAATTACAGTGGCTGATTTGGTGAATCCTCTAGGTGATATAGGGGGGAATGGCGAAAGATTTTTTAAAGGTAGAGAAATTTCAGACTACTACTACTCTCCCGCCTGCATTTAAAAGCGTGATATTCCCAGGATGAAATGTACTTTGTCCTCATTCCCAGTGAAAACTCACATCCAGATCTCACTACCCATGGGGTGAGTATGACAGTCATTAGGACCACTGGTTCTGAAAATAATTTCCATAAATCATATTCCCTCTACTGGGAATCGAACCAAGTACCTTTTTAATTCTAGGCAGACGTCATACCCTCTTAGCCACTCCAATCCCTACATTGATATTCTAACTTTTAGATTGCCTGTAGGCAACACATTTTTTTTTCATATTTAAGTATACATATTACGTATATAATATTGATATTTGGATGTTTGAGTAGTGGTGATGGTAACCCACTGCACTGGTTTTTTTTGACTTTTTTTTTTTAAGCATTTCTCTGTTGATTCTTCCACTTTCTGTAAAGATGTTTCCTGGATACTTAAATTCTGAAAACTCATTTGGCACTTTTGACATGTATGTTAAGTGGGTCTTGGTGACTTGCTTATCTTGCTTAGCAAAATTTTTTTAATGAGACATTGTTCCTTTCTGCAGCCTGTAACTGCCACCCCTCATGAGGCCAAAAATGGTGCCTGTAGCATCACTAACTGGTCAGTGCTTGTGTCACCCAAATATCACCCTCATTTCTTAATGCCCAGTCATCTCCAACCAAAACCAGTGGCTCCGTTGACATAGTCAGAGATGGCACATGCAAGCGTCTGCCTGCCCAGTTTTTTATGGAATAAACAGGAGTTGGCTGCGTTCAGTGTGAGTGCAATCAACAAGGATCTTCTGGCCAGCAGTGTGATGAGACTGGACAGTGTCCGTGCAAGGACTCTGTGACTGGCCAGAAGTGTGATGTCTGCCGGGAAGGCTTCTTTGGCCCTACACTACAGGCTGCAGGTAATGTGCACTGATGTTGCTGATGGTAAGGGGAAAAGGTGGGGGGCCGTCGCATTTTCTACAGCATGATTGGAAAGTCAGCTTTCTGTCTTATAAGTTCTGATTCCTTCACTTTTAACCAACTGATTTTAAAAGAAACAGGCATCAAGGATAAAGAGAATTTGCATTGGTAGAAGTCAACACTGTTGGGTAGGGCATTAATAGGAGGAAATCATATGTTGGTGGGTAGGGCATCAATTTTTTTTTTTTTTAAAGTTTTGGCGAGGCGCGTCCCGTTCAACCTTGTTGGTTATATTAGGGCGCATGCCCAAACATAAAAGACCCTTAGGTCTGGATTAGGGCATCAATGTAAGATTATGTTGGTGGATAGGGGCATCAATAGAAGGTCACATTGTTGGTATATAGGGCATCAATAGAAGGTCATATTGTTGGTAGTTAGGGCATCAATTGGTCATAATGTTAGTAGATAGGGCATCAAAAGAAGGTCATAAGTGTTGGCCAGATAGGGCAACAATAGGAAGCTCATAGTGTTGGTAAAATAGGGCATCAATAGAAAGTCACATTGTTGGTATATAGGGCATCAATAGAAGGTCATATTGTTGGTAGTTAGGGCAATCAATAGGTCATAGTGTTGGGGGATAGGGCATCAATAGAAGGTCATAGTGTTGGTAGATAGGGCATCAATAGAAGGTCATAGTGTTGGTAGATAAGGCCATCATTAGAAGTGTCAAAGTGTTTTTGTATATAGGGCAGACAATATAAGGTCATAGTTGTAGTAGATAGGGCCCGGAACGAACGCATGGTAGCCGTACATTCCGCAAAACCCCTAAGCCGAATAGCGACGTTTGTAACGGTTTGTGTTCTGTGAAATTTCGTTTCCGTATTTTTTATGAACTCCATAACTGAATACTAAATGGGCATTCACTAAAAATCCTACATATATTTTCTAATTCATTAATTATCTTTCTGTGATGATAGTAAATGTGTGGTCACTTTGTTGTAGGGGGTTCACAAAAAAAAAGTAAAACTCAGAAACTTTTAGAATTTATAAAGGCTGCTTTAGGTAGCAAAAATAAAACTGGCAAAACTGATGAAAAAAATTCCGGCCTGCAAGAGTTAAATTTTTTTTTTAAATTTTACCTCAAATTATGGCAAGCATAGTTATTCAATTCAGGGTGCATGTTTCACATGGTAAAAAAAACCTTTGGGATTGAGTGTAATAATCTATCAATAAGAAGGTCAGATTGTAGGCAGATAGGGCATCTTAAAATGCATAAAAATGTTCGTCACACTGACATCACAACTCAACTCCGGCCTAATCAGTACATGAATATGTAGCAGGCAGTATGTTTTATTGTCTGTTATAACGTCCTTTTTTGTGTATGGCCAATTTAGATCTTATTTTTATTTTTGTTTCGAAAATAAGTATTTAAAAAAACACTTATTAGTTAAATGGCAGCTGCTGCTTCTTATTTTTTGACATTTGTTTTTTTTGTATGTCCAGAAGGGGGAGAGCCGCGGTTTGCGCAGTGGGTTAGTGCACTGGCTTCCTAGCTTGTTGGTCCATGGTTCGATCCTCAGTTGAGGTGGGGATTTTTTTTTAGACCACAAACATCTCTGGGATCGACCCAGCCTCATGAATTGCTTACCAGAGGAACTCAGGGAAGGTTAAGATGGCTGGCATGAAGCTGAGCACAATATTTACCCCCCCCTAGTGTACCAATGGTCAAGAAAATATGGGCCCTAACACAATAATCTCAGTATGCCTCAGATGGGCGAGTAAAGGGATCCTGTAGCTTATATCCAGAAGGGAGGGACTAGCAACATTTAAAATTAGGAAGTGACTCTTCAACCCACCCTGTACTAATAATCTGGTTCTCTTGAAACCAGCAATTAACTCTTGAAGGACGAGAAACCAGTATTCAGGGCTGATTTTTTCCAAGGTGCTTGTGACATAAGTCTAATATATTTTTGGGGCTGTATATTTGAAATAAGTTTTTTTTTGTTCTGTTTTTTGTCCCCATTTATATCTATGGACCAGACGATACATCAAGGCCTAAAATCCCACCCCCCGCAGACCCAAGTAGAACAGTCCCAACTATGTTGGTTTGGCCATTGGGTGTGCAGAAGGTAGAAGAAACGGCTATGAAGTGCAAAAGCACAATAGGGAAAACAAAAGAGCCAGGGATCCAGAACCTCCAAGGACGACCGCAGAGTCCACTGGGAGGACAGCATTAATACAAATCCCTTTTGAAGGACTGAGGACCATTAGCATAGAACAAGGCCAGGAGAAAGACACAACCGATAGGATAGTCCAGTGGTCTGGGGCGCACTCTCCTTTCAAACCCTCTACATACACCTCAACCAGGTAGAAAGGGAATGACCTAAGTAAGTAAGTTATATATTTTTTACCCGTTTATTCAATTTACTTTCTCAAATTTGTTTAACATTTACCGTGCCTTTTAAAAAAACACTTGGAAAGAACCTTAACCCTTTAAAATTTTAAAACTATAATGAAATCTCAAAGAAACAGGAAAATTCCTTCCGATTAGACATGCATGAATCCAGTGCAATACCATTTAGTTACCCCAAGGAGCATATGGCCCAAGTCCACCTGTCACCGTGCCATCTAGGTCAAGTTCTTTTTCGAATGTCTACCTCATCAATTTCAGTTCTGTCCTCCAGTTTCCCTCTTCCCCATGTGTTTTTTTTTGTCCTACCCTCAGCCCTCTCTTCACCCTGGGGATTCCAGAACAAGAACTGCCTTGTAAAGCTAATCCAAACAGTTTTTCACATCAGATGTGTGTCCTATTTCATCGCTAGCGTCTTTCCTTCTCAACTCTTGTTCCGACTGGCACTTGTCTGTTTCTTGTCATCAATTCCACATTAGTGACTTTGTCAAACCATTTCAAATCCCTCTATGTCAACACAAGCACCCTTTAAGAAAAGTCCTGGTTACATTTTGGTTTTTCTTTTTTTGTTTTTCTTTATTGTTTTTTTATTTATTACATTTGGAACTAATCTCAAATATTTCTATTTGGAATGTGTTTAATGGTGAAGATCAGTTTGATGGTGATGATCCATTTTTGACTGTGATGATCACATCAGTGACTGTAACTGCCATTCCAAACATAACAATTATCTGATACACAATCATCCAGACATAACAATTATCTGAGACATAATCATCCAAACATAACAGTTATCTGTGACACAATCATCCAAACATAAGTTATTTGAGACACAATCGACGGTGCACATCTTATCTCATACACATATTTGATTTAACATCAAGTTTTTGTTTTTTTTAAATTAAATTAAGACTTCATGGTTAGAAATGTCACATGAAGTTGTAGAAATTCGGGCTGATCTGTTCTGTTACGTGTGCTGAATATTTTACCGATCGTGTTCACCAGAAAAACTTTACCACCATTTAATAAAGAAAAGCATATGAACTTTATTTTCGATTTCGATAGTTGATGATGAAATAAATCTTGGAAGCAAATGCGGTTTGTTCAGACTTGCTGCAAATACAATTGGCAGGTTGGTTACAATAAAATTGCAGAAGTCATAAGTACGATGCCTTATTGGGTTAAGTGCCAGTATTTATGGCTCGGCTGAACCGACAAATCACGCTACTGATTGTTTACTTCTGCTTGAAAATATCCATGGTTTTTTTTCACTTTTAAAATCTAGGAAAGTACTGTTGGTTTATCAAATATGAATAGGTTTCGAAACAGTGCCTCATGATCCAATCACGTGATCCGCCGATCCAGTTCCACCAGAAACAATATTAGTTGGACGTGAAGAACCATCAGACGTGATTAGCTTACTGCTTAGAAACTAATTCTGACTCGGAATATATAACCGGTGAATGATGGTGTTCCACTTAATTAAACCATTCTGTAAACATTTCAGATCTAATATGTTTGATTTACGTATTACCAAAGGACACGTGGTAATTACGCGGTTCGCGCACTCAATGTATGGAATAATATTTTAGCGCCAATACCTCCGATATATAAATTATCATATAGACACAGAGAACTTGTTCAATACTTTGAGATGGATGATGACTATGCTATTGCAAAGATGTAAACGGTCTAATGGTGCACCTCGGTAAGACATTTATTTAGGCCCAACGTTCTTCCTTCTCTTATTATTGTTCTTCTTAGTGTTTCTTTTGGTCTTCCTTTTTTCCGCTTACCCTCAGGAACCCAAGTGAGCGCCTGTAGTGGTATTCTGTTGTTTTGCATTCGTAGGACATGACCGATATATGGACCATCGTCTTTTCCTTATATAGTCGGAGGACATATTTCTGCTAGAGTCGTTCTCTTATTTTGTTTCGATTAGTCTTGAATTCTTTCCAACTGATGTTCATGAGTTTTCTAAGACATTTGTTCTCGAATGTATTCAGCTTGTTCTCCAATGATTTTGTTATTTTCCAACTCTCACAGCCGTATGTTAACACTGAGATAACATTTGAATTAAACAGACGAAGCTTGGTATGTATATTCAATGATCGTAATTTCCAAATGTTAGTTAATCTATTGAAGGCGCTAGCTGCCAAAGCAATTCTAGTATGGATTTCTCTTGTTGTGTCACCATCCTGAGTCATTTTACTGCCTAAATAATTGAAACTTTCAACTTTCTGTAGTTTTTCCCCGTTCAAGATGATATCAAAGTCTCGTTAGAAAAGTTCATAGCTTTAGTTTTAGAGGCATTTATTTGGAGACCTATTTTAACCGAGAGATGACACAAATTATTTATTGCTTCTTGGGATTGTCTTGGTGTTGAACTTAAGAATGCTACATCATCTGCGAAATCCAGGTCCCCCAGGAATTTTCCATTTGTCCATTTTATACCCAATTGTTCATTGTGGGTTTAGTTTCTCATAACCCAATCAATAGCTATTCCAAAAAGTAGTGGTGACATAATACAGCCTTGTTTCACCCCTGTTTCTACTGTAAACCATTCTGTATTCCCTTTATTTGTTCTAACACAACATCTTCCCTTATCATATAGCGCTTCTATTATATTCACATATTTTGTTGGAAAACCATAGATTGTAAGTATCTTCCACAATGATGGGCGGTGTAGACTATCAAAGGCTTTTTGAAAATCGACGAAGGTGATAATAAGTGGCGATTGCCTTTCCACTGATTCTTCTATAATTGTTCTTAGTGTGAATATTTGATCAATACATGATCGTTTCGGCCTGAAACCCGCTTGTTCTTCTCTGATCTTTTCGTCAAGCATGCAATTTAAGTCTTTCTAACATCATGCAACATAATAATTTTCCAGGTACTGATAATAGAGATATACCACGCCAGTTATTACAGTCTGATAGATCACCTTTCTTCGGTAATTTTACAATCCCTTTTATTAACCATCCTGCATAAATGGAAATTTATTTTCAAATCAATTTCCAGTCGCCTAAACTCTGATAATATGAAAGAAACTATCTGACAACGCCCAATGGCTATACTTTTGGTTAAAAACCCTAAAGTTTTTTTCATTGACTACAATTAATTTGTGGAGACCTAAAGGGTCCATTTGCAATTCGTGCACGGGATGGCATGCAACTTGGGTTGTTTCTTCATTTTCCATTAGGCTTCCTAATTGAATGGGACATTCCGCTAACAGACAGGAAATTATGCAAGATAAGGAGAGGCCTAATCAGAGGATCATTAGGTATGCATGCTTCTGGCATTTTGTCAATTTAATACACTGAGCGCATTTCAGTTAAACAAAGACAGGCATCATTTTACCATACTGTTAGCTTTTAGTCCCCCAACATCCAAGTTAGCTTTAAAATCATTTTAATAATTTCTGTTTTAAATCGTTAAGATAAACCACGAGCAAAAAGCTTTCAATTATACTTCGAGCGGAAAGTTTCCGCGGCAAGGCGCATGCAAAGATTAAGCCGATGGTGCAAAAGATAAAGGAAGGTTTGGTTGTAGGAAACGCTCAGATTAGGAAAAGTTTATTGCAAGATCCAAACAATTCGAGAAACTTGTTACATTGGTAGTGAACTTTTCGCGCATGGATTTGATGGCATTCAAATCGGATCGTCCGATAACTTTCTGGGAAAAATCCACAAATCTGTCGACTATGTGCATTTATTGTTAAGGCAGTGCATAGATGCATACAGAAATTATGGGCTGTAACATGTCCCCCCCTCAAAAAATCCATTTGCTCGATTTTTTGCTCATCTTTGACTTTTTTTTTGTTTACCTGACAACCTTGGCGAAGTCAGCCGATGAAACCCATGGAGAAAAATGATTCCATCAAGATATCGCCGGTAATGGTGGTCCAGAGTCATAAGTTATCAAGGACGGTGGAGAGTGGTGACCATGCTTGCCCGATTAATTGTTGGATGCTTTTCATCGCGATGTACCACATTTGCCATTTCACCGACCGAAAGTCGACTGCAAAGAAATTTCAAAAGGCCTTCATAACTGTTTATTACTTCTTGTACGAATGAATGTTTGTTATATACTGTATGCGTTGTTTAAAAAAAACTTTCAATTGTGCCGTATTTTTCTAGAGATCCCGACCTGATAGAGAAAAACGGTTTTCTTTTTTTGCAGATTTAAAAAACAGGGCGCATTAAAATTGACCAGAAAAACCCATAGGAAAAAAAAAAAAAAATGTTAGAGAAAAAGAAAAAAAAAAAATTTTTTTTTTGTTTTAGCCAGTGTTATCTGCTGAAACTCTTAGAACCACTTTTTGCAAAAATCTGGCTAATTGGAGATAAACATCTAACTGTAATAGAACTAGAACAGGAAAAAATTAATCAAAAATGACCAATAAAAGGGGCGGACCCGTCCATAGACTAGACTACATATCAAACTGGAGAGTGAATTATCGATGCTTTCTTTCCTCCAGCAAAAATATTGGGCTCAGGATAATTTTACAACTTAATCTCAAAAGTAGTTCATAAACTGAGGAAGGAAACAAAACAGGATTCAGAAAGGACAGCAGATGCGCAGATCATATTTTCACCTCTTCATTGAACATAAAGTAGAGCAGTGCTCGAAAAATGGCAAAAGGACAACTATTATAAAATCTTTGTCGATTTTGAAAAAAGGTTTTGGGACAGCATACAACAGGGGATATGCTTATGGAAAATAGTGCGGACTTAGGAATCCCTAGTGTATTTTTTTCCATTATGAAAAAAAATTATGCTATTTACATGCAGTGTTGGAGATGAGCAACCTTACTTTTTGAAGTGAAAGCAGGTGTATGTGACAGGGGGGGGGTTGCCCCTTGTCAACCATGCTATTTTTTAACTTTTGTCAGACTGGGTGAATGTTCAACCAGACATCAGGGATATCTCTAGAGGAATAAGGATGGACAAAACATTTCACCACACTGGAAGATGTAGAATATGCAGATGATATTGCACTACTCTCACATTCACATCAGCACATCCAAGGAAAAAAAACAGATAGACTGAATAAATATAGCCAAAAAGTAGGACTGAATATCAACCTGAAGAAGATAGAAATGATGACACTCAGTGTAATAAATCCTGAGCCCATAAAAATAAGGAACCAAAAGCTGAAACAAACAAATACATTTATATATCTAGGAAGCATAGTAACACCAGACGGCAGAATAAGCAAAGACATCAGTAACTGAATGAAATAAAAAAGCCAGGTCCAACAGCCATTTGCAATAAAAATCTGAACAACCCCACGTACTTGGAAAATCTCCAGTACAGCACTCAAACACCAAATTAAGATCGTCACAAGAGGTTGATATGTACTTTTGTACCGCTGGAGCTGCAGGGAGAGGCAACAGAAAAGGAAATGTCCAAATTATCCTCATTCCACACAAACCTGCCTAAGGAAAAATTCTTTGAAATTTGTTTGGCCATATACCATCTCCAACCAGTGTGAAACTGCTTACACAGTGCAGGCCAAAAAGGCATGCACACCTTCATTGCATGGCTGAGGGACGATGGGACTGGGTTGGGGCCATGTCCTCCAGAGAGGACCATGACACCATCAAACCAGACAATGACTATAGAACCCAGAAGGATGACAAAATTAGAGCCAGTCCAAAGATAAAACCTGACTCCGAGATGAGTGGATGGCTGAGATGATAAAGCATGAAACCAGAGTTTGGTGGTTACGGCCACAAAATGATGGCCACTGACAGGAGGTAAAATAAATTAGGGGGACAGTTTTGTTGCTGACCTTCAAGATGCCTATAGGCGTGATCGGCCTAACTGACGACTTTGTTCAGTTCAGGGGCTAAGGTTCCAAGGAAGATTAATTAACCCCTTGTCTGCTCGTGATGACTGAGATATGGTATTGGATGGTATGTTTTGTATAGGTCCATCATGATTGTGGGTTGGTCATCATGATTGTGGTATAGGGTGCATCATGATTTTGTTTTTGGGTAGTGGTCATCATGATTGTGGTGTGGTTTTTGTGTCTCCCATGATTTATGGTCTTGGGGTCCTCATAAATTATGGTATTGGTCCTCATGATTATGGTATTGGTCCTCATGATTGTGGTAGTGGTCCTCATAAATTATGGTAGTGGTCCTCATAATTATGGTAGTGGTCCTCATGATTTATGGTAGTGGTTCTCATGATTGTGGTATTTGTCATCATGATTGTTGGTATTTTGTCAGCATGATTATGGTAATGGTCATCATGATTTTTGGTATTAGTCATCATGGATTATGGTAATGGTCATCATTATTATGGTATTGGTTCATCATGATTATGGTATTTGGTCATTATGATTGTACATCATTGTTATGGTTACTGCTTATGATATTTGAATTATCTGCTGTTGACTGTCGACTTGTCATCCATCTCAAAGTCATAAAAAACTAGTTATTTGTATACATTTTCCCACATTTGGGAATACATATAATACCACAGTAGGGAGAACACTGACCCACTAGGAGACCCTACGTCAGTTTGTTTTCTGTATCAGACTCATTTATGTGACTCAGGCTTGTTTGACCCATGGCAGATTAGCTGCATCACTTGTGTTTTAAGCACACTTCTAGTTTCTGCAGGGTTTTAGAATATTTTTTCTTCATAGATCATTTGTAAATGTGGAGTAAACTATTTTTTAATGTGCTTATCAAGCTTTGTTTGTACTTGTTCCTCACTCAAGGGATTCAGCTGTTTTATTTGTATATTTAACTTCTCATGTACATCCCTGTTTTCTGAATCACTCAACAAATAAAACCAGTTGTATCATGACATACCAGTTGGGAGAAAGCACCTGGTTTTACTTTTGTGATCTATACATTCATCCAGTATTTCTGTCACTTGTCTTCCATTCTTTCTTTATGTTTTTCCATCCATCCAGGCTGTCCATCCATCCATCCATACCTCCATCCATCCATTCATTTCAGCTCTCTTGCCTTTTTAATTCTATTCATTGTTCTTCATTTCTATCCATTCTTGTTCCTATGTCTAGTACAGCATCACTGAAAGAGAGAGGTTAGTATGCTTCTGACCTTTAGATTGTGTACATGTAGGTTAAAGATCATAACACAAGAAATGACATCACTGTAGGGAGATGCCACTCCTGAGAGATATGCATTATTGAGAGATGTACACTGTGGGGAAATGTGCATTTGACAGCTTGTAAAGAATATGTATGATGTGGTTGTTAACACTGATCTGTCACTTTTGGTTGTTGTGTTATGGATTGATACTTGTAGCTATTGTGTTATAAATAATGGAGGAAACTTGAGCACTGTGAACAGTAAATAAATAAATAAAGGTAATAAACCAGTACTCATTGGACATAAAGGATAAATCATAAGTGATAGGGTTACTGGGAATCAAACCTAGTACCAACCAAACGGCACCATCGCCTTGCTGTGACAGCACATTGTGAAAGGACGCTCAGCCAATTTTGCATGGATTGGCTGAGCGGCCTTGATGTACTGTCACAGCAAGGCAATGAAACCGTTTGGTTTGTCCTAGGTTCGATTCCCGGTAACCCTGTCACTTAAATTTTCTTTTCTGTTGTCTGGTGTCATCCTTTATGTCAAATGAGTACCTGTTTATTACCTTTGTTGTGTTATAGATCTGTTACTTTTGGTTATTGTGTTATAGATCTACTACTTGTTATTGTTGTGTTATAGATCTGTTACTTGTGGTTATTGTGTTATAGATCAACTACTTGTGGTTATTGTGTTATAGATCTGTTACTTGTGGTTATTGTGTTACAGATCTGTTACTTGTGCTTATTGTGTTATAGATCTGTTACTTGTGGTTATTGTGTCATAGATCAACTACTTATGGTTATT
This sequence comes from Oreohelix idahoensis, assembly GCA_024509875.1. Lineage (NCBI taxonomy): Eukaryota > Metazoa > Mollusca > Gastropoda > Stylommatophora > Oreohelicidae > Oreohelix > Oreohelix idahoensis. The sequence goes on along the minus strand of JAMPIV010007663.1, from coordinate 19,434 downwards.
TTGTTATAGATCTGTTACTTGTGTTATATGTCTACTACTTGTGGTTATTGTGTCATAGATCTGTTACTTGTGGTTATTGTGTCATAGATCAACTACTTGTGGTTATTGTGTTATAGATCTGTTACTTGTGGTTATTGTGTCATAGATCAACTACTTGTGGTTATTGTGTTATAGATCTGTTACTTGTGGTTATTGTGTCATAGATCAACTACTTGTGGTTATTGTGTTATAGATCTGTTACTTGTGGTTATTGTGTTACAGATCTGTTACTTGTGCTTATTGTGTTATAGATCTGTTACTTGTGGTTATTGTGTCATAGATCAACTACTTGTGGTTATTGTGTTATAGACCTGTTACTTGTGGTTATTGTGTTACAGATCTGTTACTTGTGCTTATTGTGTTATAGATCTGTTACTTGTGGTTATTGTGTCATAGATCAACTACTTATGGTTATTATGTTATAGATCTGTTACTTGTGTTATATGTCTACTACTTGTGGTTATTGTGTCATAGATCAACTACTTGTGGTTATTGTGTCATAGATCAACTACTTGTGGTTATTGTGTTATAGATCTACTACTTGTGGCTATTGTGTTATAGATCTACTACTTGTTGTTATTGTGTTATAGATCTACTACTTGTGGTTATTGTGTTATAGATCTGTTACTTGTGGTTACTGTGTTATAGATCTGTTATTTGTAAATTTTGCGCTGTTGATTCTTGTGTTAAAGATAGTGATTTTATCTCAAGATTGTTATCATATCCCAAGGATTTTAGTGCCAAGAGCTCATCATATCTGTTGAGTTTTGTGTCTGGTTGCTCATCATGTCTATTAAGTTTATGTATCTGAACATATAACATATTTATTGAGTTTTTTTTTAGTCTGGTTACTTACCATGTAAATGCAGAGTTATTTAAGACACACCCTGAACTAGCAGCAGAACTATAGAACCACTATTTGCCCAAGTCTAGAAAACAGAGACAACACCAACGGAGTCGAATAAAGAAATAGTTGTCAAATTGCTCAAGAAGAGCAACCTTGCATATTGCAACAACTGGAGTGGAAGTACACTCCTCTCAGTTGCCAGTCAAATACTAGACAGAAAGTGTAGTAGCCCATAAACAAGCAGGATTCAGAAAGAACAGAAGATGTGCAGATAATATATTCACCTTCAGGAACATTGTAGAGATAGCTATACATTAACTTTGTTGATTTTGAAAAGGTTTTTGACAGCTTACACAGGGATAGCCTATGGAAAATACTGAGGGTTTATGGAATTCCCAGCTGCATTGTTTCTGCCATAAAAAGCCTCTATGCTAACTTAACATGTAGTGTTGGGCAGAGCAACCTAACCTTTGAGGTGAAGACAGGAGTATGACAGGGATGCCTCTCATCAACCACTTTATTTTTGACAGTCAAAGACTGGGTGATGCACTAGACAATAAAGGGCAGTCCAAGAGGAATAAGATGGACAACGTTTTCTACTCTGGAAGACCTGGAATATGCAGATGACATTACACTACTCGCACATTCACATCAACACATCCAAGAAAAAACAGATATACTGAATAAAGAAGACAGGTCATGATACTCAGTTCGGGCAATCCTGAGCCCATTACAAAAAAGAACGAGAAGCTGGAGCAGACAGACACATTTACATAGTAACACCAGACAGCGGAACAAGCAAAGACATCAAGAACAGAATGAATATAGCGGAACAGTCTTTGCTAGTCTGAACAACATCTGGAAGCCCTCTCAGTACAGCATAAACACCTTCGCTATTCTAAACAACATCTGGAAGTCCTCTCAGTACAGCATAAACACCTTTGCTATTCTAAACAACATCTGGAAGTCCTCTCAGTACAGCATAAACACCTTTGCTATTCTAAACAACATCTGGAAGTTCTCTCAGTACAGCATAAACACCGTCGCTATTCTAAACAATATTTGGAAGTCCTCTCAGTACAGCAGAAACACCAAACTAAGATTATATGAGAGCTGTGTACTTTCTGTGCTTCTCTAAGGTGCAGAATGCTGGAGAGTACCAGTGAAGGAAATGTCGAAATTGTTCTCTTTCTACACAATTTGCCTAAGGAACATTCTCCGAAGCTTTTGGCCAAATACCATCACCTGCTTATTCAGAGCAAACAAAAGGATATTACACCGTCAAACACTGGAGTTGGGTTGGCCAAGTCCTCAGAAGAAACCCGAATGCCATCACAAGAACAGCTATGCTATGGACCTCTGAAGGAAAGTGAAAGAGAAGCCGACCAAAAACTACTAGGTGGAGAACTGTGGAGACTGAGATTGAAAGAATGAACGAGAGCTGGGGCACTGCACGAAGGATGGCCGCCGACCGAACAAAGTGGAAGCAGTTTGTTGCTGCCTTACAAGATGCCACCAGGCATGATGGCCACAGACTGCTTTGACAATCTGTGGCTAAGGATCAAAGAAGAAGAGACTTACCATGTCTGTTGCGTTTTGGTGTCTGTCTGTTTATCATGTCTGTTGAGTATGTGTGTCTGGTTACATATCATGTCTTTTGGGTTTGTGTTTCTGGTTACAAATAGTCTGGCGCTCTCTCTTCCAAACCTCTACACCTCACGGTAGAAGAGGAACGACTAAGTAAGTAAGTTTCTGGTTACATATCATGCCTTTTGAGTTTGTGTGTCTGGTTACATATCATGTCTTTTGAGTTTGTGTATCTGATTACATATCATCAGGGTTTGTAGCGACCTGGAAAAGGCTGGAAAATGGAAAAAAAAGTTCCAGGCATTGAAAAGGTTGGAAAAATGGCTAAAATCCTTAATTTCCCATATCGGACCTGGAAAATAAATACGAATCGAAAGTTGAATGCTTGGTGTCCATTTTTTGGTTATTGGTGGTATTTTTCATTTATCTTCAACTACCATAGAATTTTTACTTCCCTTTGCGCACTAAATCCATTTCCAGACATTTTCGGCAGTTTGCGTTTTCGACGGTTTGCGTTAATGACGTGAACGCACAAATTTATTTTTAGCGCTCGCGTCAGCTATTCGAATCAAGCATCGCCACCTTTGAAATTATTATTTAGAAACATGCTTGGTTGTGACACTTTCAGTATACAAGTATATGGCTAGAAATGCCAAGTTATAAAACATAGATAGTGCCTGGAAAAACTGCAAATTACACATATTGCACTATGTGTAAAAAAGAAATATATTTGACCTGCATGGGAGAAAGTGCAGTAAAGTCGCATGCTACTGAAAAAAAAAACACCAAGAACTTGTCTGCGCATTCATGTTGTATTAAATCGTTCATTTCAACTGAGGTAAGTAATAAATTCATTTATCTCATTTATAAAACATATTTAAATAAGTCCAGTTTATAGGTAGGCCTACTGTACTTGCATCTGTAATTTACAATGTATTTACAGTTTTATTTTTAACCATGGCCAAAATTATAGTGTTTGAATGAAATTTCTTGGTTTACAGCTGCTTACGGGAACATGTTTGACACAGTTTAAGATGGTCAGGAATAGAAATTGATGGTGATTCCATATCATATAGCCTACCCTGTTATCAGACCCATGTCCCACTGTTCATTTCACCACATTTTTTGGAAATAAATATATTTTGAATGCTTTTTTTAAATTTATGATGAAGAGACATACCCCGTTCAACCTCTGAAGGGTTATAATTAGGATAGGCATAGGCCTACATGTTTTCAGTTCCAGATAACATGAATAACTGCCGATACATGAAAATGGCATCACGTTTGTCAAATCACTGTAATTAGGATAAATGAAAATTACCAATTTTGTGCACAGGCCTATGTTATTTTAAAAATAAATAAATACAATTTTTAAAAAAATCTAAACAAACAGAAACGAGATAAAACAAAACCAAAATAGTAAAAATGGGGGGATTTTCCAGTTAGATATTTAATAGATTTTCACTTATCACAATTATTATAAGAATATTATCATACCTTCACCCTCCCAATTACTGTATATTAGCTTTTGTTCTAGTTAAATATTGTTTGACTATATTATGTTAGCATTTAGAACTTTGACTTGGTAAATATACATAGCTTAGGCCTACTCATAAGTTATTTGTGTGCTCCATATTTTTTTTTTACAGAAAAGAACACAACCCCAAGGAGCAGTTTTACCCTCAGAAACATCAAAACCATCTAACACTACTCCCTCAGACACTTCAAAAACGTCTAACACTACCAGAAGACCTACAGATGTGACATCATTTGTGACCAAGGAAGAAACTCTCAGAACTGAGATTATTTGGACTCTGTTTTCAGTCAAAAGTCACCATAGTTTTAATTCAAATACAGGAATTAATAAAATTTTTAACAAAATTTTTCCTGATAGTCCTATTGCCAGACAGTTTGTTCTGTCTGAAAGGAAAACTTTCTACCTGGCATTTTTTGGACTGGCTCCATATTTCACCTCACTTCTTGAGAGCCAGCTTAGCAAGAACAGTTACATTGTTCTGTTTGATGAAAGCATGAACAAATCAATGCAGCGAAAGCAAATGGATTTCCATGTTCGTTTCTGGGATGTAAATGTGATAAAAACACATTATCTTACATCAAAGTTTCTTGAACATGCTAGACCTCTTGATATGCAAACTGCATTTGATGATGCATGCTCATCGTTAATGTCCATGGATGGACCTAATGTAAACTGGGCTTTTCATGACAAAATTAATGTGCTACTGAACCAGAACTATGGCATAGAACTAATGTTGGAAGCTGTGGGCTTCACAAAGTTCATGGTGCCACAACTGAATATATGGCCATTGATTTTTTTCCAACATTTTTCCCCTGACACTGCCATAGATCTGACCACTGGCGAAGTGAATAGGTACGGAGAAAATCACCTCACTCTGCACACAGGCCGGAATAAATTTCAAGCACTAACTGCCACAAAGTGGGGATTCAAACTATCTGCTCTCATTGATACTAAAACATAATACTGCATGAAATTGAAAATTGACACTGGTAAGGACAATTATGAAGGTTGTGTTGGGGCAACTTTCAGGGTTGTGAAAGATCTTCTTGATAGATAGACAACAAGGGACATATTCTCTTCTGTGGTAGTTTTTATTCAGCCTTCAGCTTTATTTCAAGACCTGAAAGAAATTCAGATTGGTGCATTTGGAACAGTCACTGAAAATAGGAAGCATTTTCCTGAAGCACTGAAGAAAAAGGAACTCAAATTGAAAAAGGCAAATCATCCTGTGTTTTGCGCGACAGAAGATAAGGCATGCCAACAGTCACCTGGCATGATACAAAAAGATTTAACCTTATATCTACAATGATAATATAAACAAGACAGTTAGAAAGACAAATTCTTTAGGGCAGAAGAATACAGCAAAAGTATGGAAGATGTCGACCACTTCGACCAACTAGGTGCAAGCTACCCTACCCACACAGATCCTTTTTTTAATATCATTTCTTAGTTGAAACTTCCCTGGTCAATGGGCACATAACCTAGAACACTGCCAACTCTACAAAAAAGATTAAAGCAAAGATCAGGTGTCTGACTCTAAATTGAACCTGCTATTCTTCGACACAATATGACACCTTCAAAACCATAGGTCACAACACGACTTACTGAGCACCACTTCATTGATAAATATGAAAGGGCAAAGTACAAACCAGACTGTAAAGTGTGTATGGCTACAGGGAACAGAAGCCAGACTTGCATGTACTGCCCAGATTGCAATGTACCTCTATGCCTGATACCCTGCTTCAAGTTATACCACTCAGTCGAGGATTATCAACGATCTAGACAAAGATTCTTGCAGAGGCATACAGCTACAACTTCAACCCCAGTTAATGAAGGAAGCAGCTCAGACTCCAACTAGAGGTACTTAACTACTCAAACATTCACAAACACTCATTGTCAGATGCCACAGACACAGAATACATTCAAAACAGACAAATTCAAAAATTAAATTTATTTTTGCATTTTATTCGCAATTTTTGTTAGCCTTTTATGTTGAAAAACGTGGTTAATCATTAAATAAATTACATCAAGCTTATTTTATTCATTGCCATCCATGATATTAACATTTTATTGCACTGACATTGAACAAATTCACTATAAAGTGGAAAAATATCATGGTTTTCAAACATCTCCTGCAATTTCTATAATTAGCCACACAAATTCAAGACAGCCGCCATGATCATGCGACCAATTTGCATAAAATATTTTTTTTCGGATGTGGCAACCATTTGTATAGGGGCTCTGGAAATTTCAAAGGCCTATGTCTGTTTTTCAATTTTTTATGAATTTTCAAAAACAAAAAGAGTTTTGAGAAAATTAGATGAGGAAAAAATATTAGAGTTTCCCATCCTTGAAAATCATGTGCTTGGACCTGGAAAAACCCTGGAAAATGCTTGAAGAAATTTACTATGAACCCTGATATATTCTTAAGCCATGTCAAATATAAAGTGATATTCTACTACAATTTTTTTCTGTTTCTTGTGTAAAGATAACAGATATTAGATGGAACTGCAAGGATAATCCCTGTATTTAGCTTTTCAGTAGTGAAAACTTTATTGAGAGCTGAATTATTTTTCTATGTTTATAATTATTCTATGTGATTAATTTTTCTATGTGGATAATTTTTCAATATGGATAATTTATATGTGTACATTTCCTTGAACAGATTGATCTCAGAGACCGACTTCTCCCAGCATTCAGATGTCAACTTGGCTAAAGGGTTGGCTAGTGTGAGAAGTTACTATGATTTTATTTTCAACTCGCCCCAGTCTTTTTCTCCATGTAATTAATTGAGTTCATTTCTGAGGAGTTAATGTGGGTTTTATTTTCAATTTCACCCAGTCCTCTTCTCTCTGTAAATAATTGCGTTTTTATTATTTCAGACAGTTGAGTTATATTATTAAGCTGGGTAAAATTTTCCAACGTTAGGAACACCTACCCGGTTTAAACGAGGGGTGGGGGCAGAAACACGACCCAGGTACACAGAACCATACTAGAACCAATCAAATTTGTTCTGGTAGCGGGAACGGTCAGTAATATTATCTAACATGACGCAATTAGTAGCGCGGGAGCAGAATAAACATGAGTCATGAGTTAGTTTCCGATATCATTGGCTGAGGTCAGATTTTAATTATTTGCAGCAATAATATTGGTCTATTGTTGGCCCCAAAGCAAAGCGACGCGATGACTCAGAGCGTGGGTATTGCATCAGTATTCCAATTATAAATAACAGCGTCTTAGTCTTTAGCTCTCTCCGTCTCAAGAAAATCAGCCGTGAATCAACGCCTACTGTTTGCTCAGCGAGTTAGCAGTTGCTCAGCGAGAGATATTCGGTATTTGGGTATGTCTATTACTAATTAGTGAGTAGATAGTTTTCTGTAAGATCTTGGCATGGTAAAGTAAAGTTTTCCTCTGGGAGTTAATTTAAGTTTGATTAATTTGAAGTGCCATCAATTGCTATCTTATAGAAATAATATAAATGTAAGTTGTGCATATAAGTTTTGTTTGATAAGTAGCAGTATCTAGGATTGTGTAACGGCTTTTTGAGATATTAACTGTGTGAGGATAAGCGCTAAGATAAACGGGTGCTCTGTAATATATAATATGGGGACTGTGAAAACTGCATATTGATTCTGATAATTTGCAGTGTATATCTGCGAGCGTATTTGTGTATTTTATTTAATTGTGTATTAATTTGTAATGTAGTTAGAAGGAGGGGTGTAAGGGATGTAATTAATATTACTGAGATAACAGTGTGGTTATATTAGGTTAATTGATAACATTCCCAGGGTCAGTCTTTAATAAGAAGTAAGGCTAGGAAATTATCCTGTACTGGGGAAGGTTTCGCTTCAATGAGGGCCAGACTAGCAAAACAGATTTAGGTCAGCCTGTGTCTGGGAGCTCACATAACTGACAGATATTATGTTGGGGCAGGAAGGTGATTGTAAATTAGTTTGACCCATGTGTAGGAATGTTTGTTTATCGCTTGTGCGTAGCTTGTGTAGGGGAGATGTATTAATTTAGGGGGAAGGCGGGAGATGTATTAATTTAAGGTGGTTATATGTTAGGGATGAGAATGTTTTGAATTTATTGTATAGTTGTGGTTATTTTTTTATTCACAGCATTTTCACTGCACATAGGGAGGGTGAAAACTGCCCCTACGATTTATCACAGTAATTTGCCTTCTCAGGAGCCAAGGGCTCGAGACATCACCATAGCTGTAGAGACTGGGTAATACCAGTGCCAAGTACGTCTGTACCAGTAAAAGAAAGAAGTTCTCATGCAGTGAAGCACATCCTTCAGCAGGAATGGGTTTTCTTAAAATCCGGAGCTCTTAGCTTGTTATAACACACCAATTAGGTGAGTGGCCTGGTGGTGTTGTTGTATATGGCCATAATAAAGCCGGTTGTCCTAAACCTGATGAGGTTAATGGGGCAGTTGAAAGAAGTTTCATCATCAGTGAACCATCTACATTCTGAGTCAAGTACCTCGTTCTTAATACCAAAGTCATCAGTTTCAGTAGTCAGTAACAGGAGAGAGGGTCATCATTCCTTTTCTGAATGCTAACGAGAGGAGGGGCATAACGGAGATGCCACTCAGCAGAAGACAGCAGTGTCAGAGAGACACTGAGCAGTAGCAGAGGAGAGACAGAAGTTAGAGAGTTAGATAGACAGAGTTAGAGGACAGCCTCTGAATTAGCTTTGAAGAAGTCCGTTAGTGGATCAGTGCTTGTGATTTAGCTGTGTACGACATTATATAGTACATTCAGATTTGTGTAGACATTTAGTTATGTCTGCAGGTGGACAGTGGGTTAGCTTTACTAATAATAATAGCATAGATAGGAGTAGTGGCTCTCAAGGGAGAGACCCCCACCAATTAGATCGTGTTTAATCCTTAATTCTTCTTTTCCATGCAGGTTGAATGAGAGGGTGAAATTGTGGGTTTATAGTGTCCTGTCATTTTTTTAATCGTTCGATTTTTTTCAGGTTTGTTCGACCTTGCACGTTATTTATTTTGCTGTGTTATTTATTTGTTGTTTAATAAACTATAAAATGTACACTAGATCCGTTTCTCTATAACTATAACTATACTGTATGTATATGCTTGTCTGTATAGTTGTGTCTGTGGACTTTTAGTGAAAACCTTATCTCCTTTATGGTAGTCAGAGGTGGTGGAATATTAGTTAGAAATTATGTCACAAGTGGCGAGGGAGAGTCAATTTCAGTTCTCACCCTCGAGGCTATAAGTCTCATCTTTCCACATTCACTGTCATTTCTCATACAAAATCTATCTTCTCAGACTTTCTCATAACTAGTGTCTTGTCTTTGTACTCAGACAAACTCTAAACTAAAAGCCACTTTGTGCATACATGCCACACCTCAGACATGAAAAAACCTGTACAAAAAATCCAAAAACCCTGTACAAAGACCCGCAAAACCTGTACAAAGACTGAAAAACGTAACAAAAGAGTTAATTCATGTAAAAATATATTTAATTAGATAGTTCTGCACCATCATAGTGACATGCGCCCTTTGCCTTTTTAAGCATGTCTTCACTTACTTTAAAACCTAAACAACAAGAGTTATAATTTATTTTGCATTGTAGAAATGCTGTGACTGTTTCATCATTTAGTCTATTTCTGCAAAAAAAATTAATACAATTTATGGTGGAAATGAAGAACAGTTTGTGTGTGTTCTATAGTGCCTTATAAAAGTATAGATCTAATAGACCAATAATAAGCGTTATGGGTTAGATTTAGGAATCTTAAATCTAATATATAGGCCTATATATATTTTTTTTAAAAGCTAGCAATGAAAATATAAACTGGCACAATATTATATATTCTCTACCGAACTTCAATAATTGGAATAGCCGTTATAGCCCAACTGGTAGCTTTAAATAGACCTACCAGTACGACTTTTAGTGTCAATCAAACATTGATAGTAAGTAATTAACTATTTAATAAATATCAATCATTAGTTGACCGTAATGATGATCAACCAAGGCAAAATCGCATTGTTTTTTTAAAGAAACGAAATTAAAACTAAGATGAGAAGTAACTCCAAATTTTTCTCTGATCGGGTTAAGATGCAAATTTGCCTTGCTTTTATGTTGTTGTTTTTTTTTTTCAGTTTCATAATTTGGTATTATGGGACGCGGATAGATAGAAATCGCATGTATTTTAGTACCATTTAGATTTAGGGTTACTAAACACAGGTAAACACAGATACGGGCCGTACACATCTTAAAACGCAAACACTTTGTACCAATGGGTAAACCATAGCATGTGGCATGTATGACTTTGTGACAGCTAGAGCCCCTAGATGGGATCCAGACAGCAGCACCTCTGAGGTGACCACGATACAGCTGGAGTTCCGGGATCTGTCCAGGATCACGGGCAGCACAAAGTACGAGGTAGGTCTAGCATCAATCATCATCACTCCTCAGCTCCCCAAGGAGCATAGGCCTTCAACAAATTCATGCCAAGTCTTCCTGTCCCATGCCTTTCACTTAGGGTCTCCCTTTTTTCTTCTTCAATCACCCTCCAACTTCTTCACTCACCCTCCAACTTCTTCATTCACCCTCCAACTTCTACATTAATGACTAATAAAGGGCAGTAGTCAGCTTAAGGCTCCTGACATCTCCAAACAGTTTTTCATGTTTTTCTGTTCCGCATATGTTGGGCAACTATGAAGCAGATGTTTCAGCAGTCATTTTATCAGTGCCACAGTTACACTGATCGATAGTTCCTGTCTTTAGCTTGTTGAATAGATGGTATCTCAATCTGTTGTGGCCCGTGCAGAGTCTGAACATTACCACTTATTCTCTTCTGTTGAGCTGGTAGTATGCATCATGTTGTGTGTAACCAGGATGCTCTACATCCCATTTGTTTCTGTATCTGATTCTGATAAAACTCTTTGTCTTCTCGAAAGTTATGCTTGCATGAGGCTGAGGTAGTTTTCCACCTTCCTTTGCCAATCTGTCAGCCTCTTCCTTGCAATTACCAACAAGATCATTTCTTCAGTTTTTTTTTTTTTTTAATTAGATTGTTTGCCTTTTCTTATTTCCCATCTTTGGCTGTCTTTTTATGTCTGTGGGCATGTTGTTGCATTTGGGCATGTCTTGGCTATTTTTTAATATGGAAATAACAACTTGATTTCTTCTTCTTCTTTGTACACTCTCAGACGTCCACTTGAATGTTCTCAAAGAAAGCAGTAGTCAATTTGAGGCTATTTGCATCCCCGTAAAGCTTTTCCACTCTAGGATGCTGTTTTGATGTAGTAGTGAACGCTTCATCTGATTAGATTGTGTTTTCCTTTGTCCTCTAAGATACTGTGTTGATGTGGAATTAAAAACTTGATTTGATTAGATTGTTTTGTTTTCCTTTATCTTTCAATGGTTATGTTTTCCTTTGTCTTTCAAGTTGTTATATTTTCTTTTGTCTTCCAAGCTACTGTTTTGATGTGGCAGTAAACACTTCATCTAATTAGATTGTGCTTTCCTATGTTCTCTAGGATGCTGTTTTGATGTGGTAGTAAACACTTCATCTAATTAGATTGTATTTTCCTTTATTCTCCAGCGTGCTGTTTTGATGTAGAAGGAACAACTTGATCTGACTAGATTGATTTATTTTCCTTGATCTTCAAAGATACTTTTTTGATGTGGAATTAACAACTTGATCTTATTAGATTGTGCTTTGTGATAGAAGAAATGTTGCAGTATTAGAGATGGTCTAGATTTAAGTGGGAGAGTGGCAGTGCATTTGAAGTCAAAATAGGGCAAAACATGAAAATTGGGATTAGTTAATGTTCTTCTTCTTCGTTCACTCTCAGACATCAACTTGAATATGTTCAAAGGAAGCAGTGGTCAGCTTGATGTTTTTGATATCTCCGTAGTTTTGCCATGAATGGTTACTGTCTTCTAGTTACTTACATTTTGATTCTATCCACATTTCCTTTACTTTTCTGAACAGTGTATATATTTTTCTGTCTCTTGTTCCATATTCTAGTGTTTTTTGCTTTCTTTTTCTCTGGAATTTTACTTCTTCTCTGTACACTCTGAGACGTCAACTTGAATATGTTCAAAGAAAGCAGTGGTCAGCTTGAGGCTATTTCTATCTCCATAGAGCTTTTCCAGAAATGGCATTTGTGATGGCCACGTGTGCTTTCTCTGTTTCTCCTCATATGGTGGGCATCTTTGAAGCAGATGTTTAGCAGTCATTTTATCAGTGCCACAGTCACACTCATCGGTAGTTCTTATCTTTAGCTTGTTGAATAGGTGGTATCTCAGTCTATTGTGGCCTGTGCAGAGTCTGAAGATTATCACTTGTTCTCTTCTGTTGAGCTGGTAATATGCATCATTTTTTGTGTGGCCTGGATGTCCTTCTTCCCATTTGTTCCTGTATCTGCTTCTGATAAAACTTTTTGCCTCTTCAGAAGTTATACTTGTATCAGGCTGAGGTAGCTTTCCACATTCTATTGCCAGTCTGTCAGCTTCTTCATTGCCGGAGATGTTGCAATGAGATGGGATCCACTGTACTACAACTTGTTTGAATTGGTGGCTCAGTTTGTGGAGTACTACTCTTAGGGTTAGTGTTTGGCTCCCAACCTTGTGCACAACCCCTAACGATAAATAGCACATGCTTTCTGTTGAGGAGAACACTATTCTCAGAGTTGGTGGACAGTGTACCAGAAACAAATACACAAATGTATGCAGAATTATTTCTTTTACTTATAATTTTTATTCTCCTGAATCTCAATATGCCAGAAACATTTGTCAGAACACATTCTAATTGGGTGTATTTTGGTTTTGCAAATATGGAGATGATAGAGGTGTGGTGCGAGTAGAGACAAGGAAAGCAAGAGTAATGACGAAAGTAAATGAAACATGTAACTTATTTATGATTGGGAAATATTGTTTGTGATTCTGTTGAAGTGTCAATTTGATGTTTTCTTGATTTCAGTTTTTTAATTTGTTATTATGGGTCTTTCTCATTATGTACTTCCATTGATATTTTCTTGAGATCTGTTTCTTTCTCGTTTGTAAGGATCTGTTTCATTATTCACTTCTGTGAATATTTATTCTGCTTCCTATTAGTTTGTAAGGCTCTGTTTCACTATTCACTTCCATTTATATTTTCTTGATAAATCTTTGTTGTTTTTTTGTAAGGATCTGTTTCATTATAGACTTCCATAGATATTTATTCCATTTCTTGTTTGTTTATAAGGATCTAAGGATATGTTTCATTATTCATGTCCATTGATATTTTCTTGAAATCTGTTTCTTTTGTTTGTAAGTATCTTTTTCATTATTCACTTTCAATGATATCTGGTTTTAAAAAAATGTCTTTTCCATTATTCACTTCCATCTAGACTTATTTAATCTTCCCTAAATGTAAATCATTTATATTTGAGCTTGAACTACCATAATCTTCCCTCCTACTATAGGGTTTCTCAACTGGAGTTCCGCAAGAGGTTTCTAGGGGTTCCGCTATAGATCATGACTGAAGAAAAATAAGCATTGTTTTTTTTAACTTTGTACACCGAGCAGCCCCTTATGGCAGTGCACAATAGGACTGTTCACTCTTGCACATACCATACAGGCATACTTTGAAGATATTGCGGGTTCAGTCCCAGACCACCGCAATAAAGCGAATATCGCAATAAAATGGGTCACACCCATTTTTTGGCTTCCTAGTGCACATAAAAGCCTAAAATCATGATTACACTATGTCTATTAAGTGCGCAATAGTAAAAATAAAAAAACAGTGTACTGTAAAATTAAAAATACTTTATTTATAAAACAAAATGCTAATCTTCATTATCTGAGCCTTCAGCGAATCGTAATTTTTTTGTGTTTTTTTTTTTGGCCAAAATCTATCAGAAAAAGAAGGCACGTTCTAATATAACATGACATAAATAATTTGGAAAAAAAAAGTGTAATATCTGCCAAGCGCAATAAAGTGAAGCGCAATAAAGTGAGATATACCTGTATTTCATTAGCATCTTGTAGAGTAAAAATTTGCTATAACACTTTTAGGCATGCTTAGATAAAGAAACAAAATAAATCAAGTAGGCAATTTAAAGAAACAAAAAATCAAGCAAGCAATTAAAGTAAAAAAAAAACAAAAAAGGAGGAAAAACTGAAATTTCTTCTGCCTACACTACTTACTTGCATTAGAGTTAATATCCTTTGTGGGGAGAGGTAACGAACACAAAAAGAGTAGGCCAATAAGTTGGCCAAAATAAATAGATCCAGAGATAAAAAATTCTCTTCTCAAAATAACAATGGTGATTATTATTGGATTATTATATTTACAACTTACTGATCACGCTAAAGTACCATGAGCTGTAGACATAACATTTTTATGCAGGGGTTCCTTGAGACGTGAAAATTATTTTCCTCCAGGATAAAAAGGTTGAGAATGGTTGTTCTACAACTTCTCTTGTTTGCTTCATCCTATAATTACTTGTGTCTTCTCTCATCAATGTTTTACTTTTTTTTTTTGGTCAGTAAATTATTTTAGCCAGTTTTTTAACTGATCATGAATGTAATAAATTCATTTAGTCATTTAGTTTTTTCTTTCATAATTTTATTTCTTCTCTCATAATTTTGTTTCATAGCTTCAGAGATGACTTTGCAGAGAGTGTTAAAGGTGTGCAGAAATGGCTGCTGAGAAAGTCTGAGCCCAATAAGCTGTTATTCGTAGGAGAGCTCCTTAATGGCAGAAATTTCAGTCCAAAGATGGTTAGTAAATGGAATGTTGTTGTTGTTGTTTAACTAGGGTTGTTGAGCTTCTCGCTCTTTTGCAGCAAATACCAAGTTGAAGACTCCTTGGTATTCTCTACACTGTAGATATAGACTTTTCCTGGGGCTTTTCTGCCATTCCGAAACATGTTGAGCTGAAGTCATGAGTTCCAGTTGCTCCAGCTTGGCTTTCATTTAAAGGATCATCACATCTGGTCCCAAGCTAGGAGTAAGAAGCGCGTGTGCATTCCCCATCATCCTAGGGGGCTCTCCAACTATGCAGAGCTAAAATACCATGCTCTGGTTCTGGGCTCTCCCAAGGAATTGTCACGTCTTACACACAGCCATCTCTCAGTGTCCACTGCCTATCATTGGGTCCATAGTGAGCAATTTTCAATGTACAGCAGAACCAGGTCAAAGCCAAAGAATCACATCTGGGGCTCAAGTGGCTTCTCCAAGCCACTACAATGTTGGGTTCTCAACAAGTTTCACCACAGGGGTATATAAATAAATATGACACACATAAAGATATGTTTCAGGTGCTCATGAGAAATAAAGAAGCAGAAAACTAGACAACAGAAAAACAACAGGAGTGGCTTACTAGAGAATTGAACCCTGGACCTTCCAAATGGCACCCCCACCTAGCTACAGAAGCGAATCACACTATCCTCCCTGCCAGCTAGGCACCACAAAAATAGTGCTTCTTTATTTCTCAGGAGGGCTTGAAACATACCTTAGTGTGTGTAATATTTATTTATTTACTGTTTACAGGCCTCGGATTTTCCTTCTTTATTTGTTCACCACAGGGGGAATCCCTGGAAGTGTGTGGATGATTTCAAGAGTCAATGAGGGTGTAATTAGCCTTACAGACAGATGTTCACTTCCACATATGTATATTGTAGCATTGTGCGTAGCTGGTAGTCATCATATAAGGATGACTCCAGATATGCCTCCATGCATCATAGTAGTAGTATGAGAAGATGGTTATGGTTGTAGCGATAGTGCTGACTGAAATGTTGGAAAAAATTGAATGAAGTGTAAGATTTAGTTTGCACTTAAATGTTCTTCCCTTTTCTTCATTGTGTACGCGAATCACTCCAAGGAAAAAAACAGAAGATGGAAAAAGGATGGAGAAAAAGGTGATGATGAGGTTATGATAATAATCGAAGAAGAGGGGGGAGAAGCATGATAAAGAAAACTAAAGAAATATTCAAGAATGTTTGCATGATCATATCCTTCCTCTACAACATCTGCCATTTCTACTAACACTATGTTACCACCACTGACAAAAACTACTATACTCTGCTTACATCTTGTTCTCCTTTTTGCCTCTTGCACTGCTTATTATTCTCATTAATTCCTGAATCTTGCAATTATCTCCCTTGATTTCACTGCTAATTAATATAAGGATGACTCCCAGATATGTCTCCATGGTTACAGGGAACGTAAAAAGGAACATAAAAGACTGAAGTAAAAAGAACAAAACAAAGACACAATTTACCTTGATAACTTCGAGTATTTCAAGTGCCACCTTACCTGCAACAGAGAACGTTTTTATTAATACGTATTATCATTACCGCTTTTATGTCTATATTGCTGTCGTTAGCGCTTTCCTCATGCAGCTAAGTTACAGGGATCAAAGCCTAGTGGCATCATGTTCCATTAAACCACACTATAAGTGTGTACCTAACTCTCCTCTTATTTTAAGGAAGGCAAAGGTAGCGAGGAATGGAACTGGTCACCACACCTCATTAAAAAAAGAGGTACCTAGTATGGTGAAGTCTCTAACACTTCCACTGCCCTATGGTAGTATCTGCTATGTGACTACATTTACCTTTTTTCGCTGTCATTGCTGCACTATTTGATGCTAAATATTTTTTTTTTATTAATGAGAGAGAAATATTCTGTTCCGTTATAATTAGGATATATAGTGTCTATGTTCTAGTGTTAAAAAAAAACCCTGGAAGTAAAAAAGGGTGTCAGGCAGGGATGTGTGCTGTCACCGGATCTGTTCAATCTGGACAGTGAAAATATAATGAGATCTCTAGAGGACATGCCATAATATCATTTGGCGGACATAATATAAACAATTTAATATACACTGATGATGCAGTCATAATAGCAAAAAGTGAGAAGGAGCTGCAGGAAATAAATGGTTGATACAATAGTGATAGAAAGTGAAAATAAAGGCCTTAGCCTTAATAGTAAAAAGACAAAAGTAATGGTCGTCTTAAAGAAAAGGGCTTCCCCAGAATGCATTATCAAAGTAACTGGAACAGTTTTAAAACAAGTCAATAAATTCATATACATGGGCACATTAATAACAACGGAAGGAAGATGCATCTCAGAAGTGAAGAGCAGAATAGCTCAGGCAAAAAACAGCATTCTATAAAATTAAGAGTATTTTATACAACAAGTCTTTGTCATTGGAAGTAAGAATGGATGGGTTTGAAAAAAAATTGAAAAAAGGTGATTCGTCTTACGAGGACAAAAGACAAAGAAAGTAGTCTACGTTACGGCCACAAGGCCTTCGTCAGGAAAAGAAAGAAAGTGAAGGCTAGATAGGAGACATAGGAACTTAAATGAATATAAAAATAAATATAGAAAAATAAATTAATAAATAAAACCTAGGTACTTCCCTGAAGATGCTTCAGGGAAGTACCTAGGTTTTTATTAATTAATTTATTTTTTTATATTTATTTTTTATATTCATTTAAGTTCCTATGTCTCCTATCTAGCCTTCACTTTCTTTCTTTTCCTGACGAAGGCCTTGTGGCCGTAACGTAGACTACTTTCTTTGTCTTTTGTCCTCGTAAGACGAATCACCTTTTTTTCGATTTTTTTTCAAACCCATCCATTGTACTCCACGTCTTACTGCAGTTCCCTCAACTTCTTCTGGAAGTAAGAAATAGAGTTCTTCACTGTTATGTAGAACCAATCCTGACATATGGGAGTAAGTCGTGGACAATTAGTAAACAAGTAGGGAAGGCATTACAGGCCACAGAGATGTGGTTTTACAGATGAATGTAAAAAATACCATCTACAGCCAAAAAGAGTAAAATGAGGATGTTCTGAAAAAGGCCAGTGCGCAAAAGAAAAACTTATTTCACAAGTTAGTAAGAAGCAATCCACTTTTTAAAGGCATGTTATGAGAGGAGGAAAGCTGGAATACGTCGTAACAATGTGTAACAACTTCTTCTTTGATCCATAACCGCCAACCGTCAAAGCAGTCAGCGGCCATCACGCCTGGTAGTGTCCTGTAGGGCAGCAACAAATTGATTCCACCTTGCTCTGTCGGCGGCCATCCTTCGTACAGTGCCCCAACTCTGGTTCATTCTTTGCATCTCGGCTTCCACAGTTCTCCGCCAAGTTGTTTTTGGTCGGCCTCTCTTTTGCTTTCCCTCGAGGGTCCATAGCATAGCTGTTCTTGTGATGGTATCAGGGTCCCTTCTGAGGATGTGGCCAACCCAACTCCAGCGTCTGCCAGCTATGATGGTGTGCATGTCCTCCTGGTTACTCCGAATAAGTAGTTCTTGGTTGCTGATGGTGTTTGGCCAAAAGATTCGGAGAATTTTCCTTAGGCAGACTGTGTGGAAGGAGGACAGTTTCGACATTTCCTTCTCTGTTACTCTCCAACATTCTGCACCATAGAGAAGCACAGAAAGTACACAGCTCTCTCATACAGTCTTAATTTGGTGTTTGTGCTGTACTGGGAAGACTTCCAAATGTTGTTGAAGCAAAGGCTGTTCTTTGCTTTATTCATTCTGTTGTTAATGTCTTTGCTTGTTCCGCCGTCAGGTGTTACTATGCATCCTAAATAAGTAAATGTGTCTGTCTGTTCTAACTTCTGGTTCCTTACTGTTATTGGCTCAGGATTGCCCACATTTAGTGTCATGACCTCTGTCTTCTTCAGATTGATGTTCAGGCCAACCTGCTGGCCATACTTTTTCAGTCTATCCGTTTTGTCTTGAATGTGTTGATGTGAATGCGCGAGTAGTGCAATGTCATCTGCATATTCCAGGTCTTCCAGTATAGAAAATGTTGTCCATCTAATTCCTCTTGGACTGCCCTCTGATGTCTGGCGCATCACCAAATCTATGGCTGTCAAAAATAATGTTGTTGATCAGGGGCATCCCTGTCGTACTCCTGTTTTCACTTCGAAAGTTACATTACTCAATCCGACACTGCACGTAAATTTAGAATATAGGCTTTTTATGATGGAAACAATGCGGCTGGGAATTCCATAAGCCCTCAGTATTTTCCATAGGCTGTCCCTGTGTATGCTGTCAAAAGCCTTTTCAAAATCAACAAAGTTAATGTATAGCTGTCTTTGCCATTCTGAGCACTGCTCTATAATGTTCCTGAGAGTGAATACATCTTCTGTTCTTTCTAAATCCTGCTTGTTCTTTCCTCAGTTTGTGGTCTACTGCTTTTGAAATTCTCTGTATAATTATCCTGCTTAGTCTTTTGCTGGGAACTGAGAGAAGAGTGATTCCTCTCCAATTATTGCAGTATGCAATTTCGCCCTTCTTGGGCAATTTGACAATTATTCCTTTGCTCCACTCTGTTGTTGTTGGCTCAGTTTACCAGACTTGTGCAAATAGTGGTTTCTGAATAGTTCTGCTGCTAGTTCAGGGTCTGCCTTGAATAACTCAGCATTTAGATTGTCGTGACCAGG
>JAMPIV010007662.1:0-312687 GCA_024509875.1 Oreohelix idahoensis | reverse complement strand
AAGTAACTAATATGCTTCATAAGGTACAATACATTATTAATAATTGTGGCTGTTTAGTAAACTAACGGCCCTTATATTAACTACTCAGTCCTCCTCTATCATCTTAAAAAACGAACAGAAGAAGAGGACAACAAAGCACGATAGTGTACATATAAAGTAAGTACAGATGTGCTAATCTATTGTAGAAATATAAGTGTGTTATGACTCTGTAATATATGGAAATATAGGACAGAAGTATTAGTTGGAGTCATGTGGGCATCTAGACAAAATGTCAGCCATCACATTATCCGCACCACGGATAGCTCGTACCGTGAAGTGAAAAGGTTGAAGAGCTATAGCATATCGAGTGGATCTCGAACTCTTCAAGTTCTTAGTCTGAATAGCTGTAAGAGCTTTCTGATCAGTCTCTAGAATGAAATGTGCGCCCAGGAGGAATCTTTGTAGCTTTAGAATTGACCAAACCATCGCTAACAACTCACGGTCTAAAACCGAGAAGTTCCTCTCTGCCGCATTTAGTTTTCTAGAAATGTACATAACAGGATGCAGAGTATTTGCATATTCTTGCATCAGTGCTGCTCCAATCCCAGTGGATGAAGCATCACTCCGAAGAACAAAAGTCCTATCAAGAGTAGGTAATCTTAAGATGGGAGGAGAAGAAAATATATTCTTGATTTGGTCTAGTGAAGATTGGCATTCTTCAGACCAACGGACCAGATTAGGCGAACCTTTCTTCAACAATGTTGATAGAGGTGCCATGATCGAAGATAAATTTGGAATAAATCTCCCATAAAATTGAATTAAACCTAAGAGACTCCTAACTTGTTTCTTCGTTTTAGGAACAGAGATGTTCAGTATTGTGGAAGTATTGTGGTCTTCTGTCTTCAAGAGACCATGACCAACACGATGACCCAGGAAAGAGATTTCACCAAAACCAACAAAAGCTTTAGAAGGTTTTGCTGTCAAATTATTCTCACGTAGAGTGGACAGTAAGTCATATAACCCTAAATAGTGATCTTCCCAGGTATCACTGAAGAGACAGATGTCATCTAAGTATGCGATGACATCCGAACGATGTGACAGAATTCGACGCATCATGCGAACGAAAGTGGCAGGGGCGTTCATGAGACCAAAAGGCATAACATTCCATTGAAATAGACCCCTAGGTGTAGAAAAAGCAGTAAGAGGTTTGGCATGCTCTGCTAAAGGCACTTGCCAATAACCTTTAGACAAGTCAAGTTTAGTGAAGAATCTAGAATTAGAAAGTCTAATCAGTAGATCTTCTAACAAAGGCATCGGTTCAGCGTCGAACTTTGTGACCTGATTCAATTTGCGATAATCAACGCAAATTCGTATGTTCTTATCCTTCTTCCGGACAATAACCATGGAAGAAGAATATGGTGAAGTCGATGGTTCAATTATATTTAATTGAATCATTTCATCCAATTCCTTTTCCACTTGCGACTGAAAGTGTATAGGAATAGGATACGGCCTAACCCTAATTGGATTATTGTCGGTAAGAATTATGTCATGTTCTATGACATCTGTGTGTCCAGGAATGTCAGTGAGAACATCCTGAAATGTTTGTAACATCGACGAGACTTGTCGATGTTCGTCACCAGAAAGATTAGGAGAAACAGAAACGTTTTTCCAAGATTCCGTGGAATGTAATGGAACCACTGGAAGGGGAAGGTTGACATCAGAGAAGGTAGCTTCATCATCCTGAATGACAGACAGGGATGAATAATGACCGTGAGGTGCAGGAGCATCATCCGTTGCCTGGAAAATAGGCAGCAAATAGTCCGGACGTTCGTGAAATTCCGAAAGCATGTTTATGTGGAAAGTTTTATGCTTTCCATCAATATCGACCACATAGTCAACATCGGAAATCCGAGAGACTATTGCATACGGACCTTTCCATGCAATAAGAAGTCTATTTTCCCTACTGGGGAGTAGGACGAATGCTTTGTCACCTGGACAAAGTTGTCGTAGACATCTATTCTTGTTAGCAAACTGCCTTGCCTTCTCTTTAGCAATTTCTGATGAAGCAGTTGCTAGCTTACATGCCTCAATGATCTTTTGTCTAAGAGCAATGACATACTCATATGAGGATTGAGTTTCATCGCTAATATCATCGGCAGTGATGAGATCGTGTAATAAAGACATAGGGCCGCGTGGACGCGCGCCAAAGACAAGTTCGAAGGGAGAAAATCCTGTGTGTTCATTAGGGACTTCTCTATAGGCAAAGAGAGCCGCGGGTAAAACCCTGTCCCAATCTTGAGGATGATCTTCAGTTATCTTACCAAGCAAAGTCTTGAGCGTTCTATTCAGACGCTCAACTAACCCATTAGACATAGGATGGTAGATACTACTGAGAGATCGTTCAATATGTAAGGTAGACATTACCTGTGACATAGTGTCAGATATGAGTTGAGTGCCATGGTCTGACAATATTTCTCTGGGGAACCCCAAGCGAGAAAATATCAACCAAAGAGCATCTGCGATATCTGTAGTAGATATGCTCTTAAGAGGAATAGCCTCTGGCCAACGTGTGCACATATCGACACATGTAAGGATAAACTGATGGCCTCTGGCCGACTTGACCTTAAAAGGGCCAATAATATCTATGGCCATTTTTCTGAAACGGCCGAATAGGAATGTCAGCAGCCTGGATAGGCGCAGCATGTCGTGGTCCTCTAGATTTGACCTCCTGACATACCTTGCATGATCGGCAGTAAATACGAATGTCCTTATTGACAAAAGGCCAAAAGAAAGCCGCAAGGACTCTCGACTTCGTACGGGCAAAACCCATATGTCCAGCACATTGCGAGTCATGAGCATGTTGCAATATTTGGACTCTCATGCTCTTGGGAACAAGAATTTGCGAATGTGCCGACGTAGCCGAATCTTGTACCATACGTACAAGTACGCCGTTTCTCATTGCAATCCAAGATTTTCTATTTGTATCCTGATTCGGATCACCTTTCTTCGCAAGAACGAAGAATTTTTTTAAAGAAGAATCTTCTTCTTGCAATTTTATGAAAGAGTCACGAGTGATTACTAAGTGACTATCTTGGCTATCAACTTCATTATCACTATTCAGTGAAGTTTCGGGTGTTTGTAGAGCTTGTGCTCTTGTAACTACTGCATTTGTAGCTTGCATGTTATTATCTTCCCAAGCAGCAATCTGCTGTGGGGTACACTCCCTAACTCCGTGAATACGACCAATAATAAGGTCCGCAATAGGATTAGGTAAGAGACAAGCATGCACATCTCCAGTAAAGAAAGGAGTGGCAATGCGAATTACAGCAGTAGGATATTTTTTCTAGAGTGCCGCCAAATGTGACACATTTAATAACCCTTCCTGTAGCACAAGATGGATCTACAAGCGATTGTCTAACACCAATAGTGGTGCATCCGGAATCGAAAAGTAGTGAGACCGGAGTATCATTAACAAGACCCTTATGTAGAATTAAAGAACCCCTCCCGTCATGCGCAACAGCAGCAGGAAGAGCGGGAAGTGGGTGACCACAACTCAAAGTAGTTATGGTACCCGGTTCGAATAAAGTACTGCATTGGGGGCATTTGTTTGCTCTCTCAAAGTCAAAAGCAGAACTAGTGACAGCGTCAAAGTTTTTACTATCAACAACATGATTACAGGCTGCCTCAGTTTCCTGTTGTACAGCATTAGCCTGCTGATATCTCTTTTTTTGTGTTGAGATCTACCCCGACTATTATTACCTCTGAAGTTATCAGAGTTATTATTATCTCTGCAGTTATTATTGTCTCTATTGTAATTGTTATACTGGTTCGAATTCCAGTTTCCACGATTACTATCATGTTCACATTGATGCGAACATCTATTTGTTTGGTTCTGAGGTCTTCGGCAGGAATAACCTCTATTACCATATCCTCTTTTGAAATGCTTATAATTATTAGGGTGATAGTAACGAGTACTATCAGGTTGTCTCCAATTCTTCGAAGAAGAATCACCATGAAATTGATTTCCATGATTTTGACAGAAATTACCGCTACTCTTTCTATCAAAATTTTGTTGGGATCTACGAGCAAAGTTTTGGCCATACGGAGCTGCCGAAGCAACTGGTAAACCTTCTTTCACCTTAGAGTTACCCATGGTTATGTGTGGGTGCGCAGTTACGTATTGGCAACAGAAATCTTCCATTTCTTTTATTGTTTTAGGTTTACGTTCATGAAGGAAAGCAAGGAAAGACTCATTGACAGACGACATGACTTTGTCTCTAAGTATTAAGTCCATAAGTCCTTCATAAGTTTTTTCCGTCTTAGATAGTTCAACCCATCGTGAGAAAGTAATGCGTATTCTTGCAATAAACTCGGAGAATTCAACTCCATTTTCAGGTAACATGTTTTTAAATTGTAGACGATAGCCGTCTTCGTTAAGCTGATATTTCTTTAACAAAGCGGCCCTGACAACCTCATAATTGTTCTTGTCAGGTTCATCCACCATATTTAATATACTTGAGCTTTACCTGTCAGTATCCCTGATAACTGATAAACATATTTTGCTTTGTCTATGTTATGAGCTGTACATGCTTGTTCAAATCTGTCCAGATAGAACATTATGTCATCGCTGGAAGGACTAAATGTTGGTAACTTAATCTTAAAAGTATCATTATTAGCCTTACCAGAAGATGAACCCTTGTTTGAATCATTACCATTACTCATGCTTGTCAATTTCAATTTTTCCAACTCTAAAGCTAAGACCTTTTCTTCATGTTCCATTTTTGCTTTCTCTTTCCTCTCATCAGACTCTCTCTGTAATCTTCTTTCCTCAGCCTGAGCCTCTTTTTGAAGTCTTTCATTTTCAGCTTCTTTTTCAAGTCTTTTATTTTCAGCCTCTTTTTCAAGTCTTTTATTCTCAGCCTCTTTTTCAAGTCTTTTATTCTCAGCCTCTTTTTCAAGTCTTTTATTCTCAGCCTCTTTTTGAAGTCTTTCAGCTTCTAGCTGTAGCTGGAGTTTTCTCTCCTCAGCTTCTGATTCCCTTTTTTGTTTTTCCATTTCCATTTGGAATCTTTTTTCATCCACCTGCATCTGCAGTTTCTTTTGTTCAGCTTCCATTGCTTTATCATATCGAGCAGTTGCAAATTCTTCTAACTTATCACCAGTCTTCCCAAGCAATTTACCCTGCTCAATAAAGTGCTCAAATGTAGACATGTTGTCTAACATATGAGTCCAAAACCTGAAATAATTAACTAATTTATTTCAAACCTAAGTGTAACAAGTCTTAATTAAGCACTTGTATATTCACATCACATTATATTATCCCAGTCTCTGTGGGAAACAAGTCTCCAATCAAAGAACTTGTATATGAAATATCTGCACTCAATTCTTGATCATAAGTGCACTTCTCATTCAATAGTGCACGACACTATTCATCATTCATTTATCATCAGTATAGTAGTAACAGTGCATTAGCATAGCCCATTAACTAATTACTATAACTGTAAACAATGACTATGTAAACACATGCAGAATGTAAACATTGAAAATGTAAACAATACAAACAATGTAAACAATAACAATGTAAACAATAACAAAGATCAGCAACAATACAAAAACTTTCGCAGAAATCAACTAAAAATAAAGCAGAAATTAATGAAATATCACAAAAAATGTGACGATATCTGCGATAGAATTAAACAAAATACATGACACCACAGTGTATAAACAAAAATGTTGTATGAAACTAAATTATAGACAAGAGTAGGCTAACAAACACAAACAAATCAAAACAAAACTAAAGAATGCGAAATAATAACGAAAACAATATTAAAACATGTCATCACAGCTAACATAAATAGCAACAGAAGTCGCTTAGCAAATTCCAGTATTGGAAATTTGCAAACCTTACAGAAAACGCTCACAATAGACGACCTCTATGACGTGGCATAATCTAACGGAGACACCACCCAACCGAGAACCCGCTGAAATATAAACATATAAATATACAAATAACATATAAACATATAACATATAGAATGAGATGATACACAGAAGACTCAGCAGAAGTATAAGGGCACAGTTTACATACAAACAGGCCACTTAACTTATAGGCTTCCAATCGTAGAACAGCAGAAAAACGGATGTCAATCAACGTCCTAAAGAGCGAAGCTCCAACGATGATGGCACATCTGAACTGCTTCCACTGCTAACACGATGGTACAAGAGCTTCTGACATACTGTGTGTTGAGTTGTTTCGGCACTTGACCTTCTAATCCACAAGTAAGTTGATGGAAATCGGTACTTGGCCTTCTTCAGAAAACAACCCGTTTCAACCGGCACTTGACCTTCTCAAAAAACGACAGCACTGGAACCTTGACAGCAGCAACTTGCTTGACTTGCGTAAAAGATAACAGCAGTCCGAGTTATCCGGCAACATGTAACAACGCCGGGTACTGTCAAATTCTTGTTTCCGTCAAAAAATTGAAATTTGACTTTTACCGGGCAACGCCGAGTACTTTGAAAATTTTGAAGATGTTGACTGTATTGAAGAATGTTAATTTCTTGAAGGATGCTGATGAATTCTTGTTGAAAATGAAGTGGGTAAGGGACCCCGTGTTTGCTGGTACCAGAATCAAACCAGCTTATGGCCACCAAATGATGCGTGATGCCATATGATGATGGATGGCATCCGCATGTCTGGTTTTGTGTAGTGTGTAGATGTGTTCAGTCAAAACAATGTTCATGCAACAATAACAGGGCAATCCACATAGGACGTCAGTAAACTCACGACGTATAAAGTCAATGAGTCTTGAAACAGCCGTTGACGTTTTTCTTCATTATTTATTGTGGACGCCACAGTGACAAAATGGTTACGCAAATGTGTAGGCACATCAAACAGTCATTATCACAGCAACATTCAATACAGCAATAAACGGTAGACAGCATTACAATGATGAGTCAGATGCATGTTATATTTCATAGTGCTGTAAATGTAGTCAGGTGGAAAACTCCATCCTTTTCTATAACAGCCAGGAGATAACCAGATGTATGAGATCAGTTCACTCTCCTTAGTTTGACTTCAGCAAGACAGACACGTCTGCCGAAGTATAAATAATGTCCTCAAAAATATCCTCTAGATAATAAAGGTTTTCCAAACCTAGTTCATTTAACAAAGTAGCAAGTAATGGTCCTTGGTACCTGCATCAACCGATGCAGTACAATGCAGCGACATGTGAGCTGGGAAAAAACATCTCGTGACGACGACTTTCGCAGACAGGCTATGAATCGAAATCGCTCACGACCCAAAATCAATAGAGTTAATGAAAGAGTCAATTTACCTTGCTTTCATGAAATACACAGAAATATCACGCCTCCCGACATGTGGGAAACACTAGAGGTATTATCTCGAATAAACGAAATATCCATTAAGAGGACTACACATCCCTGACAGAACAAAAATAGCGGAGATCCCCTCTTCAACGAGGCATCTCTTTCGCCATTCCAAATCGCTCACTCCCACTAGTGGTGGGCGGAAACCGATCGACAAAGAAGCAAGACAAGTCATGCGCAGTCCAGCGCAAAATGACCACAGCTCAAAAACTCAACTGCATTCGATACCAACGCGAGAAGACAAATGCTTACCGAGAAAAGTGACTATAAATTCCAAGCAGTTGTTGCCCTTGCGTTATAAAACAGATATTGAAATAAAACGATGTTGCGAGAATTTATCACGCAACACTCACATTATTTGCCATATACAACATGCAGAACCTCATATTATTTGTCATATACAACATGCACTACCTCATATTATTTGCCATATACAACTTGCACAACCTCATATTATTTGTCATATACAACATGCACAACCTCATATTATTTGTCATATACAACATGCACAACCTCATATTATTTGCCATATACAACATGCACAACCTCATATTATTTGTCGTATTTAACATGCACAACCTCATATTATTTGCCATATACAACATGCACAACCTCATATTATTTGTCGTATACAACATGCACAACCTCATATTATTTGTCGTATACAACATGCACAACCTCATATTATTTGTTGTATACAACATGCACAACCTCATATTATTTGCCATATACAACATGCACAACCTCATATTATTTGCCATATACAACATGCACAACCTCATATTATTTGTCGTATACAACATGCACAACCTCATATTATTTGTCATATACAACATGCACAACCTCATATTATTTGTTATATACAACATGCACAACCTCATATTATTTTTCATATACAACATGCACAACCTCATATTATTTGTCATATACAACATGCACAACCTCATATTATTTGTTGTATACAACATGCACAACCTCATATTATTTGTCATATACAACATGCACAACCTCATATTATTTGTCATATACAACATGCACAACCTCATATTATTTGTTGTATACAACATGCACAACCTCATATTATTTGCCATATACAACATGCACAACCTCACATTATTTGCCATATACAACATGCAGAACCTCATATTATTTGTCATATACAACATGCACTACCTCATATTATTTGCCATATACAACTTGCACAACCTCATATTATTTGTCATATACAACATGCACAACCTCATATTATTTGTCATATACAACATGCACAACCTCATATTATTTGCCATATACAACATGCACAACCTCATATTATTTGTCATATACAACATGCACAACCTCATATTATTTGCCATATACAACATGCACAACCTCATATTATTTGTCGTATACAACATGCACAACCTCATATTATTTGTCGTATACAACATGCACAACCTCATATTATTTGTTGTATACAACATGCACAACCTCATATTATTTGCCATATACAACATGCACAACCTCATATTATTTGCCATATACAACATGCACAACCTCATATTATTTGTCGTATACAACATGCACAACCTCATATTATTTGTCATATACAACATGCACAACCTCATATTATTTGTTGTATACAACATGCACAACCTCATATTATTTGTCATATACAACATGCACAACCTCATATTATTTGTCATATACAACATGCACAACCTCATATTATTTGTCATATACAACATGAACAACCTCATATTATTTGCCATATACAACATGCACAACCTCATATTATTTGTCGTATACAACATGCACAACCTCATATTATTTGTCATATACAACATGCACAACCTCATATTATTTGTCATATACAACTTGCACAACCTCATATTATTTGTCATATACAACATGCACAACCTCATATTATTTGTCATATACAACATGAACAACCTCATATTATTTGCCATATACAACATGCACAACCTCATATTATTTGTCGTATACAACATGCACAACCTCATATTATTTGTCATATACAACATGCACAACCTCATATTATTTGTCATATACAACTTGCACAACCTCATATTATTTGTCATATACAACATGCACAACCTCATATTATTTGTTGTATACAACATGCACAACCTCATATTATTTGTCGTATACAACATGCACAACCTCATTATTTGTCATATACAACATGCACAACCTCATTATTTGCCGTATACAACATGCACAACCTCATATTATTTGTCATATACAACATGCACAACCTCGTATTATTTGCCATATACAACATGCACAACCTCATATTATTTGTCATATACAACATGCACAACCTCATATTATTTGTCATATACAACATGCACAACCTCATATTATTTGTCCTATATACCATGCACAACCTCATATTATTTGCCATATACAACATGCACAACCTCATATTATTTGTCGTATACAACATGCACAACCTCATATTATTTGTCATATACAACATGCACAACCTCATATTATTTGTCATATACAACATGCACAACCTCATATTATTTGTCATATACAACATGCACAACCTCATATTATTTGCCGTATACAACATGCACAACCTCATATTATTTGTCGTATACAACATGCACAACCTCATATTATTTGTCATATACAACATGCACAACCTCATATTATTTGTTGTATACAACATGCACAACCTCATATTATTTGCCATATACAACATGCACAACCTCACATTATTTGCCATATACAACATGCAGAACCTCATATTATTTGTCATATACAACATGCACAACCTCATATTATTTGCCATATACAACTTGCACAACCTCATATTATTTGTCATATACAACATGCACAACCTCATATTATTTGTCATATACAACATGCACAACCTCATATTATTTGCCATATACAACATGCACAACCTCATATTATTTGTCGTATACAACATGCACAACCTCATATTATTTGCCATATACAACATGCACAACCTCATACTATTTGTCGTATACAACATGCACAACCTCATATTATTTGTCGTATACAACATGCACAACCTCATATTATTTGTTGTATACAACATGCACAACCTCATATTATTTGCCATATACAACATGCACAACCTCATATTATTTGCCATATACAACATGCACAACCTCATATTATTTGTCGTATACAACATGCACAACCTCATATTATTTGTCATATACAACATGCACAACCTCATATTATTTGTTGTATACAACATGCACAACCTCATATTATTTGTCATATACAACATGCACAACCTCATATTATTTGTCATATACAACATGCACAACCTCATATTATTTGTCATATACAACATGAACAACCTCATATTATTTGCCATATACAACATGCACAACCTCATATTATTTGTCGTATACAACATGCACAACCTCATATTATTTGTCATATACAACATGCACAACCTCATATTATTTGTCATATACAACTTGCACAACCTCATATTATTTGTCATATACAACATGCACAACCTCATATTATTTGTTGTATACAACATGCACAACCTCATATTATTTGTCGTATACAACATGCACAACCTCATATTATTTGTCATATACAACATGCACAACCTCATATTATTTGTTGTATACAACATGCACAACCTCATATTATTTGCCATATACAACATGCACAACCTCACATTATTTGCCATATACAACATGCAGAACCTCATATTATTTGTCATATACAACATGCACTACCTCATATTATTTGCCATATACAACTTGCACAACCTCATATTATTTGTCATATACAACATGCACAACCTCATATTATTTGTCATATACAACATGCACAACCTCATATTATTTGCCATATACAACATGCACAACCTCATATTATTTGTCGTATACAACATGCACAACCTCATATTATTTGCCATATACAACATGCACAACCTCATATTATTTGTCGTATACAACATGCACAACCTCATATTATTTGTCATATACAACATGCACAACCTCATATTATTTGTCATATACAACATGCACAACCTCATATTATTTGTCATATACAACATGCACAACCTCATATTATTTGCCGTATACAACATGCACAACCTCATATTATTTGTCGTATACAACATGCACAACCTCATATTATTTGTCATATACAACATGCACAACCTCATATTATTTGTTGTATACAACATGCACAACCTCATATTATTTGCCATATACAACATGCACAACCTCACATTATTTGCCATATACAACATGCAGAACCTCATATTATTTGTCATATACAACATGCACAACCTCATATTATTTGCCATATACAACTTGCACAACCTCATATTATTTGTCATATACAACATGCACAACCTCATATTATTTGTCATATACAACATGCACAACCTCATATTATTTGCCATATACAACATGCACAACCTCATATTATTTGTCGTATACAACATGCACAACCTCATATTATTTGCCATATACAACATGCACAACCTCATATTATTTGTCGTATACAACATGCACAACCTCATATTATTTGTCGTATACAACATGCACAACCTCATATTATTTGTCATATACAACATGCACAACCTCATATTATTTGCCATATACAACATGCACAACCTCATATTATTTGCCATATACAACATGCACAACCTCATATTATTTGTCGTATACAACATGCACAACCTCATATTATTTGTCATATACAACATGCACAACCTCATATTATTTGTTGTATACAACATGCACAACCTCATATTATTTGTCATATACAACATGCACAACCTCATATTATTTGTCATATACAACATGCACAACCTCATATTATTTGTCATATACAACATGCACAACCTCATATTATTTGCCATATACAACATGCACAACCTCATATTATTTGTCATATACAACATGCACAACCTCATATTATTTGTCATATACAACATGCACAACCTCATATTATTTGTCATATACAACATGCACAACCTCATATTATTTGTCATATACAACATGCACAACCTCATATTATTTGTCATATACAACATGCACAACCTCATATTATTTGTTGTATACAACATGCACAACCTCATATTATTTGTCGTATACAACATGCACAACCTCATATTATTTGTCATATACAACATGCACAACCTCATATTATTTGTTGTATACAACATGCACAACCTCATATTATTTGCCATATACAACATGCACAACCTCATATTATTTGCCATATACAACATGCACAACCTCATATTATTTGTCATATACAACATGCACAACCTCATATTATTTGCCATATACAACATGCACAACCTCATATTATTTGTCATATACAACATGCACAACCTCATATTATTTGTCATATACAACATGCACAACCTCATATTATTTGTCATATACAACATGCACAACCTCATATTATTTGTCATACAACATGCACAACCTCATATTATTTGCCATATACAACATGCACAACCTCATATTATTTGTCGTATACAACATGCACAACCTCATATTATTTGTCGTATACAACATGCACAACCTCATATTATTTGTTGTATACAACATGCACAAATATTTGTTCATATACCTCATATTATTTGCCATATACAACATGCACAACCTCATATTATTTGCCATATACAACATGCACAACCTCATATTATTTGTCGTATACAACATGCACAACCTCATATTATTTGTCATATACAACATGCACAACCTCATATTATTTGTCATATACAACATGCACAACCTCATATTATTTGTCATATACAACATGCACAACCTCATATTATTTGTCATATACAACATGCACAACCTCATATTATTTGTCATATACAACATGCACAACCTCATATTATTTGTCATATACAACATGCACAACCTCATATTATTTGTCATATACAACATGCACAACCTCATATTATTTGTCATATACAACATGCACAACCTCATATTATTTGTCATATACAACATGCACAACCTCATATTATTTGTCATATACAACATGCACAACCTCATATTATTTGTCATATACAACATACAACATGCACAACATCATATTCATATTTTGTCATATACAACATGCACCCCCTCATATTATTTGTAATACAACATGCACAACCTCATATTATTTGTCATATACAACATGCACAACCTCATATTATTTGTCATATACAACATGCACAACCTCATATTATTTGTCATATACAACATGCACAACCTCATATTATTTGTCGTATACAACATGCACAACCTCATATTATTTGTCGTATACAACATGCACAACCTCATATTATTTGTCATATACAACATGCACAACCTCATATTATTTGCCATATACAACATGCACAACCTCATATTATTTGTCGTATACAACATGCAGAACCTCGTATTATTTGCCATATACAACATGCACAACCTCATATTATTTGTCATATACAACATGCACAACCTCATATTATTTGTCATATACAACATGCACAACCTCATATTATTTGTCCTATACAACATGCACAACCTCATATTATTTGTCATATACAACATGCACAACCTCATATTATTTGTCATATACAACATGCACAACCTCATATTATTTGTTGTATACAACATGCACAACCTCATATTATTTGCCATATACAACATGCACAACCTCATATTATTTGTCGTATACAACATGCACAACCTCATATTATTTGTCGTATACAACATGCACAACCTCATATTATTTGTCATATACAACATGCACAACCTCATATTATTTGCCATATACAACATGCACAACCTCATATTATTTGCCATATACAA
This sequence comes from Oreohelix idahoensis, assembly GCA_024509875.1. Lineage (NCBI taxonomy): Eukaryota > Metazoa > Mollusca > Gastropoda > Stylommatophora > Oreohelicidae > Oreohelix > Oreohelix idahoensis. Next base: position 298,495 of record JAMPIV010007662.1, on the reverse strand, counting down.
CATGCACAACCTCATATTATTTGTCATATACAACATGCACAACCTCATATTATTTGTCATATACAACATGCACAACCTCATATTATTTGTCATATACAACATGCACAACCTCATATTATTTGTCATATACAACATGCACAACCTCATATTATTTGTCATATACAACATGCACAACCTCATATTATTTGTCATATACAACATGCACAACCTCATATTATTTGTCATATACAACATGCACAACCTCATATTATTTGTCGTATACAACAAATAATATGAGGTTGTATACAACATGCACAACCTCATATTATTTGTCATATACAACATGCACAACCTCATATTATTTGTCATATACAACATGCACAACCTCATATTATTTGTCATATACAACATGCACAACCTCATATTATTTGTCATATACAACATGCACAACCTCATATTATTTGTTATATACAACATGCACAACCTCATATTATTTGTTATATACAACATGCACAACCTCATATTATTTGTCATATACAACATGCACAACCTCATATTATTTGTCATATACAACATGCACAACCTCATATTATTTGTCATATACAACATGCACAACCTCATATTATTTGTCATATACAACATGCACAACCTCATATTATTTGTCATATACAACATGCACAACCTCATATTATTTGTCATATACAACATGCACAACCTCATATTATTTGTCATATATACAACATGCACAACCTCATATTATTTGTCATATACAACATGCACAACCTCATATTATTTGTCGTATACAACATGCACAACCTCATATTATTTGTCATATACAACATGCACAACCTCATATTATTTGTCATATACAACATGCACAACCTCATATTATTTGCCGTATACAACATGCACAACCTCATATTATTTGTCGTATACAACATGCACAACCTCATATTATTTGTCATGCACAACCTCATATTATTTGTCGTATACAACATGCACAACCTCATATTATTTGTCATATACAACATGCACAACCTCATATTATTTGCCATATACAACATGCACAACCTCATATTATTTGTCATATACAACATGCACAACCTCATATTATTTGTCCTATACAACATGCACAACCTCATATTATTTGTCGTATACAACATGCACAACCTCATATTATTTGTCATATACAACATGCACAACCTCATATTATTTGTCATATACAACATGCACAACCTCATATTATTTGTCATATACAACATGAACAACCTCATATTATTATTTGTCATATACAACATGCACAACCTCATATTATTTGTCATATACAACATGCACAACCTCATATTATTTGTCATATACAACATGCACAACCTCATATTATTTGTCATATACAACATGCACAACCTCATATTATTTGTCATATACAACATGCACAACCTCATATTATTTGTCATATACAACATGCACAACCTCATATTATCATATTTTTGTCATATACAGCATGCACAACCTCCTATTATTTGTCACATACAACATGCACAACCTCATATTATTTGTCCTATACAACATGCACAACCTCATATTATTTGTCATATACAACATGCACAACCTCATATTATTTGTCATATACAACATGCACAACCTCATATTATTTGTCATATACAACATGCACAACCTCATATTATTATTTGTCATATACAACATGCACAACCTCATATTATTTGTCGTATACAACATGCACAACCTCATATTATTTGTCATATACAACATGCACAACCTCATATTATTTGTCATATACAACATGCACAACCTCATATTATTTGTCATATACAACATGCACAACCTCATATTATTTGTCATATACAACATGCACAACCTCATATTATTTGTCATATACAACATGCACAACCTCATATTATTTGTCATATACAACATGCACAACCTCATATTATTTGTCATATACAACATGCACAACCTCATATTATTTGCCGTATACAACATGCACAACCTCATATTATTTGTCATATACAACATGCACAACCTCATATTATTTGTCATATACAACATGCACAACCTCATATTATTTGTCATATACAACATGCACAACCTCATATTATTTGTCATATACAACATGCACAACCTCATATTATTTGTCATATACAACATGCACAACCTCATATTATTTGTCATATACAACATGCACAACCTCATATTATTTTGTCATATACAACATGCACAACCTCATATTATTTGTCATATACAACATGCACAACCTCATATTATTTGTCATATACAACATGCACAACCTCATATTATTTGTCATATACAACATGCACAACCTCATATTATTTGTCATATACAACATGCACAACCTCAGATTAGTTGTCGTATACAAGATGCACAACCTCAGATGATGTGCCATAGACAACATGCACAACCTCATATTATTTGTCATATACAACATGCACAACCTCATATTATTTGTCATATACAACATGCACAACCTCATATTATTTGTCATATACAACATGCACAACCTCATATTATTTGTCATATACAACATGCACAACCTCATATTATTTGCCATATACAACATGCACAACCTCATATTATTTGTCATATACAACATGCACAACCTCATATTATTTGTCATATACAACATGCACAACCTCATATTATTTGTCATATACAACATGCACAACCTCATATTATTTGCCATACCATGCACAACCTCATATTATTTGTCATATACAACATTCACGTCCTCATATTTTTTGTCATATACAACATGCACAACCTCATATTATTTGTCATATACAACATGCACAACCTCATATTATTTGTCATATACAACATGCACAACCTCATATTATTTGTCATATACAACATGCACAACCTCATATTATTTGTCATATACAACATGCACAACCTCATATTATTTGTCATATACAACATGCACAACCTCGTATTATTTGTCGTATTATTTGTCATATACAACATGCACAACCTCATATTATTTGTCATATACAACATGCACAACCTCATATTATTTGTTGTATACAACATGCACAACCTCATATTATTTGTCATATACAACATGCACAACCTCATATTATTTGTCATATACAACATGCACAACCTCATATTATTTGTCATATACAACATGCACAACCTCATATTATTTGTCATATACAACATGCACAACCTCATATTATTTGTCATATACAACATGCACAACCTCATATTATTTGCCATATACAACATGCACAACCTCATATTATTATTTGCCATATACAACATGCACAACCTCATATTATTTGTCATATACAACATGCACAACCTCATATTATTTGTCATATACAACATGCACAACCTCATATTATTTGTCATATACAACATGCACAACCTCATATTATTTGTCATATACAACATGCACAACCTCATATTATTTGTCGTATACAACATGCACAACCTCATATTATTTGTCATATACAACATGCACAACCTCATATTATTTGTCATATACAACATGCACAACCTCATATTATTTGTCATATACAACATGCACAACCTCATATTATTTGTCATATACAACATGCACATGCACAACCTCATATTATTTGTCTTATACAACATGCACAACCTCATATAATTTGTCATATACAACATGCACAAACTCAAATTATTTCTTGTATACAACATGCACAACCCCATATTATTTGTCGTATACCCCATGCACAACCTCCTCTTTTTTGTCATATACAACATGCACAACCTCATATTATTTGTCATATACAACATGCACAACCTCATATTCTTTGTCATATACAACATGCACCACCTCATATTATTTGTCATATACAACATGCACAACCTCATATTATTTGTCATATACAACATGCACAACCTCATATTATTTGTCATATACAACATGCACAACCTCATATTATTTGTCAACATGCACAACCTCATATTATTTGTCATACAACATGCACAACCTCATATTATTTGTCATATACAACTTGCACAACCTCATATTATTTGTCATATACAACATGCACAACCTCATATTATTTGCCATATACAACATGCACAACCCATATACAACATGCACAACCTCATATTATTTGTCATATACAACATGCACAACCTCATATTATTTGTCATATACAACATGCACAACCTCATATTATTTGTCATATACAACATGCACAACCTCATATTATTTGTCATATACAACATGCACAACCTCATATTATTTGTCATATACAACATGCACAACCTCATATTATTTCACATATACAACATGCACAACCTCACTATATTATTTGTCAATACAACATGCACAACCTCATATTATTTGTCATATACAACATGCACAACCTCATATTATTTGTCATATACACAACATGCACAACCTCATATTATTTGTCCATATACAACATGCACAACCACATATTATTTGTCATATACAACATGCACAACCTCATATTATTTGCCATATACAACATGCACAACCTCATATTATTTGCCATATACAACATGCACAACCTCATATTATTTGTCATATACAACATGCACAACCTCATATTATTTGTCATATACAACATGCACAACCTCATATTATTTGTCATATACAACATGCACAACCTCATATTATTTGTCATATACAACATGCACAACCTCATATTATTTGTCATATACAACATGCACAACCTCATATTATTTGTCATATACAACATGCACAACCTCATATTATTTGCCATATACAACATGCACAACCTCATATTATTTGTCGTATACAACATGCACAACCTCATATTATTTGTCATATACAACATGCACAACCTCATATTATTTGTCATATACAACATGCACAACCTCATATTATTTGTCATATACAACATGCACAACCTCATATTATTTGTCCTATATACCATGCACAACCTCATATTATTTTGTTTTGTCATATACAACATGCACAACCTCATATTATTTGTCATATACAACATGCACAACCTCATATTATTTGTCATATACAACATGCACAACCTCATATTATTTGTCATATACAACATGCACAACCTCATATTATTTGTCATATACAACATGCACAACCTCATATTATTTGTCATATACAACATGCACAACCTCATATTATTTGTCATATACAACATGCACAACCTCATATTATTTGTCATATACAACATGCACAACCTCATATTATTTGTCATATACAACATGCACAACCTCATATTATTTGTCATATACAACCATGCACAACCTCATATTATTTGTCATATACAACATGCACAACCTCATATTATTTATACAACATGCACATATACAACATGCACAACCTCATATTATTTGTCATATACAACAACATGCACAACCTCATATTATTTGTTGTATACAACATGCACAACCTCATATTATTTGTCGTATACAACATGCACAACCTCATATTATTTGTCATATACAACATGCACAACCTCATATTATTTGTCATATACAACATGCACAACCTCATACTTGCACAACCTCATATTATTTGTCATATACAACATGCACAACCTCATATTATTTGTCATATACAACATGCACAACCTCATATTATTTGTCATATACAACATGCACAACCTCATATTATTTGTCATATACAACATGCACAACCTCATATTATTTGTCATATACAACATGCACAACCTCATATTATTTGTCATATACAACATGCACAACCTCATATTATTTGTCATATACAACATGCACAACCTCATATTATTTGTCATATACAACATGCACAACCTCATATTATTTGTCATATACAACATGCACAACCTCATATTATTTGTCATATACAACATGCACAACCTCATATTATTTGTCATATACAACATGCACAACCTCATATTATTTGTCATATACAACATGCACAACCTCATATTATTTGTTGTATATGACAAATAATATGAGGTTGTGCATGTTGTATACAACATGCACAACCTCATATTATTTGTCATATACAACATGCACAACCTCATATTATTTGTCATATACAACATGCACAACCTCATATTATTTGCCATATACAACATGCACAACCTCATATTATTTGTCATATACAACATGCACAACCTCATATTATTTGTCATACAACATGCACAACCTCATATTATTTGTCATATACAACATGCACAACCTCATATTATTTGTCATATACAACATGCACAACCTCATATTATTTGTCATATACAACATGCACAACCTCATATTATTTGTCATATACAACATGCACAACCTCATATTATTTGTCATATACAACATGCACAACCTCATATTATTTGTCATATACAACATGCACAACCTCATATTATTTGTCATATACAACATGCATACAACATGCACAGACTCATATTATTTGTCATATACAACAGGCACAACCTCATATTATTTGTCGTATACAACATGCACAACCTCATATTATTTGTCATATACAACATGCACAACCTCATATTATTTGTCATATACAACATGCACAACCTCATATTATTTGTCATATACAACATGCACAACCTATACAACATGCACAACCTCATATTATTTGTCATATACAACATGCACAACCTCATATTATTTGTCATATACAACATGCACAACCTCATATTATTTGTCATATACAACATGCACAACCTCATATTATTTGTCATATACAACATGCACAACCTCATATTATTTGTCATATACAACATGCACAACCTCATATTATTTGTCCTATACAACATGCACAACCTCATATTATTTTTTTGTCATATACAACATGCACAACCTCATATTATTTGTCATATACAACATGCACAACCTCATATTATTTGTCATATACAACATGCACAACATGCACAACCTCATATTATTTGTCATATACAACATGAACAACCTCATATTATTTGTCATATACAACATGCACAACCTCATATTATTTGTCGTATACAACATGCACAACCTCATATTATTTGTCATATACAACATGCACAACCTCATATTATTTGTCATATACAACAACAGCATGCACAACCTCATATTATTTGTCATATACAACATGCACAACCTCATATTATTTGTCATATACAACTTGCACAACCTCATATTATTTGTCATATACAACATGCACAACCTCATATTATTTGTCATATACAACATGCACAACCTCATATTATTTGTCATATACAACACAACATGCACAACCTCATATTATTTGTCATATACAACATGCACAACCTCATATTATTTGTCATATACAACATGCACAACCTCATATTATTTGTTGTATACAACATGCACAACCTCATATTATTTGTCATATACAACATGCACAACCTCATCTTCTTTGTCATCTAAAACATGCAAAACCTCATATTATTTGCCATATACAACATCATATTATTTTGTCGTATACAACATGCACAACCTCATATTATTTGCCGTATACAACATGCACAACCTCATATTATTTGTCCTATACAACATGCACAACCTCATATTATTTGTCGTATACAACATGCACAACCTCATATTATTTGTCCTATACAACATGCACAACCTCATATTATTTGTCATATACAACATGCACAACCTCATATTATTTGTCATATACAACATGCACAACCTCATATTATTTGTCATATACAACATGCACAACCTCATATTATTTGTCATATACAACATGCACAACCTCATATTATTTGTCATATACAACATGCACAACCTCATATTATTTGTCATATACAACATGCACAACCTCATATTATTTGTCATATACAACATGCACAACCTCATATTATTTGTCATATACAACATGCACAACCTCATATTATTTGTCATATACAACATGCACAACCTCATATTATTTGTCATATACAACATGCACAACCTCATATTATTTAATGTATACAACATACACAACCTCATATTATTTGTCATATACAACATGCACAACCTCATATTATTTGTCATATACAACATGCACAACCTCATATTATTTGTCATATACAACATGCACAACCTCATATTATTTGTCATATACAACATGCACAACCTCATATTATTTGTCATATACAACATGCACAACCTCATATTATTTGTCGTATACAACATGCACAACCTCATATTATTTGTCATATACAACATGCACAACCTCATATTATTTGTCATATACAACATGCACAACCTCATATTATTTGTCATATACAACATGCACAACCTCATATTATTTGTCATATACAACATGCACAACCTCATATTATTTGTCGTATACAACATGCACAACCTCATATTATTTGTTGTATACGACAAATAATATGAGGTTGTGCATGTTGTATACAACATGCACAACCTCATATTATTTGTCATATACAACATGCACAACCTCATATTATTTGTCATATACAACATGCACAACCTCATATTATTTGTCGTATACAACATGCACAACCTCATATTATTTGTCATATACAACATGCACAACCTCATATTATTTGTCATATACAACATGCACAACCTCATATTATTTGTCATATACAACATGCACAACCTCATATTATTTGTCATATACAACATGCACAACATGCACAACCTCACAACCTCATATTATTTGTCATATGCACAACCTCATATTATTTGTCGTATACATAACATGCACAACCTCAATTATTTGTCATATACAACATGCACAACCTCATATTATTTGTCACATACAACATGCACAACCTCATAACATTTGTCATAAACAACACGCACAACCTCATATTAATTGCCATAAACAACATGCACAACTTCATAATATTTATCATATACAACATGCACAACCTCATATTATTTGTCATATACAACATGCACAACCTCATATTATTTTGTCATATACAACATGCACAACCTCAATATTATGTCCTCATATGCAACCACCTCATTTATTTGTCATATACAACATGCACAACCTCATATTATTTGTCATATACAACAACCTCATGCATATACAACCTCATATTATTTGTCATATACAACATGCACAACCTCATATTATTCGACAACAAGAACAACGTCATATTATTCGACAACATGCACAACCTCATATTATATGAGGACATGCACAACCTCATATTATTGAGAACATGCACAACCTCATATTATTTGTCATATACAACACAACCATACAAACATGCACAACCTCATATTATTTGTCATATACAACATGCACAACCTCATATTATTTGCATATACAACATGCACCTCATATTATTTGTCATATACAACATGCACAACCTCATATTATTTGTCGTATACAACATGCACAACCTCATATTATTTGTCATATACAACATGCACAACCTCATATTATTTGTCATATACAACTTGCACAACCTCATATTATTTGTCATATACAACATATTATTTGCCGTATACAACATGCACAACCTCATATTATTTGTCATATACAACATGCACAACCTCATATTATTTGTCATATACAACATGCACAACCTCATATTATTTGTCATATACATGCACAACCTCATGCATACAACATGCACAACTCATATTATTTGTTCCATATACAACATGCACAACCTTATATTATTTGTCGTATACAACATGCACAACCTCATATTATTTGTCATATACAACATGCACAACCTCATATTATTTAATGTATACAACATACACAACCTCATATTATTTGTCATATACAACATGCACAACCTCATATTATTTGTCATATACAACATGCACAACCTCATATTATTTGTCATATACAACATGCACAACCTCATATTATTTGTCATATACAACATGCACAACCTCATATTATTTGTCATATACAACATGCACAACCTCATATTATTTGTCATATACAACATGCACAACCTCATATATTATTTGTCAACCTCTCATATTACAACAACATGCACAACCTCATATGCACAACCTCACAACCTATTTTATTTGTCGTATACAACATGCACAACCTCATATTATTTGTCATATACAACATGCACAACCTCATATTATTTGTCATATACAACATGCACAACCTCATAGTATTCGTCCTATACAACATGCACAACCTCACATTATATGTCATAAACAACATGCAAAACCACATATTATTTGTCATATACAACTGGCAATACCTCATATTATCTGACCAATAAAACATGCACAACCTCATATTATTGGTCATACAACTGCAACAATTATTTGTCTATACAACATGCACAACCTCATATTATTTGTCATATACAACATGCACAACCTCATATTATTTGTCATGCACAACCTCATATTTTTTGTCCATATACAACATGCACAACCTCATATTATTTGTCATATACAACATGCACAACCTCATATTATTTGTCATATACAACATGCACAACCTCATATACAACATGCACAACCTCATATTATTTGTTGTATACAACATGCACAACCTCATATTATTTGTCATATACAACATGCACAACCTCATATTATTTGTCATATACAACATGCACAACCTCATATTATTTGTCATATACAACATGCACAACCTCATATTATTTGTCATATACAACATGCACAACCTCATATTATTTGTCATATACAACATGAACAACCTCATATCATATTATTTGTCATATACAACATGCACAACCTCATATTATTTGTCATATACAACTTGCACAACCTCAATTATGAGGTTGCAACATGCACAACCTCATATTATTTGTCATATACAACATGCACAACCTCATATTATTTGTCATATACAACATGCACAACCTCATATTATTTGTCATATACAACATGCACAACCTCATATTATTTGTCATATACAACATGCACAACCTCATATTATTTGTTGTATACAACATGCATACAACATGCACAACCTCATATTATTTGTTGTATACAACATGCAAACAACCTCATTATTTGTTGTATACAACATGCACAACCTCATATTATTTGTCATACAACATGCACAACCTCATATTATTTGTCATATACAACATGCACAACCTCATATTATTTGTCATATACAACATGCACAACCTCATATTATTTGTCATATACAACATGCACAACCTCATATTATTTGTCATATACAACATGCACAACCTCATATTATTTGTCATATACAACATGCACAACCTCATATTATTTGTCATATACAACATGCACAACCTCATATTATTTGTTGTATACAACATGCACAACCTCATATTATTTGTCGTATACAACATGCACAACCTCATATTATTTGCCATATACAACATGCACAACCTCATTATTTGTTTGTATACATTTGTATATACAACACAACCTCATATTATTTGTGTATACAACATGCACAACCTCATATTATTTGTAACATGACAAACCTCATATTATTTGCCATATTGTGCAACCTCATGTTCATATTATTTGCCATACATGTTGTATATGACAAATAATATGAGGTTGTGCATGTTGTATACAACAAATAATATGAGGTTGTGCATGTTGTATACGACAAATAATATGAGGTTGTGCATGTTGTATACGACAAATAATATGAGGTTGTGCATGTTGTATATGGCAAATAATATGAGGTTGTGCATGTTGTATATGACAAATAATATGAGGTTGTGCATGTTGTATATGACAAATAATATGAGGTTGTGCATGTTGTATACAACAAATAATATGAGGTTGTGCATGTTGTATATGACAAATAATATGAGGTTGTGCATGTTGTATATGGCAAATAATATGAGGTTGTGCATGTTGTATATGACAAATAATGAGGTTGTGCATGTTGTATACGACAAATAATATGAGGTTGTGCATGTTGTATATGACAAATAATATGAGGTTGTGCATGTTGTATACGACAAATAATATGATTTTGTGCATTTTATATGACAAATAATATGAGGTTGTGCATGTTGTTTTTACCAAATAATATGAGGTTGTGTAAGTTGTATATGACATATAATATGAGGTTGTGCATGTTGTATATGGCAAATAATATGAGGTTGTGCATGTTGTATATGACAAATAATATGAGGTTGTGCAAGTTGTATATGACAAATAATATGAGTTTGTGCATGTTGGATACGACAAATAATAGGAGGTTGTTCATGTTGTATACGACAAAGAATATTAGGTTGTGCATGTTGTATATGTCAATTAATATTAGGTTGTTCATGTTGTATATGACAAATAATAGGAGGTTGTGCATGTTGTATATGACAAATAATATGCGGTTGTGCATGTTGTATATGCCCCATAATATGAGGTTGTGCATGTTGTATATGACAAGTAATATGAGGTTGTGTATGTTGTATATGGCAAATCATATGAGGTTGTGTATGTTGTATATGACAAATAATATGAGGTCGTGCATGTTGTATACGACAAATAATCTGAGGTTGTGCATGTTGTATATGGCAAATAATATGAGTTTGTGCAAGTTGTATTGTATACGACAAATAATATGAGGTTGTACATGTTGTATACAACAAATAATAATATGAGGTTGTGCATGTTGTATATGACAAATAATATGAGGTTGTGACTGTTGTATACGACAAATAATATGAGGTTGTGCATGTTGTATATGAAAAATAAAATGAGGTTGTGCATGTTGTATACGACAAATAATATGAGGTTGTGCATGTTGTATATGGCAAATAATATGAGGTTGTGCATGTTGTATATGGCAAATAATATGAGGTTGTGCATGTTGTATATGGCAAATAATATGAGGTAGTGCATGTTGTATATGACAAATAATATGAGGTTCTGCATGTTGTATATGGCAAATAATATGAGTTGTGCATTGTATGTACAAATAATATGAGGTTGTATATGACAAAAATAATATGAGGTTGTGCCATGTTGTATATATGACAATAAAATTATTTGTTGTGCATGTTGATATACCACAAATAATATGAGGTTGTGCATGTTTGTATATGACAAATAATATGAGGTTGTGCATGTTGTATACGATACAAATAATATGAGGTTGTGCATGTTGTATATGACAAATAATATGAGGTTGTGCATGTTGTATGGACAAATAATATGAGGTTGTGCATGTTGTATATGGCAAATAATATGAGGTTGTTGTATGTTGTATATGATATACAAAATATAATATGTTGTGTATGTTGTATATGACCAAATAATATGAGGTTGTGCATGTTGTATATGACCAAAAACTATGAGGTTGTGATGCATGTACAATAATACTAATATAGGTTTGTGCATGTTGTATATGACAAATAATATGAGGTTGTGCACAGCACCTTCATATGTAACATAACATAATAGGATACATACCACCATATATTTCGACTTCACACAATGAAAGGATAATATATTGAGAATTCATCTCCGACCTTGCTGTGGCTTGTATGCTCATATTTGATATTGGGGTACTACCTGTTGTTGATATGACTGTGTAAACTTTCTGAGGCAGACTTGTATTGTCTTGGTATTTCATAACTTCCCTGGCAGAGCCAGATGACACTCTTAAAATAAACCCTTTAAGGCGATGTGAGCAACAGTCTGTTTGAAAGAGAAAGCTTTTATAAATGAAACATAAAGAAATATTTTAGCAAGTTCTTGTGTTATAAATGTAGCTGAAACTTTCAAAATCACAGTTATAAGGAAATTATTCATTTAGTTTTTCTTTCTTTTTGGTTTGATCAATGAGCTCCATGGGTAGATTGTCTAGCTAATATTGCGCTGATATGTTTTGTCTAGCATTATGCTCCTTCAGGATTTTGCTGATAAGATCTATAGATCATCCTCATAGTTGACCTGTTACCTTGAAGCCATATCTTCAGAGTTAAAGTTTTATAAGAATATATTATTTGACAACATCCTGCATGAGGTGACTAAACCATTGAATTTTCTGTTTCTCTGTATCTCAAATGCCCTATGTAGTTTCCGGGCGTCTCTGATGAAACAGTGAAATAATGGGACTATTCACCCAGGAGCCTGTTGTATATGACAAATAATATGAGGTTGTGCATGTTGTATATGGCAAATAATATGAGGTTGTGAACGTTGCATATGGCAAATAATATGAGGTTGTGCATGTTGTATATGACAAATAATATGAGGTTGTGCATGTTGTATACGACAAATAATATGAGGTTGTGCATGTTGTATATGACAAATAATATGAGGTTGTGCATGTTGTATATGACAAATAATATGAGGTTGTGCATGTTGTATACGACAAATAATATGAGGTTGTGCATGTTGTATACGACAAATAATATGAGGTTGTGCATGTTGTATACGACAAATAATATGAGGTTGTGCATGTTGTATATGACAAATAATATGAGGTTGTGCATGTTGTATATGACAAATAATATGAGGTTGTGCATGTTGTATATGACAAATAATATGAGGTTGTGCATGTTGTATATGACAAATAATATGAGGTTGTGCATGTTGTATATGACAAATAATATGAGGTTGTGCATGTTGTATATGACAAATAATATGAGGTTGTGCATGTTGTATATGACAAATAATATGAGGTTGTGCATGTTGTATATGACAAATAATATGAGGTTGTGCATGTTGTATACGACAAATAATATGAGGTTGTGCATGTTGTATATGACAAATAATATGAGGTTGTGCATGTTGTATATGACAAATAATATGAGGTTGTGCATGTTGTATATGACAAATAATATGAGGTTGTGCAAGTTGTATATGACAAATAATATGAGGTTGTGCATGTTGTATATGGCAAATAATATGAGGTTGTGCATGTTGTATATGGCAAATAATATGAGGTTGTGCATGTTGTATATGACAAATAATATGAGGTTGTGCAAGTTGTATATGACAAATAATATGAGGTTGTGCATGTTGTATATGACAAATAATATGAGGTTGTGCATGTTGTATATGACAAATAATATGAGGTTGTGCAAGTTGTATATGACGAATAATATGAGGTTGTGAATGTTGTATACGACAAATAATATGAGGTTGTGCATGTTGTATATGGCAAATAATATGAGGTTGTGCATGTTGTATACGACAAATAATATGAGGTTGTGCATGTTGTATATGACAAATAATATGAGGTTGTGCATGTTGTATACGACAAATAATATGAGGTTGTGCATGTTGTATACAACAAATAATATGAGGTTGTGCATGTTGTATATGACAAATAATATGAGGTTGTGCAAGTTGTATATGACAAATAATATGAGGTTGTGCATGTTGTATATGACAAATAATATGAGGTTGTGCATGTTGTATACGACAAATAATATGAGGTTGTGCATGTTGTATATGGCAAATAATATGAGGTTGTTCATGTTGTATATGACAAATAATATGAGGTTGTGCATGTTGTATATGGCAAATAATATGAGGTTGTGCATGTTGTATACGACAAATAATATGAGGTTGTGCATGTTGTATACGACAAATAATATGAGGTTGTGCATGTTGTATACGACAAATAATATGAGGTTGTGCATGTTGTATATGGCAAATAATATGAGGTTGTGCATGTTGTATACGACAAATAATATGAGGTTGTGCATGTTGTATATGGCAAATAATATGAGGTTGTGCATGTTGTATATGACAAATAATATGAGGTTGTGCATGTTGTATATGACAAATAATATGAGGTTGTGCAAGTTGTATATGGCAAATAATATGAGGTAGTGCATGTTGTATATGACAAATAATATGAGGTTCTGCATGTTGTATATGGCAAATAATGTGAGGTTGTGCATGTTGTATATGGCAAATAATATGAGGTTGTGCATGTTGTATACAACAAATAATATGAGGTTGTGCATGTTGTATATGACAAATAATATGAGGTTGTGCATGTTGTATATGACAAATAATATGAGGTTGTGCATGTTGTATACGGCAAATAATATGAGGTTGTGCATGTTGTATATGACAAATAATATGAGGTTGTGCATGTTGTATATGACAAATAATATGAGGTTGTGCATGTTGTATATGACAAATAATATGAGGTTGTGCATGTTGTATACGACAAATAATATGAGGTTGTGCATGTTGTATATGGCAAATAATATGAGGTTGTGCATGTTGTATAGGACAAATAATATGAGGTTGTGCATGTTGTATATGACAAATAATATGAGGTTGTGCATGTTGTATATGACAAATAATATGAGGTTGTGCATGTTGTATATGGCAAATAATACGAGGTTGTGCATGTTGTATATGACAAATAATATGAGGTTGTGCATGTTGTATACGGCAAATAATGAGGTTGTGCATGTTGTATATGACAAATAATGAGGTTGTGCATGTTGTATACGACAAATAATATGAGGTTGTGCATGTTGTATATGACAAATAATATGAGGTTGTGCATGTTGTATACGACAAATAATATGAGGTTGTGCATGTTGTATATGGCAAATAATATGAGGTTGTGCATGTTGTATATGACAAATAATATGAGGTTGTGCATGTTGTATATGACAAATAATATGAGGTTGTGCATGTTGTATATGACAAATAATATGAGGTTGTGCAAGTTGTATATGACAAATAATATGAGGGTGTGCATGTTGTATATGACAAATAATATGAGGTTGTGCATGTTGTATACGACAAATAATATGAGGTTGTGCATTTTGTATATGGCAAATAATATGAGGTTGTTCATGTTGTATATGACAAATAATATGAGGTTGTGCATGTTGTATACGACAAATAATATGAGGTTGTGCATGTTGTATATGACAAATAATATGAGGTTGTGCATGTTGTATATGACAAATAATATGAGGTTGTGCATGTTGTATATGACAAATAATATGAGGTTGTGCATGTTGTATACAACAAATAATATGAGGTTGTGCAAGTTGTATATGACGAATAATATGAGGTTGTGAATGTTGTATACGACAAATAATATGAGGTTGTGCATGTTGTATATGGCAAATAATATGAGGTTGTGCATGTTGTATACGACAAATAATATGAGGTTGTGCATGTTGTATATGACAAATAATATGAGGTTGTGCATGTTGTATACGACAAATAATATGAGGTTGTGCATGTTGTATACAACAAATAATATGAGGTTGTGCATGTTGTATATGACAAATAATATGAGGTTGTGCAAGTTGTATATGACAAATAATATGAGGTTGTGCATGTTGTATATGACAAATAATATGAGGTTGTGCATGTTGTATACGACAAATAATATGAGGTTGTGCATGTTGTATATGGCAAATAATATGAGGTTGTTCATGTTGTATATGACAAAGAATATGAGGTTGTGCATGATGTATATGACAAATAATATGAGGTTGTGCATGTTGTATATGACAAATAATATGAGGTTGTGCATGTTGTATACAACAAATAGTATGAGGTTGTGCATGTTGTATATGACAAATAATATGAGGTTGTGCATGTTGTATACGACAAATAATATGAGGTTGTGCATGTTGTATATGGCAAATAATATGAGATTGTGCATGGTGTATACAACAAATAATATGAGGTTGTGCATGTTGTATATGACAAATAATATGAGGTTCTGCATGTTGTATATGACAAATAATATGAGGTTGTGCATGTTGTATATGGCAAATAATATGAGGTTGTGCATGTTGTATACGACAATTAATATGAGGTTGTGCATGTTGTATATGGCAAATAATATGAGGTTGTGCATGTTGTATATGACAAATAATATGAGGTTGTGCATGCTGTATATGACAAATAATATGAGGTTGTGCAAGTTGTATATGGCAAATAATATGAGGTAGTGCATGTTGTATATGACAAATAATATGAGGTTCTACATGTTGTATATGGCAAATAATGTGAGGTTGTGCATGTTGTATATGGCAAATAATATGAGGTTGTGCATGTTGTATACAACAAATAATATGAGGTTGTGCATGTTGTATATGACAAATAATATGAGGTTGTGCATGTTGTATATGACAAATAATATGAGGTTGTGCATGTTGTATATGACAAATAATATGAGGTTGTGCAAGTTGTATATGACAAATAATATGAGGTTGTGCATGTTGTATATGACAAATAATATGAGGTTGTGCATGTTGTATATGACAAATAATATGAGGTTGTGCATGTTGTGCATGTTGTATATGACAAATAATATGAGGTTGTGCATGTTGTATATGTCAAATAATATCTCGAGGTTGTGCATTTTTGTATACGACAAATAATATGGGACCTTGTGCAAATGGGTTCAAATGGTTAAGTGAGATTGTGGACATGTTGTATATGAACAAAAAATATGAGGTTGTGCATGTTGTATACCACAAAAAATGAGGTTGTGCATGTTGTATATGGCAAATAATATGAGGTTGTGCATGTTGTATATGACAAATAATATGAGGTTGTGCATGTTGTATATATGACAAATAATATGAGGTTGTGCATGTTGTATATGACAAAATAATATGAGGTTGCCATGTTGTATATAACAAAAAAAATAAGGTTGTGCAAGTTGTATATGACAAATAATATGAGGTTGTGCATGTTGTATACGACAAATAATATGAGGTTGTGCATGTTGTATATGGCAAATAATATGAGGTTGTGCATGTTGTATATGACAAATAATATGAGGTTGTGCATGTTGTATATGGCAAATAATATGAGGTTGTGCATGTTGTATATGGCAAATAATATGAGGTTGTGCATGTTTGTATATGACAAATAATATGAGGTTGTGCATGTTGTATTGGTACAAATAATATGAGGTTGTGCATGTTGTATACGACAAATAATATGAGGTTGTGCATGTTGTATATGACAAATAATGAGGGTGTGCATGTTGTATAAGACAAATAAAATGAGGATGTGCATGTTGTATATGACAAATAATATCATGCAGTGCATGTTGTATAAGACAAATAATATGAGGTTGTACATGTTGTATACAACAAATAATATGAGATTGTGCATGTTGAATATGGCAAATAAAATGAGGTTGTGCATGTTGTATAGGCAAATAATATATTGATGTTGTGCATGTTGTATATGAAAATAATATGAGGTTGTGCATGTTGTATATGACAAATAATATGAGGTTGTGCATGTTGTATATGACAAATAATATGAGGTTGTGCATGTCGTATATGGGCAAATAATATGAGGTTTGTGCATGTTTGTCTATATGGCANATAATATGAAGTTGTGCATTTTGTATATGACAAATAATATGAGATTGTGCATGTTGTATACGACAACTAATATGAGGTTGTGCAAGTTGTATAACACAAATAATATGAGGTTGTGCATGTTGTATATGACAACAATAATATGAGGTTGTGCATGTAGTATACGACAAATAATATGATGATGTGCATGGTGTATAGTGCAAATAATATGAGGTTGTGCATGTGTTCGAGGTATGACAAATAATATGAGGTTGTGCATGTTGTATAGAACAAATAATATGACGTTGTGCATGTGTATGGCAAATTCGATATGACCTTGTGCATGTTGTATATGACAAATAAGGGGATGAGGTTCAATGCAAGATTCACATACACCAAGATACAGAAAATATGAGCTACTGTGCTAAAGGAAAATGTATGATGCCAAATAATAATGAGGTTGTGCAAGTTGCGAGGATGCACACCTGAAACAAAATCAAGCACAGTTAAAAATGCATCAACCCCAACCCTTCTCCCACAATTGCAACCTGTATGGAGAAAGAAGGTAAGGTTAACTGAAATGAACTACACTGCACTTGATGTCGCCTACACTCCAAACTAGCTGTTCTAAATTCTAACTCTAACTCTAAGTCCACTGATAGCTGGAACGACTGCGAAGTGACTACACAATCTCTGCACAGACTTCGGTTCTACACAGCCTATCCTGGAATCTCCTGAACACAACTAACTGCACCTCTAAACTTCAGCAGCTGTCCTCTGCTATGATTCACCAAAACTAACAGTTCTGCCTATCTGTGCTGACTTCAGTAGAGAGAATGTTTACCCTCTCTCTCTCCACTAACTCTGGAATTGATGACTGAGGTTTAACAGAACCCCACGTGAGTCTGTACTAGAACGGGATCGGACTTCTATCACTCTGAAATTACCTGCCGAGTACCTATAACTGGGGATTTATCCACAAAAATCCTATTCGCTGGAAAATGTCTTCCCCTGGCTGGGAAAACGTATTTTCTTCCTCTCCTTCCACTACTGGCAACTAACGTAAAACCCTTGCGGTTCTGCGAATGCCCCAACTTTGCCGTGGGAGAAATTTTGTGGTCTCAAAATTCCGCTCTCATTCCCACAAAGCCGGTACCTGCTGTTTTAGACAAAACAAAACAACAGCTAAACAAACCATAATAATACATTTCAAATAACAATTAACTTCCTTACTCTTCACCACGTAACTCCCCTCTCTACCTGAGCCTACAAAGTAAACATTGGCTAACCCAGATCGCTTGTTCTGCCTGACTAACTCCGAGCAACAACAATATTTTCAATGGCCCGTCTGGGCAGACGTACTGTGGCCTACTTCTTACGCTGACACTAATGCCGTAATGTTTAACACAACTAAAAACTAGCCTTCTCTAGGAATTCCTAAAATTCCCGTCAATAATAGTAATCACATTCAAAATGTAATACAAAATAATTCCCTTTAAAATTACTTCTCCCATCTTCTGAATTCACAGAACAATAATGCACAATCAATAACATATAATCCTGTTTACGCTAGCATCTACCTGCCGTCAAAAGTTATACATAACCCCCGATTATCAAATTGAAAACCCCGTAGTTCAGCCACGTGGTGCCGCAGTTTTTCAACCACGCGCTCCTGCATACATTCATTACTGATAGCACACACGTGCTCCAATTAATACCTCTATCACTTCCGTCCACAGATATATGCGTAACTATATAAATAGCGAGCATCAATACTCTCACTAAAATCACAAATGAAATTACACATTAACTACACATTACACACGCTCCCGACTATTCTGTAAATACATATGATTCGCAGATGCGAGTTTCTCTCCCGACCGACTTTGCAATAATACAAAGCGGTGATATCTCAACTTTTAAACCATGCCGCTATTCTTTCAACAAGGAATTAAATGGACCTACTTTCTCATGTCTATCACTCAGATCGAATTGATGGCTCTGGAGTTAAGAATTAAATTAAACTAAAACTTCCCAAAGAAACTTAAATGATCGGCTAGGACTAGAAAAAATTAAATAAAGTCCTCACGCAAAAATTCATGCTTACCAAATCTCGAATGTCCAACTGAAGGCAATCGACAATATGCTTCTGGCACCCGGCTTTGGCAATTTTTTCATTAAAAGAGAAAGAGGCTATGAAATATAGGCCTTTTATAATCAAGACCCCCACGCGCCGACTTCATGACGTCATATGCGCGGCGTGGTTCTAAAGCCAATGGAGCTCTGCATTTCAACTGCAGTTACCTCTCAGCCAATCAGAACCTTAGATCGTTCTGATGTAACGTGCATCTTTAGACAAAGAAACGGATTAAGCCTAGCCCTATACTGCGGAAATGAAGCAAAAATGGCCGCAAATAATTTAACTCCCGAAAAATGCGTATATGGCCACGCAATATCTTTAAAAAAAGACAATCTGGTGCCAATCCTGATCTAGCATCTATAATCTTTCTTCTAGAAAAATACTGTCTAATTCCCTACACCCCCATTCTAAACACATAAAGAAGAACCATAAAGCAGATGAGATCAAACTCCCTCGTGATCTCATCTTGAAAAAAAACGTAAATAATAGAAGGAGAAGAAACATGGAGAAGGATTTCCTGTAATCCCTCCTAAAAATAGTGAACAAAATGCAAGGAGAAAAAGACATGGGCCATTTGAAAGACAGAATCTCAGTACTTTCGTCACATCACTCCCCCCTTTCAAAGATTGAGCAACGATCTCCTTACTGAAATCTCTGTGTTTCACATTGGCCCTTATTCCTGTCTACAAGGCTGTCTGTCCTTACCCCTCCTATTCAGTGTTCTTCGACCTTCCTCTTTTGCGTTTCCTCCTTCCTCCTCTCCTAGAATGAGCTCCTATGCTCCGTTGGGAGAGTTGATCTCTCTTCAGACCTGTGCCGTCTAATGGCGGGTCTGAACTTTCCCTTGCTATGACCGTCAAAAGGCTGTTCTGGTCAGCTGATGTGACCGGCGGGCGCTGTGGCGACCTGGCGATGGCGACTTCCTCGCTGCGCGTCAGCAGGGTTGTGACTGCTGGTACCGTGCGAGAACGATGCAACGTCTCGGGTTCCTCTGGTGTAGAGCCTCCGATTTCTTGCTGGGTGTCTATTGGATCACGATCGACCTCAATAGCTTCTACCTTTGAAGAAAGGTAGGTAAGATCTGCCCCTGGCAGTGGTTCTGGACTCGCTCTTCCCCTACCAATCTGAAGCGGGACAGAGCTCTCCAAAATAGCTCCTTGCAAATGCGTAAGGTCGCTTTTCTCACTCTTTTCTGGCCTGAAAAGTTGGTGAGATGAAAATGTAGACCACGGGAGCTCTCCGTCTAACACCCTGGTTCTACCTTCAACCTTGCCCTCCCCTGTGAGAGTTACTGGCGTCAGTTGGAATGTGTCCTGCAGTGACACTTGACGGTTTAAGATCCCGTTAGATCGCGGAGAATCTGAGTTAAAGCTCTCAGTGACTGGTTCCAATGTTCCGTGAAACGAATTGGAAAAGATAGCCAATTTTTCAGGCTGCTCGTTACAAGAGTCGTTTCCTGTAAACGAGATACGAGAGTTGTGGGGCCCATCTCCGTTTATAGGCAAACGGATACTCAGATCACTGTCCTCCTCCGTTTGAGTAAAGTGCTGGTCGGATGGGGCTCCAGGGCTGGTTGGAACTATATGCTCGCTCAGACCGCTATCTTGTGCCCTATGAAGATGGCGCTGGTCGTTGACATATGTAATACCGCTCTTGTCAGTATGTCCCTCACTTGAAGGAGCTAATACCATCGGGGGCCTAATTCGACAACAAAGAGTGTACTTCCTGAATCAGAGGCGTCGTCACCACTGTTTGGCCGGTTGGCTGAACAGGGCTGGCGGGCGAATTTGCCTCTGCAAATAACATATCACTGTCGTCAGAGGCGTTGCACCTCTCCTTGGCACGACAGCTATGTTTGAGCTCGCTCGGGGCTCCGTGAATTAGGGGTTCTCCTTTTTCACTTATCTGGCCTGCAGTAGGCCCCCTTGCATCAGCAAGGATCGGTGTGGGCGGGTTCCCCAAAACTAAATATGGGTTACCGAGAATGAAGTCGTAGGCCGGCTGAGCCGTTACAGCTGCCTTGATGGTGCCAGACACGAACCTACATTTCACCTCAATATTGGCTACCGGAAAGCACTGTGAAGTCCCTTTCCTTAAAACTCCACCAATATTCACTTTTTCCTTCGTCATCTGCCAGGGCTTCACCAGATGTCGGGCGACTATGCTGGGGTATGTAAGCCCGCTGTCAAATAAGCATGTTGTCTCAGTCCCGTTCACTTCTGCTGGCCCGCTGTTGGAAAACAACTTCTCTGACTGGAAGGGTTTCCACTTCTTCCCTTGTTTCACCCTCACAGGCCTTAAACAAGCCATCTGATGAGCGGGTTGTTTGTTTGGGCACCGTGTTGTCCAATGAGAAGTAGTCCGACAGAACCTACAATATCTCTCATTATCTCCCCGGTTCCTGACGGGTTCATGAGAAGTCGGCCCCTGTGTTCTGTTAGGCGGCTGGGAGCGCATGTTATGACTGGGAGGGGCTCCTTGCGAGACGGCCCTTGCTGCTGGTGAGCTGAAGAGGAAGGCGAATGCGATGAAGATGCTCCTTTGTCCGGGGCTGGCAGGTCAGGGTGTTTTCTTTTCTGGCCCAGTACTTCGGCCTGTGCCGACTGGAACCTTTCAGCAAAAAGAATTATCTGGTCCAGTTGCTGGGCGCCCTGCTCCGCCAGGTACTTCCTTAAGTCTGGAGACATGTTGGCCTTATCTGTTCGCACACATGATGAGCTCTTCGAGTCCTTCAAACGATTTAGCCAAACCCGACAACTCTCTCCAGCGAGTGAGGTAATTCCTCAGCCTCTCTGCGAACTGGGGAAAACTTTCTCCTTTCTCCAGTCGACTTTCCCTAAACATCGTTTGGCACTTCCGGGGAGTCCATTGGAATCGCTGTAACAGGGCGTTCCGCAGAGCCTCAAAGTTACCTTGGTCATCTACCAGCATCTTGCTATAGACCTCATACGCATGTCCTCTTAGAGATTGAGATAATTTGAGACACCAAAGACTATCATCCAGCCCGTATGCCTTTGCCATCCGTTCAAATTTTTCTAAAAATACCTCAATTTTCTCATTCCCGTTAGGAAAAGAGTCCATCGGAAAATTCATGGCTGCCATCCGGGGCCCTCCGTTTCCTGAGGTGTCTGTTGCCCCTGCTCCGGGAGAATCTCCGTTAGCCGAACTGCCTTCCGAAGATCGGTACTGCAGTTCCAGTGAACGCAGGGCAAGTTCATGCTGTCTCTCTGCTGCCTTCTCCCTCTCTTGGGCTTCCCTCTGTGCTAACTTCTCCTGGGCTTCCCTCTGTGCTATCTTCTCCTGGGCTTCCCTCTCTGCTATCTTCTCCTCTGCCTGTCGGGTCTTCTCTTCTTTCTCCGCTTCCAATTTACGCAGGTCCATCTCTGCCAGTCGGGCCCTCTCTTCTTTCTCTGCTTCCAATTTACGCAGGTCTTTCTCCGCTTCCCTTTTCTCTCTCTCCGTCTGCCGGTCCTGTTCCCTCATAATGTAAGCCCTAGTCTCGGCCTCATTCATCCCCATGCTTTTAGCTGCGTCCTTCCATGCAGTAAGTAGCTTGACCAATTCAGCCATCTTACCTGACAAATCAGCAGTACTCACAACGAGGGGAAATGACAAAAAAGGAACAAGAAAAATTTACTGTTACCTACTAGGAATATGCTGTCGCAAAAACCCGCACTCAGACTAGCACCAAGTCTGACTAATAACTACCTGAAAAAAATTCAAGTTATCCAGCTACCCAAAACCCGAATTTACTTTCCTGTCAAGAAAAAAAAATTCCATTAGCCATCAATTACTTCTAAGTCATAAACAACCTTACAACAACTATCATCTAAACTACTAACTGGAACCTGTGGAAAAAAAAACTTATAGCTGGATCAGTCTTAATATAGCTCAAGTCTAGGGGATTTTTTAAGAAATCTATTTCCAGAACTTTCTTCAGAGACAATCTATGAATCTAGAATTGATCCCAACAAAGATGATCCCAAGGACGACGCCACCCACTTTGTCAAGATCACAGAATTGAACGTAACAAAGATGATTCACCGGACGATAGCACCCACTTTGTCACGAAATGGATTTAGGACTAGAGACTGTCTACATATAGTGACAAGACAATAGTAAGAAGAAAGACTGAAATGATAGATTCAGATAGAAATATAGTGCAAAAATGTGAAAGTTGAGACCATTGGCTCCGAGGTTGAGAACCGAGGTTGATTCTTTCCTCGCCACTTCGGACGTTTAAATTGCTATGGCCTCGAACCACCTCTAACTACCCTATGGGGATAAGGTTCAATTAAGATTCACAAACACCAAGGTACAGACAACATATAGCTACTGTACTAAAGGAAATGACTGATGCCAGCTACAATTTATACAAGTTTATTATACACCTATACACAAACTCATATACATGTCAAAATACATGAAGTGCGAGGATGCACACCTGAAACAAAATCAAGCACAGTTAAAAATGCATCAACCCCAACCCTTCTCCCACAATTGCAACCTGTATGGAGAAAGAAGGTAAGGTTAACTGAAATGAACTACACTGCACTTGATGTCGCCTACACTCCAAACTAGCTGTTCTAAATTCTAACTCTAACTCTAAGTCCACTGATAGCTGGAACGACTGCGAAGTGACTACACAATCTCTGCACAGACTTCGGTTCTACACAGCCTATCCTGGAATCTCCTGAACACAACTAACTGCACCTCTAAACTTCAGCAGCTGTCCTCTGCTATGATTCACCAAAACTAACAGTTCTGCCTATCTGTGCTGACTTCAGTAGAGAGAATGTTTACCCTCTCTCTCTCCACTAACTCTGGAATTGATGACTGAGGTTTAACAGAACCCCACTGGATTCTGGACTGGAACTGTAGCTGACTTCTACCACTCTGAAATTACCTGCCCGAGTACCTATAACTGGGCCGTCGGCTTTATTATGGCCGTGAAGAAACGAACACAAAATTACCACAACGCTGGCAGCCTGCCAAATCTGCGTGTGTAACGAGCGTCAGAGCTCAGGATTTATCCACAAAAATCCTATTCGCTGGAAAATGTCTTCCCCTGGCTGGGAAAACGTATTTTCTTCCTCTCCTTCCACTACTGGCAACTAACGTAAAACCCTTGCGGTTCTGCGAATGCCCCAACTTTGCCGTGGGAGAAATTTTGTGGTCTCAAAATTCCGCTCTCATTCCCACAAAGCCGGTACCTGCTGTTTTAGACAAAACAAAACAACAGCTAAACAAACCATAATAATACATTTCAAATAACAATTAACTTCCTTACTCTTCACCACGTAACTCCCCTCTCTACCTGAGCCTACAAAGTAAACATTGGCTAACCCAGATCGCTTGTTCTGCCTGACTAACTCCGAGCAACAACAATATTTTCAATGGCCCGTCTGGGCAGACGTACTGTGGCCTACTTCTTACGCTGACACTAATGCCGTAATGTTTAATACAAAATAAAACTAGCCCTCTTTAGGAATTCCTAAAATTCCCGTGAATAATGAGTAATTAGTTACAACCCACGTGTTTACAATTTTATGACCACGTGCCTCTCTCTCCCCCTCGTCCCTCTGAACATCGTATCAATAAAGATACCGTAACCACGCGCTCACGTGCTTCAATTAATACCTCTATCACTTCCGTCCACAGATATATGCGTAACTATATAAATAGCGAGCATCAATACTCTCACTAAAATCACAAATAAAAATACACATTACACACGCTCCCGACTATTCTGTAAATACATATGATTCGCAGATGCGAGTTTCTCTCCCGACCGACTTTGCAATAATACAAAGCGGTGATATCTCAACTTTTAAACCATGCCGCTATTCTTTCAACAAGGAATTAAATGGACCTAGTTTCTCATGTCTATCACTCAGATCGAATTGATGGCTCTGGAGTTAAGAATTAAATTAAACTAAACTGCCCAAAGAAACTTAAATGATCGGCTAGGACTAGAAAAATTAAATAAAGTCCTCACGCAAAAATTCATGCTTACCAAATCTCGAATGTCCAACTGAAGGCAATCGACAATTTGCTTCTGGCACCCGGCTTTGGCAAATTCATTAAAAGAGAAAGAGGCTATGAAATATAGGCCTTTTATAATCAAGACCCCACGCGCCGACTTCATGACGTCATATGCGCGGCGTGGTTCTCAGCCAATGGGATCTCTGCATTTCAACTGCAGTTAGCTCTCTAGCCAATCTCAGAACCTTAGATCGTTCTGATGTTAACAGTGTCTCCATGGGTTTTAGACAAAGTACAAACGACGAATTAAGTCCTAGCCCTATTACTGCGGGAACATGCCGCAAAAAATGGACACCCGCAAAAAATTTTAAACTCCTCGAAAAATGCGTATATGGCCCCACGCCAATTATCTTTAAAAAAAGGTCAATATGTTTGCCAAATCCTGATCTAGCATTCTATAATCTTTTTTTAGAAAAATACTTGTCTATTCCTTACACCCCATTGAATACACTAAAGCAGACCAAAAGCAGTGCCCTTCACAATCCTCGTGATCTCATCATGAAACAATAAACGTGAATTAATACCAGGAGAAGAAACAAGGAGAAGGATTCCTGTCCCTCCTAACAATAGTGACAAAAAGCAGGAGAAAAAGACATGGGGCCATCGAACGACAGAATCAGTACTTCGTAAATTCAGAGTTGAAAAATAGACTATGCTATGGAATCGTTTTTCGTAAATTAACTTATTATTAGCATTTGCTGAAATTTCATTAATATCCGCATAAAAAACTGATGTACCAATCTATCCCTCATGTTTTTTAACAATTTACTGTGTTCGAAGAACACAGAAAACGGATTCGCAAGCGAGTGAAAAAAAATTTATGTCTAATGGGCGTATTGGAAAATTGTTAACCAGGAATCTCACTGGTTCCTTTCCTTACGTCCATCCTCGCGACAGGAGTACACAGAGTGTGAACATTTACAACCACGCAAAAAAAATGGAATTTCCTATGTCAAATCCAACGATGGAAATCAGCAACTTCATCTTCAACGCCGTGAACATGGTCCCCAGGTGGAAGTATCTTGTCTGAACTAAGCACTGGTGCACAAAAAAGATGTCAGTGGCAAAAGCCTCGCAATTATCAAATTCATCAAGTACAAACTTCAGAGCAGATGTGGAGGCGTTCTGAAACTGCAAGCCAGGGGTATTTCATGACAGTACGAAAGAAAGAGAGAGAGAAGTTGCCTTCTTTACCGAATGCATCCATCATCATCATCCAGTTGCCTATCTCCAGCAACGAAGGTTGGACTGTAATGGATCTCCAAATAGTGCATCACCTGTCTCTTTGTCCTTGGTGGTGCACCACTCTGATAGATACTCTTTCCGTCAAATCTCTTTGATGTTATCACCCCCCCTTCCCTGCAACTTAATAGCGCTGTTTCTTCCCTTGCACCGTTTGCCTTCAACTCTCCCTTCTGTTATGGTCTTCTGAAAGGTGTTATGCCTTTTTATGTGGCCAAAGTATTTTAGCTGCCGAACTTTGACCTCCCTCATTAGTTCTCTTTTCATACCTAGATTTTCTAGGACCTCCTTATTTGTTTTCATCTCTTTCCATGAGATACGCCCCATTCTTCTATATATCCACATTTCAAGAGCCTCAATTCTTTCTTCCAAATGCTTATTCATCGTCCATGTTTCTGCACCATACAGAAATGCAGAATATATATAACACTTTATGATTCTCAGTTTTAATTTGTAATATAACTGTTTGGATGTCAGTATATGTTTCATGTTGTTGAATGTAGCTTTGGCCATGCCTATTCTCTTCTTGATTTCTGTTTCACATCTGCCATCTTCTGTTATTATATGACCAAGATATACGTAGCTCTTGACTTGTTCCAGGATTTCCCATTTACGCTTATCTTTAATGTGGGTTTATCGTCTGTTTTGCTAATTATCATAGTTTTTGTTTTCTCAATATTAATGTCGAGTCCATATTCATGACTTATACTGTTTCCTTGCTTCACTAGTTCTTGTAACTCCTGTTCGCTTTCAGCTAACAACACGGTATCATCTGCATATCTAAGGTTGTTTATTGACCTTCCACTGATGTTCAGTCCTGGTATTTCCTGTATCTGTTTGAAAATTTTTTCGGTGTATAAATTAAATAGGCAGGGGGACAGCACACAACCTTGTCTGACACCTCATCTTTTTTTGTCTATGTTAATGATATGGTGAATAATTCCTTCCCGATCTTACTGTGGCAGTTTGCTCCCAATAAAGGTTACTGAGTATTCTTATATCTCTTTCCCATCAATACCTATGTCTTTCGAGGCATTCAATTATTTTCTCATGATGGACTCTGTCAAAAAGCCTTCTTAATAGTCAATGAAGCACATATAATACATACTTTTTTGGACCCTCTCAACCTATTATATGTGTTGACTTGAAAAACACAAAGTTCACTAAGGTTTAATAATTAAATTATTGTATATTTAAATATCATAACTCCATATTTTTTATAATTTAATACGATGCGTTTTGTTAAATAACGATTACATAAGTGAATTAATACCATGAGTCATTTTTACCCATTGCGTATTGCCCCAGTAGCTATCCATCTCCCATACTGTTTAAGCCATATAGTGAATAAAACAAATAGTATGTTGGCCCCCGTTTTACGCAATTATTAAATCTTACTGGATCTCCTCGTTTTACGAACCTTTTTTTTTTTTTTTTTTTTATTTTTTTTTGCTGGAAAAAATTTTTTTTCATGTTGGCTCACACTGTTATAATGAGACCTTGTAATTTTTTTTTTTATTTGGCCTCATTACAGTATTTGCCCCCAGTTCAAGGGACTTATGACCAGTAAACATACCTTTTTCTCAACAACTGTCCATTGCCAATTGACTCCATGAATAACTATGCCCCATCAAGTTCATATTTTGGCTCCAGTGTGTATGTTAGGGGACTTGATTATTTTATTAGTTTGACTTAGGACGAAACTGTACTCCACTAGGGATACATTTCTGTGGCCCGGGATCTTGTGTGACCTCGCTTGGCATAACACTACCATTTGATACGTGATAAAAAACCATATAGAATGAGAATAACACGTTAAAAGCAGTTAAGTATATTTTTGCACCAAAAACACAGTTATCACGAAAAGTTCACGGCTTTAAGAGAGACGGCATTGTAAGCGTGTCCAAGAAACACAAAACAATAGGTAAATGCATGTTTTTGAATGGTAAAATTTTTGTTGAAAGTGGGAAGTTGCTATTTTGTGTTTGTTTTCTGTTTGTTAGAGAGAGAGAAGACGTTTGGGGGTGTGTGGAAAAAAGTCGAAACGCGTGCGAGAAGCGGTGTGCCAAATGTTCAGATTTAATTGTGACCGTGTGACAAAAGGAAAAGGCCATCGTTGTGAACTCACTGGGGTTATTAGACACGTAAGGGCACATGCTACGAGCTCTTTAAATGCCTTATGTTGGAGTACATCTTAACATCCTCTTTCCATGTCCTGTCACTGAAGCCTTTTTAAGGTAACACAGAATCCCCAGGGTTAGAGAGGTTGACGGCTACATCCTTAGTCCATGCCTAATGAAAATTCACTGAATCTTTTGACCAAATACCATCACCAACAAAGAACTACTTATTCGGAGTAACCAAGAGAACATGCACACCATCATAGCTGGCAGACGCTGGAGTTGGGTTGGCCACGTCCTCAGAAGGGACCCTGATGCCATTACAAGAACAGCTATGCTATGGACCCCCAAAGAAAAGCGAAAGAGAGGTCGACCAAAAACAACTTGGAGGAGAACTGTGAAGGCTGAGCTGCAAAGAATGAACCAGAGTTGGGGCACTGTACAAAGGATGGCCGCCGACCGAACACAGTGGAAGCAATTTTTTGCTGCCCTACAAGACGCCACCAGGCGTGATGGCCACTGACTGCTTTGGCAGTCGGCAGCTAAGGATCAAAGAAGAAGAAGACAGATCTATCGCCGATAATCTCCTCCAAAAGGTTACTTTCACGTAGTTGATTATTACAACGAAGTCAATCTGCTGGAAATGTTACATAATTCTTCGTGCCTCAATCTTTATCAAGATTGTTATCCTCTGAGATCCCAGTTTATCATAGCCTTCCCAGCTGGTCATACCTGCAAGATTAGCACCTTACCTAAGATTTCCGTCTGAGATCCAGATTGGACAACAGAGACAACATGGTTTCGAGGCAATTTTTGTCAGCCATGATCTAACGCTCGTTAAGTACGTTCCCGAACAAAAGTCTGGATTTAAAAATAGGAATTTCGCTAACCGTTGACTCTAAATCCGTCTGGTCAGTTATTAATCAAGCAAACACGTCGATGTGGCTGCAATACAGGCCAAGCGGTCAGATACAGTAGGGAATGACTAGATATGATAAGATAACCTTGGTCGATGAGAGCGAAAAAGTGTGACTAGAAGCGCTTGAGAAAAAAGAAAAGGAAGGGCACGGGAGACGGTTGAAGTAGGTTACAGGAAAATATAACGTTCGAATATATAATTCGTCACACAGAATATGGACACCTTGAATAGTCTTCAACATATACTGAGAGAGACTGAGCACGTATGGGTTCTACTCATTGTCTATCCAAATGTAGGTCTTGTTTTTGACACCTCTATTACATTACTAACAGGATTTAAGTAACATATAATAAGAATACTCGTCAAAACAATGACGGGGAAATAATTAAAGTCAATGTCTTAACATTTCAACATCTGCATCACACTTAACAACATATGTTGCTTGGAAATCATTCTGTTGATTCTCTGCGAAGTTACTTTAAATATTACTAAACTTTTGTAAACGAATTTTTATTTTTACGTATATAATTTCAAGGGATGTAATTTTTCCTCGTAGAACTCAAAGGGAAATAATAAGATCGAAAAAAACCTTAAATATATGCAGTTATATGGGATTTAACTAATTTTGTTTCCAATTTCGTTTTGAAATATACTACAAATATAAATATACTACAAATATAAAAGTATACAACCACACGAAGCAAGATTCTCAATAATTTCTTTGACATTTAACACATTTATGATACTTAAAATCTTTTAGGAACCGATTAGATTCTTGATGGAATAAAATATTAAAAAAAAAAAATCTCTATTTATTTGTATGTACGTAAGCATTTTGTAAACACATTTATGAAATATGACAAAATCTAAAAAACTACAAAAATATAATCAAGATTCACAATAATGAAACTTTTAAAATCTTTGATATCGGGAAGAAAAAATAATTATCTCTATTTAAGGGTCTACTCCATAAGTATGAAAAATGAATCAGGGGTAAGTGTAAGGTCTACTCAAAGAACGCAAGAAGGTACGGGGGTACGAAAAAGCGTGTTAATTCCTGTTTTAGGCAGACAGTTGTCACAATTAAACAAACAGTCAATACACTTTAGCTCCCAAAGAGGCAAAGGCCTTCAATACACACGGGCTAAGTACTCCTGTCTCGTGCTATGAACTCACGGTCTCTCTATCTCCAATTCTCATCTTCGTATGTCATCCCGTCTCCCTCTACTTCTGCTACACTGGGAATTACAGAACCAGAACTGCCTTGTAATGATATCAACAAGTAGACTGAAGAACAGATACTTGTCTCAGGGTTGTGTGTGTGTGTTTTTTTTCTACCCACAAAGAATGTAGACTACAGCAGTATCAATTTCCTCAACACCGTAGTACCGTTACTGCAATCAGTCTTGATGGAAGCCATTCGGTGACGGGTGAAGACAGACCCCTGTGTTGTAATTTCTGCCCGAACCGCGTCACAACTAACTTGATAAACCACTCCAACTATTTAAAAAAAAAGCACGTTTCACTAGCTTTGCCCAACTTCAAAATGCTATATCTCAGCGAATATATAACGCATATAAGTGATATTTTGTGTGTGAATTTGAAATGGTATAGACCCTATGAATTAAATTTTTCATTAAAATGCAGCCATTGGTTTCAATTTTCGTTTCTTTGCGATATAATATCAAAATTCTACTTGCCAACACACATCACACACACACATATTGAAATGTCTACAGTATATTATACGACCACATTTGCACATGATTGGTTTATCAAACAATTGGCATGATTTTAACGTGAAATTGCGTGAAATTGCACATCTTGAACATAACAACAGTTTATATTCGTGCTACTCACACATTATCAATCAGGGGTGTGTCTACAAAAAGTATTGTGTGGTTAAGTAGGAAAAATGAGTCTGCGAGTACATTTTATGACATTAGAGCAAATCACAAATAGGATTTTTAAGTATTTCTGCAATGAAGCTACTCGAGGAAGACTATATCATTCTATTTCAAATCCATAAAAGAGGACTATTCATGCATTGGGGATAAGCAAACGATCATTGCACCCCTGTATAGCGACATCTGAAATTTCTAATTCCAGTGTTTTACACACGAAAATTAGGCCAAGAGTGGTGGATAATTTTGACAGAGAATTGATCCGCAGAGAAATGTGCAATATGTTTCACAATAATGAGGCAGTGACTTTAAGGAAATTGAAAATTTGGTTAAGAAAGAATAATGACATTGATATTTCCAAATCTACGCTATGGAGGACTATTAGGAGTTTGGGATTCACTTTTAGAAAATATATTGGTGGTAGAAACCTTATTTGTGAGAAGCCTCATATAGTAGCAATGAGAAGCAAATATTTACGGGAGGTCAGAGAAATGAGAAGAGATTCTTATGATTTTGTGTATTTAGATGAAACTTAGATCAATGCGCACCACAGTAATGAATGAGAATGGCAATCATCTGATGGGACAACTAAGAGACTAGTATCAAGCAGCAAAGGACAGCGCCTAATAATTGCACATGCAGGAAGCAGCCATCATGGGCTTCTAGATAATATTGAACTCATATTTGTTTCAATATCCACAGATAATAGTGATTATCATACAGAGATGAATGGCAAGATATTTCAAGATTGGATTGTGAATCATGTACTTCCTTCATTGGATAGACCGTCGTGTTTGATAATGGACAATGCTTCATATCACAATGTTGTGGCACCAGAAGATAAAGTTCCTAATTCATCAAGTATTAAAGATGTAATAAAGATTTGGCTGACCAAAAACAACATTCCATTCAACGAAATGTCCCTGAAGTCTGAATTACTTGGAATTGTAAAAAAGACACAGCATACAAAGATATTTCACATAGACAAGGCAATCCATGAACATGGTCACAGATGTTTAAGATTGCCTCCTTACCATTCTCACTTAAACCCAATAGAATTAGTCTGGGCTAAAATTAAGGAAGAGGTAGCAACATAAAATAGAAAGTTCAAATTAAAAGATGTTGAAATACTTACAAAAACCGCCATCTCCAATATAGCCAGGGATAATTGGAAGAAATGTGAGAACCATGTGTTACAAGAGGAAGAGGAATATTGGAAGAATGATGGTTTGTCCTTCATTCAGCCGAGGTTAATTATCAATTTCTCAGAGACATCTGATTATGATTCGGATGAAGTTTAATTTCTTTAAAGATGACCTTACCTTTATTTACAAGCACATTAGAGGAGCAACGTTCCATTATGATATTTATGAACCGCAAAGTTGTGATACCTATTGAAATAATTAGATCAATGAAGGTCCAGTTTGGTAGCGCACTAAATGTCAATGACAAACAATGACACGAGTATCTCGCATGCAGATCATTTAAGAAATCATCTTCAACAGGTATTCATATGCAAACGTGATGGCCACATTATTGTAATAGTAGACACGCCTTTGCCTAATCAATTCACAGAATCTGTGACTGAAGTGGTAAAATTTCTTTTCTCGATACACAATAAATAGTATGCCGACAAAGATCAAAGGATTTCATTCGTTTATGGGAACTGGACAAGATGCACAGATATAAAGTATATATTTGTTGGGTCTAACCCAATATAACATCGTATGCAAAAAATGGCATTAATACGTTGGACGGTTAATCAGATAATTACATTTGTTTGAGGGCAAAGCTAGTGAAACGTGCTATAGGCACGTGTGTGCGCGCGCTTGGGCGCCCGTGCATATCCTTTTGATTTAGTGTTCACAGGCTGCAGGTTTCCCTCTTAATGTTTTCATACATGTGTTACCATAGAAACCTACCAGCTATTTTGCACTGTTCTTTCTTATTCTTATACAAATATAGTGACTAACTACACCAGTCAATACCGGAACGAGAACGACCCTGGCTAATTATAGACACAATTACTTCTGAAGCCTTCCTATTCACTAGTAAAGACCAGATACGACAAGACAAATCCCGTAATACTGTGTCTAGTATACTATATTTTGTTGATGAAATGGAACGAAATAAGTTTGTTGCGAGGAATATTATGTTGATAAGGCGTACTTGCAGAAACACCACTACAAGATGTGGAATCGTACACATATCTTGGCAGCAATATAGACAAAGTTGGAGGAACAGACAGTGATATCAAAATAAGAATACAAAAAGCAAGAGGGGCTTTCATTGCATTGGGAAATATATGGAGATCAAAAGAAATCGGATCCAACACGAAAATAAGAATCTTCAACTTAAATGTAAAGTCAGTCCTATTGTATGGATCTGAAACATGGAGAACAACAAAGACAACAACCAAAAAGCTACAGGCTTTCATAAATGGGTGCTTGCGTAGAATAGGTAAAGGAGGGTAAAGGATCCCGTTACACGCCCATTGAGGCATATTGGGAATATGGTGTTAGGCCCATATTTTCTTGACCATCGGCACACTACGGGTGATGTGGTCAGCATCACGCCAGCCGCCTTAACCTTCCCAGAGTTGCTCTGGTACCCATTTGGGGCTGGGTCGACCCAGGAGCCGTTTGCGGCCTAAAAAATTCCCACCTCATCTAGAGATCGAACCATAGACCACTGAGCTAGGAAGCCAGTGCACTAACCACTATGCTACCGCGGCTCCCCTTGCGTAGAATAGAAGGGTTAAAATGGTATGACAAGGTTACCAACGTGGAACTGATGACAAGAACTAGACAAGTGCCAGTGGAACAAGAGATGAGAAGAAGACGATGGCGATGGATAGGACACACACTGAGGAAACCTGTTGATAGCATTACATGGCAGTCCTTGTTCTGGAACCCCCAGGGCAAGAGAGGCAGAGGTAGACCAAGAAGCACATGGAGAAGAGAGCTGGAAATAGAGGTGAAAATGATGAGGAGAACGTGGAAAGAACTTGAGATGATGACACGTGACAAGAGGACTTGGCATGTGTTTGTTGAAGGCCTATGCGCCTTTGGGAGTGGAGGGTTATGATATGATGAATGAATGATGGCGTACATGAAACAGATAAAATATGATATGAACACACGTTGTAGCTAAATGTAAATTAAACGTCTTGGTTCAAAAACATCGAGTGAGATCACATGTCAAAGTTGGTTGGTCTTTGTTGACCCTTTTATCAAGGTGTTTTGTTTGAACGTTTTCTACTTACATATAACGTTTTGTACCACTAATAATGACTTCGAGCCATACATTTGATATTTTAACGCCCATCTACTATATGAACAGACAAACTTACAAGCCCTTTAACAGTCAGTCGTGCCCATTTTAGTTCCCACTGCAACAGCACTAATTTGGTTTTCAAAATAAATTGGCCGTTAATTCGGAAAAATGAGTGAGAACCAACTCGGCAAGACAAAGATGAGGACGTGATAGATTGTTTTAAAAAGATTTCAAAGAATATTCCTGATGTAACGATGCTGGGAACAATCTTTCAAATCAAATCTACAGTACACAAGACAGATATAAGTCCGGCCTATTGTATGGCTCTTAAACATGGTGAACTCTAAAACAACTACCAAATAACGTGATAGTCATTCAGAAATGGGTATTCTAGAAGAACAGAGAAATTGTAAAGGTATGACAAGATCACCATTGTGGAACTGATTACAGCAATATAACAAGTGCCAGTGGAACGAACGAACGAACGAACGAACTTTATTTTCAAAGGGTTAAGAATTGGGCACGCAGGCCCGTCTTACATTCTGCCCTTGTTCTTTCTCTCTGTCATCTTACATACCGTATCCTTCCAAATCGCACATTGGAACAAGAGACCAGAAGAAGAACCGGGAGATGGATAGAACACATGCTGAGGAAACCTTCTGATAGCTTTACAAGGCAGTCCCTGTTTTACAATCCCCATGGCAGGCAAGGTAGAGAGAGGCAGCGAGAGAGAGAGAGAGAGAGAGAGAGAGAGAGAGAGAGAGAGAGAGAGAGAGAGAGAGAGAGAGCACGAAACAAGAAATAAAGAAAAAACTGGAAATTGAAATGGAACGGAACAAAATGTACACGGGACAAGGAACTAGGCCTGTGTTTGTTGGGGGCCTCAGCTGCTTGACCAGCCACAGGATAGTGATGATGATACTTGTGTATTCGCCTAATGTTCTTGTTGTTGATACTGATCCAGCGACGTCGGGGCTCTCGCCCTTCGGCCCAGTGCCACATGGTGGTATTTGCAAGTGTTTGCTAGCTGTTCACATAGTGGTATTTGCATGTGTTGGTAAGCTGTTCACATAGTGGTATTTGCATGTGTTCGCAAGCTGTTCTCATAGTGGTATTTGAA
Source organism: Oreohelix idahoensis (assembly GCA_024509875.1). Taxonomy (NCBI): domain Eukaryota; kingdom Metazoa; phylum Mollusca; class Gastropoda; order Stylommatophora; family Oreohelicidae; genus Oreohelix; species Oreohelix idahoensis. The sequence goes on along the minus strand of JAMPIV010007662.1, from coordinate 260,527 downwards.
TGTGTTCGCAAGCTGTTCTCATAGTGGTATTTGAATGTGTTCGCAAGCTGCTCTCATAGTGGTATTTGCATGTGTTCCGTTCGCAAGCTGCGCTCATAGTGGTATTTGTATGTGTTCGCAAGCTGTTCACATAGTGGTATTTGTATGTGTTCGCAAGCTGTTCACATAGTGGTATTTGCAAGTGTTCGCAAGCTGTTCACATCATTGTGGTATTTGTATGTGTTCGCAAGCTGTTCTCATAGTGGTATTTGCATGTGTTTGCAAGCTGTTCTCATAGTGGTATTTGCATGTGTTCGCAAGCTGCTCTCATAGTGGTATTTGCATGTGTTCGCAAGCTGCGCTGATAGTGGTATTTGTATGTGTTCGCAAGCTGTTCACATAGTGGTATTTGTATGTGTTCCCAAGCTGTTCACATAGTGGTATTTGTATGTGTTCGCAAGCTGTGCTCATAGTGGTATTTGTATGTGTTCGCAAGCTGTTCACATAGTGGTATTTGCATGTGTTCGCAAGCTGTTCTCATAGTGGTATTTGCATGTGTTCGCAAGCTGTTCTCATAGTGGTATTTGCATGTGTTCGCAAGCTGTTCTCATAGTGGTATTTGCATGTGTTCGCAAGCGGCTCTCATAGTGGTATTTGCATGTGTTCGAAAGCTGTTCTCATAGTGATATTTGCATGTGTTCGCAAGCTGTTCTCATAATGGTATTTGCATGTGTTCGTAAGCTGTTCACATTGTGGTATTTGCATGTGTTCACAAGCTGTTCACATAGTGGTATTTGTATGTGTTCCCAAGCTGTTCACATAGTGGTATTTGTATGTGTTCGCAAGCTGCGCTCATAGTGGTATTTGTATGTGTTCGCAAGCTGTTCACATAGTGGTATTTGCATGTGTTCGCAAGCTGCTCTCATGGTGGTATTTGCATGTGTTCGCAAGCTGCGCTGATAGTGGTATTTGTATGTGTTCGCAAGCTGTTCACATAGCGGTATTTGTATGTGTTCCCAAGCTGTTCACATAGTGGTATTTGTATGTGTTCCCAAGCTGTTCACATAGTGGTATTTGCATGTGTTCGCAAGCTGCTCTCATAGTGGTATTTGCATGTGTTCGCAAGCTGCGCTGATAGTGGTATTTGTATGTGTTCGCAAGCTGTTCACATAGTGGTATTTGTATGTGTTCCCAAGCTGTTCACATAGTGGTATTTGTATGTGTTCGCAAGCTGTTCACATAGTGGTATTTGCATGTGTTCGCAAGCTGCTCTCATAGTGGTATTTGCATGAGTTCGCAAGCTGTTCTCATAGTGGTATTTGCATGTGTTCGCAAGCTGCTCTCATATTGGTATTTGCATGTGTTCGCAAGCTGTTCTCATAGTGATATTTGCATGTGTTCGTAAGCTGTTCTCGTAATGGTATTTGCGTGTGTTCGTAAGCTGTTCTCATTGTGGTATTTGGATGTGTTCGCAAGCTGTTCTCATAATGGTATTTGCATGTGTTCGCAAGCTGTTCTCATAGTGGTATTTGCATGTGTTCGCAAGCTGTTCTCATAGTGGTATTTGCATGTGTTCGCAAGCTGCTCTCATAGTGGTATTTGCATGTGTTCGCAAGCTGTTCTCATAGTGGTATTTGCATATGTTCGCAAGCTGCTCTCATAGTGGTATTTGCATGTGTTCGCAAGCTGTTCTCATAGTGGTATTTGCATGTGTTCGCAAGCTGTTCTCATAATGGTATTTGCATGTGTTCGTAAGCTGTTCTCATAGTGGTATTTGCATGTGTTCGCAAGCTGTTCACATTGTGGTATTTGCATGTGTTCGCAAGCTGCTCTTTAGCTCCATAAAAGACGTTCCACTTATTTGGCCTCGGGAGAAGCAGCATGTTTCTAACATCCACCATGTGCTAGGCACTCGAAGATATGGTGGTCAGCAGTTTCATAGGGGGTAGGTACATAGCTGGTACTCTGGAGTATGTTGTGGTTGGATTCTTGTTCAAGTGACTGTTGTGTGGTATATGTTGTCTTCGGAGCCGAAAAATGGTGCTCCGATCGTAATAAACGTTTATGTTTTTTTTAAATAAATAAACAAACAACACACAAAGGTATGTTATCACGCACTCAGTGAGAAATAAAGAAGTAGAAGACTAGACAACAGAAAAACCACAGAAGTGATAGGCTTACCGGGAATCGAACCAGGACCTTCTGAACGGCACCCACCGCCTAGCCACGGGAGCGAATCGCCACTATCTACTCGGCCAGCTACGCAATACAAAAATAGTGCTTCGCCGACAGAAGTCCAGCACGACCCCCCCCCCCCCCCCACGTAACCCGGATATGTACATAAGGTTTTATGTACTGTTTACAGGTCTTGGGTTTCCCCACCTTATATCTATTTTTGTACCGCGTCATAATGGTTTGAGAATCGCCAGCACTCCCTAAGAAATGAACATATACTTCCTCCTTTTATTTGATTGCGTTGGAATTGTACCAAAATTACTAACTGTCTAACTGAACAGTCCTGTAACGAAAAATAAAAAATCCGGTCCGCTGTTCGGGAAAATACGGGAAAAGCGCGCACTGCGCCGTGAAAGCTAAATTGAACACCCATTAAAAGTGTATGTTTTCATGGTGCATTGACCATTGATCATAAGTCATGATAAGGCTGACTACAAAAATCTAATGATGTCGAAATGTAATGGAACGGAATGAACTGACCACAGGAGGAATGGTGTCAATTTCCTCATGCTGTTTTGGCTGTTTACTTGGTCGTTTATAGCATTCCCGTTGCAGTAAGTAAAAACTAGGTCTAACTTCTCTTTTCAGCGCGGAACAATTTTGCTCAATGAAGAAATTCTAAATATATCTTCAAGTGCCTTTTTTCCACAGTTAACTTGCATCTTTCCAAAGTAGTTCCCTTGGTTTTGTAGTTGGCGTAATTATTTTTTTTTTTTCTAACGACCAAACCCCTTGAAGAAGGCCTACCGCAAATTAGGATTTTTCATTGCCAGCCGGATTTTTTAAGCATATCCATCCCTCAAAAAAGTTCAACTTCTCGTTCCGTGCGTTCCGGAAAGCGGAACAAATAAAAACTGCTTGAGTGGGATGATTATTATAATGAAGGGAAAAAGCTCCTTCGCACCTGTTTAAACCTCGGACGCCATTGAGGAGTTGAAACGGAACAAGTTTAAATTTTAGAGTCCATTCTGAAACGAAAGTTACACGAAGTAAACTGGGTTCAGTGGATTTTACTAACGATAAGTAATTTTAGTTACACGTTCTTCTTCTTCGGTTTCTATATTTCTAATTCTCTTCTTGTTGTGCTTTTGAATTTGTTTCTTCGTTTTTCTGCTGATGGCCGGCATTTCTCCTCTTTTCTCGGTTCTTTACTATTTCTCCTCTTTTCTCGGTTCTTTACTATTTCTTCTCTTTTCTCGGTTCTTTACTATTTCTTCTCTTTTCTCGGTTCTTTACTATTTCTCCTCTTTTCTCGGTTCTTTACTATTTCTTCTCTTTTCTCGGTTCTTTACTATTTCTCCTCTTTTCTCGGTTCTTTACTATTTCTCCTCTTTTCTCGGTTCTTTACTATTTCTTCTCTTTTCTCGGTTCTTTACTATTTCTTCTCTTTTCTCGGTTCTTTTCTATTTCTTCTCTTTTCTCGGTTCTTTACTATTTCTTCTCTTTTCTTCTTTCTTTTCTCTTTATTCTTTTTTCTTGGTTCTTTACTATTTCTTCTCTTTTCTCGGTTCTTTACTATTTCTTCTCTTTTCTCGGTTCTTTACTATTTCTTCTCTTTTCTCGGTTCTTTACTATTTCTTCTCTTTTCTCGGTTCTTTACTATTTCTTCTCTTTTCTCGGTTCTTTACTATTTCTTCTCTTTTCTCGGTTCTTTACTATTTCTCCTCTTTTCTCGGTTCTTTACTATTTCTCCTCTTTTCTCGGTTCTTTACTATTTCTCCTCTTTTCTCGGTTCTTTACTATTTCTCCTCTTTTCTCGGTTCTTTACTATTTCTTCTCTTTTCTCGGTTCCTTACTATTTCTCCTCTTTTCTCGGTTCTTTACTATTTCTCCTCTTTTCTCGGTTCTTTACTATTTCTTCTCTTTTCTCGGTTCTTTACTATTTCTCCTCTTTTCTCGGTTCTTTACTATTTCTTCTCTTTTCTCGGTTCTTTACTATTTCTTCTCTTTTCTCGGTTCTTTACTATTTCTTCTCTTTTCTCGGTTCTTTACTATTTCTTCTCTTTTCTCGGTTCTTTACTATTTCTTCTCTTTTCTCGGTTCTTTACTATTTCTTCTCTTTTCTCGGTTCTTTACTATTTCTTCTCTTTTCTCGGTTCTTTACTATTTCTTCTCTTTTCTCGGTTCTTTACTATTTCTTCTCTTTTCTCGGTTCTTTACTATTTCTTCTCTTTTCTCGGTTCTTTACTATTTCTTCTCTTTTCTCGGTTCTTTACTATTTCTTCTCTTTTCTCGGTTCTTTACTATTTCTCTTCTTTTTTCGGTTCTTTACTATTTCTCCTCTTTTCTCGGTTCTTTACTATTTCTCCTCTTTTCTCGGTTCTTTACTATTTCTCCTCTTTTCTCGGTTCTTTACTATTTCTTCTCTATTTCTCCTCTTTTCTCGGTTCTTTACTATTTCTCCTCTTTTCTCGGTTCTTTACTATTTCTTCTCTTTTCTCGGTTCTTTACTATTTCTCCTCTTTTCTCGGTTCTTTACTATTTCTCCTCTTTTCTCGGTTCTTTACTATTTCTCCTCTTTTCTCGGTTCTTTACTATTTCTTCTCTTTTCTCGGTTCTTTACTATTTCTTCTCTTTTCTCGGTTCTTTACTATTTCTTCTCTTTTCTCGGTTCTTTACTATTTCTCCTCTTTTCTCGGTTCTTTACTATTTCTCCTCTTTTCTCGGTTCTTTACTATTTCTCCTCTTTTCTCGGTTCTTTACTATTTCTTCTCTTTTCTCGGTTCTTTACTATTTCTCCTCTTTTCTCGGTTCTTTACTATTTCTCCTCTTTTCTCGGTTCTTTACTATTTCTTCTCTTTTCTCGGTTCTTTACTATTTCTCCTCTTTTCTCGGTTCTTTACTATTTCCACACCTTCTTTTCTCGGTTCTTTACTATTTCTTCTCTTTTCTCGGTTCTTTACTATTTCTCCTCTTTTCTCTCGGTTCTTTAACTATTTCTCCCAATCCTCTTTTCTCGGTTCTTTTACTATTTCTTCTCTTTTCTCGGTTCTTTACTATTTCTCTCTTTTTTCGGTTCTTTAAAACTATTTCTTCTCTTTTCTCGGTTCTTTACTATTTCTTCTCTTTTTCTCGGTTCTTTACTATTTCTCCTCTTTTCTCGGTTCTTTACCTATTTCTTCTCTTTTCTCGGTTCTTTACTATTTCTCCTCTTTCTTCTCGGTTCTTTACTATTTCTTCTCTTTTCTCGGTTCTTTTACTATTTCTCCTCTTTTTTCTCGCTTCTTTATTATTTCTCCTCTTTTCTCGGTTCTTTACTATTTCTTCTCTTTTCTCGGTTCTTTACTATTTCTTCTCTTTTCTCGGTTCTTTACTATTTCTTCTCTTTTCTCGGTTCTTTACTATTTCTTCTCTTTTCTCGGTTCTTTACTATTTCTTCTCTTTTCTCGGTTCTTTACTATTTCTTCTCTTTTCTCGGTTCTTTACTATTTCTTCTCTTTTCCCTACTCGGTTCTTTACTATTTCTTCTCTTATCTCGGTTCTTTACTATTTCTTCTCTTTTCTCGGTTCTTTACTATTTCTTTCTCTTTTCTCGGTTCTTTACTATTTCTTTCTCTTTTCTCGGTTCCTTACTATTTCTTCTCTCTTTTCTCGGTTCTTTACTATTTTTCTCTTTTTCTCGGTTCTTTACTATTTCTTCTCTTTTCTCGGTTCTTTACTATTTCTCCTCTTTTCTCGGTTCTTTACTATTTCTTCTCTTTTCTCGGTTCTTTAATATTTCTTCTCTTTTCTCGGTTTTTTAATATTTCTTCTCTTTTCTCGGTTCTTTACTATTTCTTCTCTTTTCTCGGTTCTTTACTATTTCTTCTCTTTTCTCGGTTCTTTTACTATTTCTTCTCTTTTCTCGGTTCTTTACTATTTTTTCTCTTTTCTCGGTTCTTTACTATTTCTTCTCTTTTCTCGGTTCCTTACTCTCCTCTCTTCTCTTTTCTCGGTTTCTTTACTATTTCTTTCTCTTTTCTCGGTTCTATTACTATTTCTTCTCTTTTCTCGGTTCTTTACTATTTCTTCTCTTTTCTCGGTTCTTTACTATTTCTTCTCTTTTCTCGGTTCTTTACATATTTCTTCTCTTTTCTCGGTTCTTTACTATTTCTTCTCTTTTTCTTCGGTTCTTTACTATTTCTTTCTTTTCTCGGTTCTTTACTATTTCTTCTCTTTTCTCGGTTCTTTACTATTTCTTCTCTTTTCTCGGTTCTTTACTATTTCTTCTCTTTTCTCGGTTCTTTACTATTTCTTCTCTTTTCTCGGTTCTTTACTATTTCTCCTCTTTTCTCGGTTCTTTACTATTTCTCCTCTTTTCTTCGGTCTTTACTATTTCTTCTCTTTTCTCGGTTCTTTTACTATTTTCTTCTCTTTTTCTCGGTTCTTTACTATTTCTCCTCTTTTCTCGGTTCTTTACTATTTCTCCTCTTTTCTCGGTTTTTCTTTACTATTTCTTCTCTTTTCTCGGTTCTTTACTATTTCTCCTCCTCTTTTCTCGGTTCTTTACTATTTCTCCTCTTTTCTCGGTTTTTCTTTACTATTTTCCTCTTTTCTCGGTTCTTTACTATTTCTCCTCTTTTCTCGGTTCTTTACTATTTCTCCTCCTCTTTTCTCGGTTCTTTACTATTTCTCCTCTTTTCTCGGTTCTTTACTATTTCTTCTCTTTTCTCGGTTCTTTACTATTTCTCCTCTTTTCTCGGTTCTTTACTATTTCTCCTCTTTTCTCGGTTCTTTACTATTTCTCCTCTTTTCTCGGTTCTTTCCTATTTTTCCTCTTGACTCGGTTCTTTACTAGTTCTCCTCTTTTCTGGGGTCTATACTTTTTCTCCTCTTTTCTCGGTTTCTTTACTATTTCTCCTCTTTTCTCGGTTCTTTTTATTTTCTTTCTCTTTTCTCGGTTCTTTACTATTTCTCCTCTTTTTCTCGGTTCTTTACTATTTCTTCTCTTTTCTCGGTTCTTTACTATTTTCTTCCTCTTTTCTCGGTTCTTTACTATTTCTCCTCTTTTCTCGGTTCTTTACTATTCTCCTCTCTTTTCTCGTTCTTTACTATTTCTCCTCTTTTCTCCTCGGTTCTTTACTATTTCTCCTCTTTTTCTCGGTTCTTTACTATTTTCTCCTCTTTCTCGGTTCTTTACTAACTTTCCTCCTCTTTTCTCGGTTCTTTACTATTTCTCCTCTTTTCTCGGTTCTTTACTATTTCTCCTCTTTTCTCGGTTCTTTACTATTTCTCCTCTTTTCTCGGTTCTTTACTATTTCTCCTCTTTTCTCGGTTCTTTACTATTTCTCCTCTTTTCTCGGTTCTTTACTATTTCTCCTCTTTTCTCGGTTCTTTACTATTTCTCCTCTTTTCTCGGTTCTTTACTATTTCTCCTCTTTTCTCGGTTCTTTACTATTTCTCCTCTTTTCTCGGTTCTTTACTATTCTCCTCTTTTCTCGGTTCTTACTATTTCTCCTCCTCTTTTTTCTCGGTTCTTTACTATTTCTTCTCTTTTCTCGGTTCTCTTTACTATTTCTCCTCTTTTCTCCCCTCGTTCTTTACTATTTCTCCTCTTTTCTCGGTTCTTTACTATTTCTCCTCTTTTCTCGGTTCTTTACTATTTCTCCTCTTTTCTATTTCTCCTCTTTTCTCGGTTTCTTTATACTATTTCTCCTCTTTTCTCGGTTCTTTACTATTTCTCCTCTTTTCTCGGTTCTTTACTATTTCTTCTCTTTTCTCGGTTCTTTACTATTCTCCTCTTTTCTCGGTTCTTTACTATTTCTTCTCTTTTTCTCGGTTCTTTACTATTTCTCCTCTCTTTTCTCGGTTTTTTTTACTATTTCTTCTTCTTTTTCTCGGTTCTTTACTATTTTCTCCTCTTTTCTCGGTTCTTTTACTATTTTCCCTCTTTTCTCGGTTCTTTACTATTTCTCCTCTTTTCTCGGTTCTTTACTATTTCTTCTCTTTTCTCGGTTCTTTACTATTTCTTCTCTTTTCTCGGTTCTTTACTATTTCTTCTCTTTCTTGGGTCTTTACTATTTCTCTCCTCTTTTCTCGGTTTCTTTACTATTTTCTCCTCTTTTCTCGGTTCTTTACTATTTCTCCTCTTTTCTCGGTTCGTTACTAGTTCTCCTCTTTTCTCGGTTCTTTACTATTTCTCCTCTTTTCTCGGTTCTTTACTATTTCTCCTCTTTTCTCGGTTCTTTACTATTTCTTCTCTTTTCTCGGTTCTTTACTATTTCTTCTCTTTTCTCGGTTCTTTACTATTTCTCCTCTTTTCTCGGTTCTTTACTATTTCTTCTCTTTTCTCGGTTCTTTACTATTTCTCCTCTTTTCTCGGTTCTTTACTATTTCTCCTCTTTTCTCGGTTCTTTACTATTTCTTCTCTTTTCTCGGTTCTTTACTATTTCTTCTCTTTTCTCGGTTCTTTACTATTTCTTCTCTTTTCTCGGTTCTTTACTATTTCTTCTCTTTTCTCGGTTCTTTACTATTTCTTCTCTTTTCTCGGTTCTTTACTATTTCTTCTCTTTTCTCGGTTCTTTACTATTTCTTCTCTTCATTCTTTTCCCTTCCATGTACTACTCATTTTCGTGTTTTTTTCTCTACCCTATACAATTATTGTTATATAGTTTTTTTTTGGGGGGGGTTCAGTCTCTCCTTTATTCTCCCCCCATACCCCCCCCCCAACCTTTTCCCCCATTTTTTATTGCTACGCCTGTGTCTTCTTTATCTTCTTCAATCGCCTTATTCTGGTACATTTTCTTCATCAAAATTTCCAGCCACATAAGTTTTCAATACACCAACCATTCAAGGAAGCCGCTACCTCTAGTAAGGGATCGTGCGATGAGTGCACAAAATGCTTCCGCATCCGGGTATTCATAACCCTCCACTCCCAAAGGAGCATAGGCCTTCAACAAACACAAGCCAAGTCCTCCTGTCACGTGCCATCATCTCAAGTTCTTTCCACGTTCTCCTTATCATTTTTACCTCTGTTTCCAGCTCTCTTCTCCATGTACTTCTTGGTCTACCTCTGCCTCTCTTGCCCTGGGGGTTCCAGAACAAGGTCTGCCTTGTAATGTATCAACAGGTTTCTTCAGTGTGTGTCATATCCATCGCCATCGTCTTCTTCTCATCTCTTGTTCCACTGGCACTTGTCTAGTTCTTGTCATCAGTTCCACGTTGGTAACCTTGTCATATCATTTTAATCCTTCTATTCTACGCAAGCACCCATTTATGAAAGCCTGTAGCTTTTTGGCTGTTGTCTTTGTTATTCTCCATGTTTCAGAGCCATACAATAGGACTAACTTCCCATTTGAGTTGAAGATTCTTATTTTCGTGTTGGATCCGATTTCTCTTGGTCTCCATATATTTTCCAATTCCCAATGCAATGAAAGCTCCTCTTGCTTTTTGTATTCTTATTTTGATATCACTGTCTGTCCCTCCAACTTTGTCTATATTGCTGCCAAGATATGAGTATTATTCTACATCTTTTATTGGTGCTTCTTCAAGTTCAACCCTGTTATCATTACCTGCATTTATTCTCATTATTTTTGTCTTTTCCCTGTGTATCCGGGTATGGAAAGTAAATACTATGTAGGAAAAAGAATCAAAAGAATTCACAGAATATAATAATAATACTGTGTGAGAGAAAGGGAGCGAACAGAAAAGAAGGATTATAAGAATATTAGAAAGCATTCGTGTGAACAATTTGCTGATGGAAACATAGGTGTACTCTATAAATTAATTGATTTGGTATGAGCTATTTGACTGTCACATAAGTATTGAGTCGATCTCTTGTCCTCTCCGGCCGTATTCAGTTACATTAGTAGTGCGTACTGATTACGTGAAATTTCCGTGGTCGGCATATTTCTTTCTATGCTATCAAGCAGATATTTGGTATTTTCAAATCACCTTACGACCGAGGACTAGAATGGAGGAAGACAGCCGATAGGATAGTCTGGCACTCTCTCTTCCAAACCTCTACACCTCACGGTAGAAGGGGAACGACTAAGTAAGTAAGTAAATCGAATCACCTTACACTCCTTTCAGTAACAGTTATCATGTTTGTTTGCCCGCTTAACCATGTTAAGAGTAGGCGGATGATGCAACCTTAACCGACAATCTGTTGGTAGGCATTCACGTATACCAGAAGTCGGGCGCCTGTTTCACACGGAAAACGGCCAGCAAAGATTGATTATCGCTGATAGGACTAGTGTGGCATCTTGGCCCAGATGGTATGACGATGAATTGTTGTTTGCACCAGGACGGGGCGATAATTACACTGGACAACAGCCAAAATGTATCCGAGACAAAAGTAGCTATTCTTAACTAATTTGGACATGCTGATCACGAAAATGAACTTAAAAATCGCGAATTAGCTCTAGTTTTCAAGATCGGGGGCGGGGGGTGTTCAGTAGGCTTGTGGCTTCACCTTCCTGACGCGAATGACCCAGTCCTTCTCTTTTCTATAGCCCTGGCGCGTGATTCCCCAACGAATCTGAGCTGCTGGTTGAACCGAATAGGACGATTGATGCGTTTTGCAGTTCCAATGGTGTGGAGGGAACCGACAAACCATCTTAATGATTGTTACTTTTGCATGACTCCTCCAATTAGACATGGTATTTCTAAGAAGAAAAAGCGGCCTGTGACATATCCGAATATTCCCTCTAATCCCTGGTCGACGACACTTCTTTAAATGTGCTCGCCAGGTCTCGAGTTAATCCAGTCCAAATCCCGGTCGACGAAAAGTCCTCAAATGCCGTCGCCCGGGTTTGATCCTGGATCACCCGGTCGCCAGAGCGGTGTTGTAAACACTACGCTAGCGCTGCTCCCCCGTCACCTGTGAAAGCATCTACATCAAGAGATCATGATTTCGTGCCTATTGAAGAGTCTGCACAGCCACATAAAATTACCCAGAGTGAATTGAATGATCTAGTGAGAGATCTGGAATTGCCAAAAAATAAAACAGAGCTGTTGGGGTCCAGACTGCAGCAATGGAATCTTCTAGAAGAGAATGTGCATGTGTCTGTGTTTCGTGCTCGGCAGAAAGATCTGCTTCCATATTTCAAAATGACAGATAACCTCATTGCTTGCGTTGATATAATGGGTCTGATGGCAGTACTACACATAAACTACAAATATAACAATTGGAGGCTGTTCATTGATTCGTTCAAGTTGAGCTTAAAAGCTGTGCTGCTCCATAATGGTAACGTTTTACCATCTGTTCCACTCGGGTATGTAGTCCACATGAAAGAAACGTACAGCAACATGAAATAACTGTTACACACCATCAACTATGACAAATATAAGTAGCAGATCTGTGGTGACCTGAAGGTCATTGCCATCTTGATGGGGCTACAGAAGGGTTACACAAAGTTTTGCTGTTTCCTCTGTCTGTGGGACAGCTGTGCCAGGACTTCCCACTACAAAAAAAAGGATTGGCCCCAACGACAATCACTTCAACCGGGGAAAAAGAATGTACTTAACGAACCACTTGTAGAATCCCACAAGATCTTGCTCCGTCCTCTCCACATCAAACTTGGATTAATGAAGAATTCTGTAAAGGCCATGGATCGAAATGGGGCAGGATTTTTATACCTTCGTGATAAATTATAAGACTTAGTGAGGCCAAAATCAAGGAAGGTGTATTTGTCGGTCAGCTCTTCCGAGATCTGTGTTTTGATGATATCCTCACAGGTGATGAAAAGTTAGCTTGGAATGCTTTCCAGCAAGTGGCCACAAACTTTCTAGGAAACAATAAGGCTGACAATTACCAGGAGCTTGTAGAAACCCTCTTGCAGCGCTACGAGAGACTAGGGTGCAACATTGTCTTTTAAATTACACTTTTTACACTCTCATCTGGATTTCTTCCCTGGTAACTGCGGTGCTGTCAGTGACGAGCGTGGGGAACGATTTCATCAGGACATTACTACCCTCGAAAAAAAGGTACCAAGGGAAATTGAATGCAGCAATGCTAGCAAACTATTGTTGGACCCTTGTGAGAGATGCTCCAGAAACTCATTACAAGCGACAGGCAAAAAGGCGTCGCTGTGAATCATTTACGCTATGAGCATTATTATCATATAATAAAGTACAGTATATGCAAATGTGTAAAACTTGTTTTATAGATATTTTAAAAACTAGAGCTAATCTGGTGTTTTAACGGGCATTTTCATCTTCATCAGCACAGACAACATAAAAGTAACTTGGTTTAATCTCAGATACACACAAAAAGTCAAAATTTGTTGTCCAGTGTTATAAGTTTGACGCACCTGAGCGGAAATGTTGTAATAAGCTTCCGGCAAAATTATTACGAAGATATTACTCGAGATAAAAGTAAGAAGGTATTTGTAATGACTGGCGAAAATATTCGGAGGTTTCACGTCCATAACATGCAGAATTTTCCTATGGGGAAATTTTTTGAATAGTAGTCTGGGTCACATCTCTCCGTTAGACTAATGGGAAATTTTATGAGACAATAGCATAGATGTTTGTACTCATTAGTGTGAGTGTGTGTGTTTGAGGGTGTTTGTTTGTTTTTTTTGGGGGGGGGGGGAGTTTGGGGTTGGGGGGGGGGGGGGGGGGGGGGGGAGGGGGGGGGGGGTGGGGGGGGGGGGGGGGGGGGGGGGGGTGGAGACTTTTCACATTCGTGTGTCGCAAAACGTGAACATTTTGTACAATTCATTTAGTATGATCTGTTAACTGTAAGCCTGTCCGACGTTGTTATACCTGTTTTCTTTTATTCATATATGTTGTCACGGATTGCCTTCCCTGCTTTGCAGTAGTGGTCCAACAGTGGCCAAAACTCAAGAGTATCTAAATGGGTCGTCAAAGGTGTCTACCTTCGCACAAGATTACTCTTGGCAGAGATGTAGATAGAAGGGTAAAGACGCTTCTACCTTTCGGGAGAGTTCACAAGATAATTTAGAACTCAAGAACAATGCTGCTTAGCGATGAACATTTGTTAACTTATATCTGTCTGTCGCCTTTTAAGAAGGATTTAAGCAACGGTTTTTAGCTCGTTCATGCCCCCAGCTGAGTTAATTCAGCGAATTTCCTCTTATTATGGTATAGCTCTGTTTAGAGGTAAATATATGTCTATATATATATGCATATTAAATATTCTGGCTCATACGTTTGCTTTCATACATGTAATAACTGAATCAACTATGTTTGTTTAGTTTTAAAATAACATGTAACAAATTTAATAATCAATAAGTATTAACAGTTTAAAATAAATAAAATGCTGGTGACTTTTATACTGGAATCAAATGTTCTCTTCATGGAGATTTAGGGTGGGGATATAGTCAGAAAATTGTTATGTCTGTCGTAAAGTTGTTTGTAAACCCGCTGCTTAGTTAAATACACTATGTTAGGTCGCTGCTCAGGTGTGCCAACAAGAAAATCGATATACAAATATGTACAGCCAATCAGCGCTCAAGGATTCACGCAAGATGGCCTGCAGACACTGAGACAGAATAAATTACACGCAGTCACGGTATCACGCAAGATAGCGGCAGACAGGATAAATTAGGTATAAAACACTGTTGGTTCGGAACTCTGAAAAACGAAAAGTACTAAAACGCAACTAACCAATCAGCGGTGTCCCTGCAATCGAAAAAGACTAAAACGCAGCGAACCAATAAACGGGGTCCCTTACGCATTCGCATCTACCTGCGTCTACCTATATATATGAGTGCGTTTTTATTCAAATCTACACCCTCACTCACATCACAGACGACACAAGACACTCCGACATGGTCGAAGCGACATCTACCAGAGTTTGACGTTTGACAGCAATTAACTAAAATGGTTCGTGCCAAGCCACAAACCAAAAAGAGAAAAAATTATAGAAGCCCGACAACACCTGACAGCAAACATGAGCCTTCAAAGGACAAAGACAGACAGCCGGCGAGCAAGATTGCCCCAAGTACTCGCGCCGGGACCGGTCCTTCTCAGAAACTGAACAATGAACTCTTGACACGACGACGGAGTTAGATGTGATGGGTGGCGGCCCAACTGAGAGTCTGAGTGGCCCGACTCCTGGCGGGGCAGATCTTACGTCGTAGTAGAGGCTCCATTGTGTAGTGATCAGGCAACAACTACAGAACGCGATCAGAAGCAGTCAACAAACCAGAACGTGAGACCGTCCCACACACCACACGCTCTAACGCAGACGGAAATCAGAGCGTGTCACCTGCGCTAGCCAAGCAATGCTGGTTCTCACAAGGCACTACAGGAGAGGATTGTTATGATCACCTTAGTGTCTACAGGTTAAGCATCGCTCAGGGCCCTACCCGACGATAAAGTGATCGGTATCTTCGAAGCGATAACAGGCAGGAGAGGCATCGCTAAAGTAGGGAGACACGAAAAGGGAGTCGTGCTTTCTCTCAACAGCACGGATAAAACAACTTCGCTGATGACAGAACTGGAGTCTGGACCGAAAGAATTCATGCTGCCCCACAAGACAAAAGTGATGGAGACCAGCAAGGCAACCAAGAAGTTGGTGCTAAGAGGAGTCGATACCAGATGGTCCGCAAACGAAGTCCAAAGTTGCCTACAAACTGAAAACACAAATGCCCAAATCATACAAGTCGAAAGGTTAAAGACATGGAATAAAAAAGATACCCATCTGGTGGTAGTAACTATTGAAGGAGCGACAAGACCTGAAAGACTGACACTCAAAGATACATCAAGAAGAACAGAAGCCTATATCTCTCCGGTGATGCAGTGCTCCAACTGCCAGCAATTTTCCCACACCAATAAAACATGCAGGAGAGATACAGTCTGTCGGTATTGTGCGGGAAGCCACCAATATGGCGACTGTCCCAGGGCGAAAGGGGACCACAATTAAAAAGCGATTAACACAAACCGTACCTGTGCAAACTGCCTCGGAAACCATGGGGCAAGGTACCGAGGCTGCCCTGTGTTCCAGGAAACTAAGAGCATACTAAAGGAAGCGGTATCCAAAAACATCCCCTTCAGAGAAGCAAAACACAGAGTGGCTGCGGATGTCGCGAACAGACAGTTCACAACAGATAGAAGACAGCTGCATCAGCTGACTGCGGAAGTCAAAGAAATAAAACTAAAACTCCAGGTCGAGAACAGAAGCAGGAAGACTGCCGAAGATCAAACCGACAGTGGTGAAGACGTGATAGACCTACAGAGCGTTAGAAATATGATGGAAGACATGAAAAGAATTCAGCAGCAGATAGAAGCAGATGTCAAGAAGCTGACAGAGCTGAAAGAGGAAAACGAAGCACTACTCAAAAGAATAAAAGCAAAAAGAATGGCCACTGAGGAAACTACATCCAATCACACACGAGCAACTAAAATGAACGAACAATCAAACGAAGAAGTCATCGATGAAATGCTAGAAAAACTCCTCCCCGCAATAATAGAAAAAGCGTTATATCAGGTACAGGAGAAAAGAAAGACACAAGCAACAGAAACGAGGAGGTTAAAAACACACAAAACCCAACAAGCCAGCTAGTAGTCCTTTTGAGGACTAGCCCTCCTCAGGGCTGCCACCGAACGAGCGAGACTGGAGGAGAAATACACTATTGAACACCCCAAGATACCACGAACAGACAACAACGAGAGAAATCAAGACAGTCAGCTAGTGGTTCTTCTTAGGACCAGTCCTTTTCAGGACTAGCAACCGGCTAGCAACGAATAACCTAACACACAATATACCCCAATTATAACCGCTTTGGTTGAACAGGGTATAACAGCATTATAGTCGACGAAAGAGAAGAAGTTCAAATATAAAAACAAACACGAAAACCAGCCAGAACGATAGACTAAAGAAGAGAAAGCTGCCAAGACTGATTCCTGCTTACATGCATGCCGGGCAGACTTGCTTCACTAAGTCGAGTCAAAATCTGGCTTGTACTAATCTTAGAGGGTATGTAAACTTACTATAAATACTTGTGAAACTAACATCAATTTTAGGAGTTTAGTATTAATATGACTATATCATGTATAATGATTGTATTTTATAGTATCATGTATAATGATTGTAATTCCTGGTATGATTGTTGAAGAAGGAAACCACCTGAAAATAGCCTACACCTGTATATAATTCATATCACTTTAGGATTTTAGTTTTACTATGACTGTATCATGTATAATGATTATATTTTATGGAATCAGGTATAATGATTGTATTTCCTGGTATGATTGCTGAAGAAGAAAACCAACTGAATATAACCTAACAGTTCTTGTTAGGACTCATATAACTCCAACCTGAATATAACCTAACAGTCCTTGTTAGGACTCATATAACTACAACAGTATTGTTAGGATATATTTTACCATCCAGTATAGCACTTATCAGAGATGGCCTGGTATATTATAGGTGGAAGGAAACGGTTGCATCTTACCTAGGTGTACAAAGTATTGGATGTATTCATGTATTGAATTATTAGAAAGAATGTTTTGCAAGTAGACACCTGTCTTGTCTCGCTATTGCTAAATCATACTGAGCCATGTTGTCATTCATCCTACATGCAGACACCTGAGACACGCTCATCTCATATACACTAGGGATAGGTGGGCTTGATGACAGAAATTAGCCCCTATTTATCCTTGTTACAGGTTTATTCGTGTCATCAAACCTGAGGTCGTATGTTCAGGTCAATCCTGCTGCCTGGAACTTCGCAGGAGCATAGTGGTTGTATCGGAGCTACATCCTTAGTCCCCCTCAGTCTTGGGTGGGGTAAAGGAACGATCATCAGCGAGTGTTGTGTGCATCAATTAAGAAGGACCGAACTGTTTTAAGAGATGAGTACACATTAGTACTATTTCCGTCGGCAAGCGTGAGCAATTAACTGTCAATGAAGACAAAGTGATTTAGCGTATTCGGAGACAAGATTAACAGCACAGCTGATATAATTTTTCTATAATTGATGAACAGCACAGTTGATATAATTTTTTTATAATTGATTAACAGCCCAGCTGATATAATTTTTTCCTATAATTGGAAAAAGGACTTGTAATATATATATATATATATATATATATATATATATATATATATATATATATATATATATATATATATATATATATATATATATATATATATATATATATATATATATATATATATATATATATATATATATATATATAAACTTACAAATCCATTCCATTCCATCTTCCAACATCCACCCTTCAGCACAAGAGTAGATAGTGTGTATACTTAATAAATAAGGAAATTGTATTTGAACGACTTGTCAAGTTTATAATTGTTAAGTATAATCTGTTTCCTTGTTTTAATATCACAGTTAGTTACCCAGCGGGGTGGCATTTTATGACTGTCTCCACTTTACGAATTTTTCGAGATCAGATCATTCACAGCCGTAACTAAGTTGTGATACCAGTGGTTCTCTCATACACTGGGACGTCACCATTTTCCTGCAGAAATTTTATTTCTGTATTGTCAGTACTATACTGATCCTATATACAGTAAAAACCTCACGCTACAATGTCCTTTTTGCTGGTGCCTTTTTATAAGCACTTAACTGATATAAGGGAGTCCTGCAGCTGTGGTTTTCGTTACTTCTTGGTGATGAGTGTACTTCTCTCACACGAGTGGTGTAGTAACTTCAGCACTTCGAACCGTCTGATAGCTTGTAACCACGAACTTTTGGAAAAAAAACAGACAAACAAATGCCTCTGCTAAGTACATTTGTGGACTGCCAGTTAAGAGGCGCATTCTCGTTGTCCACCCACCAATGTTAATCTCTCAGAAGAATTATTCCCGAGTACACAGTGTAGCTCAGGGAAGATGAATAAAATTCACCATATTCCTCTGGGAACATGTGTCTGGACAGCGCAAATAATGAGTTGCCTGAGTTACAATTAACAAAGTGCATATATCTCACAAAATATTATACTCTTTAGGCACATGTGATGTAATCATCAATCATCACTGTTCCATTTGGAGTCTGGGGTCACTTCTGCTGTCGGTTTTCCGCACGACTAGCTAGAAGAAATCACCAGCGCTTGCTGTAGTGGTTTACGAATATAATTAGTTTCATATGTTGAGGTTGCCAGCATCATATATAACCACTTAGCAAGAAAACCTGTCAAATTTACATTTGTAAAATAATTGTTACACTAACCCCAAAGTTTTGGTAATACATAATCTCCCCGCGCAGGGTAGAATGGACATGAACAATTTAGGTTATATGCTCTCGAACCACTTGGTCTGGAAATTTTGAATCCTTTTTATGACGGGTGAATCTGCGAAACACTTGGTCTGGGGAAGTTTCTCTTATGATACTTACTTACTTACTTAGTCGTTCCCCTTCTACCGTGAGGTGTAGAGGTTTGGAAGAGAGAGCGCCAGATCATTCTATCAGCTGTCTTCTTCCTGGCCTGGTTCCATTCTAGTCCTCGGTCCTTCAAAGATTGTCTAATGTTGTCCTCCCAGCGAACTCTGGGACGTCCTGGAGGTCTGGATCCCTGGCTCTTTGTTTCCCATGCTTGTCGTGGTAGCCGATCTTCTCCCATTCTGCAGACATGGCCAAACCATCTTAGTTGGGACTGTTCTATTTGGGTCTGCAGCGGATGGGATTTTAGGCCTTGACGGATCGTCTGGTTGCGGACCATGTCTCTTCTTGTTACTTCAACCACTTTCCTCAGATACCTCATTTCTGAGGTTTGGATCTGGCTTTTGTGGGTTGTAGTCATTGCCCACGACTCGCATCCATATGTCAAGACTGGGACATAGGTGGAGCGGTATACAGCCATCTTCGTTTTCTTACCAACCTCTTTCTTGCTGAGGAATCCACGATTTATGGCCTGAAAAAGTCTCCCAGCCGCTGCTTTTCGAGTGGCCAACTCTTCTTTGATGCCTCCCTTTCGGTCTATAATAGCTCCGAGATATTTAAAGTGGTCGACCTGCTCCAGGACCTGTTCTCCAAACTTAATCTGATGTTTTCTTTCTTCTCGTGATATCACCATGGATTTTGTTTTAGAGCTGCCTATGACCATCCCTCTCTTCTCCAGCTCTTCCTTCCAGACTTGCAAGTTGGATCGGAGATGTGCCTCTGATTTAGCAATCAGGGCAACATCATCAGCAAATGCCAGCTCCGAAATATAGACCTGTCTCATCTTCCAGTACCTCACTGAATACTTTCTTGTTCTCTCCTTACATGCCTTGATGACATCGTCCATAAGGAGTATGAAGAGGTAAGGTGATAGGATATCACCTTGTCTTACACCAGTGGTGGTCCTGAACTATTCTGACTTATGGTTTGCTGTCCTCACATAATTTCTGCAAGACTTGAAGAAGCTCTGTATAGCATGAATCACAGGTGCTGGAATATTCTTCCTTGCCAAACAGTCCCAAAGTTTGCTCCAGGGGACCCTGTCAAACGCCTTTTCCAGGTCTATGAAACAAAGATGGATCTCACTCTTATACTCAAGGGCCTTTTCACTCAGCTGTCTGAGTGTGAAGATTAGGTCTCGAGTACTTCGGTTTGCTCGGAATCCGCACTGGACCTCATCCAATTGTGGCTCAGCTAGGCGTCGGAGTCTCTGCTCTAGGATTCTAGAGTAGATTTTACCAGGGACACTGAGAAGGGATATGCCTCTATGGTTTCCACATTATCGATTGTCACCCTTTTTTTGAAAATTGGTGTTATGATGGCAATCTCCCAATCCTTTGGTATGGTCTTGTTGCACTATGCTGCCTGTAGGACCTTTAAGAGTAATAGGTCGCCTGATGCTCCCATGTACTTAACCATTTCTGGTGTTATACCATCATGCCCTGCTGCTTTGCCCATCTTGATTTTCTCTAGTGCTGCCCTCAGTTCTTCCAACTTTATGTCATCTTCACCATCATTGGTTTTCTCTTCTGTGCTAGTGGTTATCATTTCTGATGCTTCACCATGCTCACCATCCAGGAGTTCTGAGAAATATTCTTTCCATCTTTCCATTACTTCCTTCGGGGCAGTAAGCAATTTGCCTTGCTTGTCCTTTATAAATTTGAGAGGGCATTGTTTTTCCTTCCTCATGTTCTTTAGGGTCTTATAGAACAATTTCTGGTTTTCTTGTGCATCTTTTTCTAGCTTTTCTCCAAATTTTTCCCAGGACTTCTGTTTTGCTGCTAGCACTTTGTTCTTTGCTTCTGTTCTGAGTGTCACATATTCTCTATATTTTTCCATTTGTCCTGTTGTGTTTTTAGCTCCTAAGTATTGTTTCCATGCCATTTTCTTCTCTCTTATTTTCTCTTTGACTTCCTCTGTCCACCAAGGTGTCCTCTTTCTCTGGTTCCCAAGTCGGACTTCACCGAATGCTTCTGCAGCAGCTGTCTTTATGATATCCTTGAATTTATTCCAGAGGGTTTCCAAGTCATCAGGTCGTTCTCCTGTGTTGCTCACTGCTGTAGCAATAAGCCACTGATATCTGGTCTCAATTTCTTATGATGGGAGATCCTATTCCTATGTTTCCAGTCTTCGTATTTTAAGTCCTGGTCCCTTAAGTTTTTTCAGACTCTGTATTTATAAAGGTGTGGTGAAAAATTATAATACCCATATATAAATTAGAACATAAATATAAAGCAGAACGAAATAATACGATAGGAAGAAGAATGGAGAAAGACCAGTGCTTTCCCAGTATAGATAACGCCTTAGTTGTATAACGCCGTAATGGCTAACACAAGATTTCTACTTGTCCTAATTCGTTCGTTCCTAATAAAATGCTTGAGCCTAACAATACGGCGATACCCGTAGTTCTAAAAATAGAATGTGTAGTATAATTTTCTGAACGACCTTGATTTTAAAAACTAACACTAGTGCAAAATCGCGCACAAAGTTAGCCTCGGAAAGACAGACGGGCTTAGAAGAAGAGAGAGAGAGAGAGAGAGAGAGAGAGAGAGAGAGAGAGAGGAAGACGGACCATGTAACACAGTCGCGCAAGCCACTCGCTGTGTGTCAAAAAATAAACCAACTCGCAGTGTGCATGGCCTAAATTTTTTTCAAATAAACAGTGATGAAAAAAACTAACGATACGAGGTTAAGTTTTGAAAACAGGTTTAAATTCTTATTAGGAAACCTGAGTTTTTCGCAGGGCTCCTGACTTTATACTGATAGTACAGTCGTAAAGGATTGAACAGGTGGTAGTTGAATTAAACACTTAACATCGAAAAAAAGATCGTATTCTTAACTACACCACTTAGCCCCTTGAAAATCATATATTCGTGTACAGAAAGGCTAGTGGACTAGGAATATGTAATAAATTATCTAAAAAGTCCATTAGATAAGTAAATATTGGTAATGAAACATATAGAGAACAGAGATACTGTCATGTTTGGTCATATCTGCTTGGGATGGAAATCCCTGATTTTTGTGAAACATAGTAGTGACCGAAAGTCTAAGATAGTACGTGGGAGGCCATTGGCTGAACTTTGAAGTTAAAAGAAATTGGATTGGGTGACCTATGAATAACAAAAAAAATGCCTAGAAACGGAGTAGAAGTGAATGAAAATGTTGTAATGACTGGGTACTCTTTTGAATATATTCAAAACGATTGGTCAATACACTGGATATCGGCAGAAGAAATCTTAGAAGGGACGCCATATCGTTACACATTTGAGAGATGAGAGCAGGCAGTGTTATTCTAAATTAAATATAAGATAACAGCAGCTGGACATACCGCAGATCGCAGATCAAACTGTGTCAGTCATCTTTAGTGTGTTTTTCCTTACGAGTTGTGGTAAGCTAGACATTTTTGATCTGTATTTTTATTGAAAATTGAATGTGAAATGATAAATTATGCCTGTATGTGTGCGGTTCAGTAGCAAACATGAGGCAAAGCCTAGATATTGCTCCACCATGTAAAAGATTGTCAGAGAGGAGTATAACTGCATATATATATATATATATATATATATATATATATATATATATATATATATATATATATATATATATATATATATATATATATATATATATATATATATATATATATATATATTGGATTGCCATATAGTAACATAACACCTATCCTATTCTATGGAAGGGATTACAGCTGGAATTGCAGAGGCGTTGTAACCATTAGGGAGAGGAATACTGGTGTATATTGTCACATGAAAAGCTAGCAGTTGGCCTAAAGCGCTGAACTTTATGTTTGTTTGTACAGTCATGTACTTCTGTGTGGAATAATATTATATGCTAGTTAGTAAGAAGGATGCATAACCTTCACTTTCAGGGACCGTGGTATGGATGGTGATATTGCATCGTCCGGTCTGAGTACTGCGTGATCCAGAAATTTGGCAGCAGACTCCCAGCACAAGATAGCGGCCATTGCCTATCATATTATCAAACTGAGAAGCAAGCGAGCAGAGGATACAGGTTTCCTGCAGCTGCAATATGAGATAAGAGCATATCAGCACGTAAAGCCCAACCTTGAATCAAATAACCCTGAACTGAACTTATTATATAAAAGGGGGCAGAAATTTTAAAGAAACAGAATCTGTGAATCCCTCAATAAGATTTCCACCAGTAACAAACACATGAAGTCATGATGACAACCAACAGTCTAGCTATTAATGACAATAGTACCTCATAATATTACACAACAACACCACACTCATATTGCTATAACAGTCTATGACTGGATAAATATCCAGTGTATAAATACTTGTATATAAATATTGTGATTACATTTTTATTGTGATTCCTGATTCACAAATACAATAGAATCAGGAAAGATATTGAAAGATCATTAATACATTTTAAAAACTTAACCCTTGACTTAATAAGATAGTCTTTTAGAGTGTTATGTGTTTGTGATTGTCAAAGTGCTGTAAATTGTGGAAATTATTAAAGCAATTGTGTATATATCAGTTGGTTGTTATACGTACACTTCATCACTATCATAACACTAGACACTTAACGAAGCTATTATTCATTACTCAAGAATAAGTCTGATTGAGATCGAAATGTGGTAGCAAGTAAGGTCTTCTGTATACACACCAAATTTATTATCTTCAGAAACCTTCACAGCTGATCTCATTCAGTACACTAAGTCCCCTATAAATATATTTATTTCCCAACTCACCACATATATTGGGGGCTCGTCCGGGATTTGAATTTTTCAAAGCACCAATTATATTGGGTAGCTCACTTCAGGAAATTATAAAAATTAAAAAAGTATTCTTGGGTGGAAAATAAATAAGGTTGAGCTTTCAGTGCTTGTGGTTGTCCTTAATATAGTTAGTTATAGATAAAATTGTTTAGTTAGACATTGTATAAATTTGCCTGTTAGAAAATGGCTGACCTGGCAAAGTTTCGATCTGCGGCTGTACAGACTGCCAGAGAAATGCACATGGATGGTCAAGTCTTGATTGACTATGTGACCCTAGAATGTGATAAATTTATTGCCAGGGAAGAAAAAAGATTAGAGAAAGAAGCAGAAAGAAAGTTAGAGGCAGATAAAGAAATTAAGAGGTTGCAGATTGAGGCTGACAAAGAGGCTAGGGCATTGGAGGCGGATCGTGAGGCGGAAATAAAAAGGCTCTAGTTGGAAGAGAAAAAGGCAGAAAGAGAAGAAAAGAGATTAGCTGCAGAAAGGGAAGCAGAAGAAAGAAGATTAGCTGCAGAAAGGGAAGCAGAAGATAGGAGATTGCAGAGGGAGCATGAGTTACGACTAAGAGAGTTAGAAATTCAAGGCCATGCTCCTGAAAATGGGGCCAGTCCTTTTACCTCCGATGCTACTGGTAGTCAGACAGCCTCAACCTCAGCTATGAGTTTTCATGTAGACCATTTTGTTGAGAAAGACGATGATATTGAAGGGTATCTAAGTAGATTTGAACTATTGGCTACCACGTATGGTTTAGAGAGAGAAAGGTGGAGCCTAAAGTTATCTCAAGGGCTTCGTGGTACGGCTTATGAAGTTTTTACCAAAATGAGCAGAGATGATCAAGAAAATTATGACATGTTAAAGCAGGCTCTTTTGTTAAGATATGAAAAGAATGGAGAATTTTATAGAAAAAAATTCAGGAATGCTAAACTACTGTCAGGTGAGGCATATCACCAGTTCTCTGCACGGTTAGAGACATACTTGGAGAAATGGACTGCTCTGGGGAAAACCCAAGATCTTAAGGAAATGATCCTTATAGAACAGCTAAGAGAGTCCATGGCTCCAGACCTGAGAAAGTTTCTCATGGAACAAGGTGCAGAGAGGCTGGGTGATTTACTCAATGTCGCTGAAAGGTATCATGCGGCTCAAGCAGAGGTAGATGGTAATAAAAAGAAACAGGCAGATAATTTTAAGGCACCACAAAACTTTAATAAGTGTGATCATATAGATCAGAACAAAGGTAAGCATCAGTTCGATAGGCCACGATATGATAATAAAAATAAAACCCCACAATTCGATGTAAGGAAATTTGATGAAAGAAAATCTTTCAACCAAGGAAGGAAGTCGTGTAAGAATTGTCAGATGGACAATCATGATACTGACCGTTGTAGAAGGAAACCTGTGTATATGGCCACCCTTCAGGTCAGGTCGACCTCTAGAAAGGAGGAGAATATTCTGATAGATACCACTCCAGATGAGATGAGGAAGGCGCAGGCTGGGGATAAGACCCTCAAGCCTTGTTTTAAGAAATTGTCAAATTGTCATACACCTCCAGGAAAAGGAGACTTCTATATGAAGAACAAATTGATTTATAGGAAGGCTGGATCTAGATCAAAGGGTCAGGGACAGCTGGTACTTCCTAAAAAGCATAGGGCAGAGTTCATAAGGAGCTTACATGTGAAACAAGATGGGGACCATGAGAAAATAGGTACCATCATTCAAAAGGTGGCTCACAATTATTATTGGCCCAAGGCAATGTTTGACATTGAGAATTTTGTAGAAAGATGTGGCATATTACATGAGGGAACACCCACAAGTGGGAACAGTGATCAGGACCTCGACGCGCCACGGGGCAAACTTAGGCCGGACACTGAAAAGAAAAATAAATTTAATAAAGTGGACAAAGTGGAATGGGAGCCCCCTTTTCACGGACAATCTTCACTTGGATGTTTTACAATGGCCACGATGCAGCGAGTACAAAGAGATGTCTTACCCCAGAATAAGCCGAAAATCCCTCAGTCGGACTTATGTGAACTGGAGGAAGATACAAGAGAGAGAGGAGATCTCTCACAAACAATTTTAAGTGGGGAGAGAGCCCCAAGAAAAAAACTGGTAGCGGTCGTTTTGTGAATGATGATTCTGGGAAGAAAAATCATCACTACAGTGCTTCTAGTGGAAGAGACCATACCAGTGCATGGAAAAATAGGCAAGAAAGCAAAAGACAGAGATTTGGCTGTGGGAGAGAAGGTACTGCTTCTTCTACCCGGTAGCCAGAATAAGTTGCAAATTGGATGGCAAGGTCCATATACAGTTCTAGAGAAGATGTCTTGAACAAATTATAAGATAGATAAAAAGGGGAAAGAAAAAATCTATCATGTGAATCTCCTGAAGAAATATTTGGAAAGAGAAAATCAGGAAGAGACACATTTGCTGACTTTGTCTATTGCAATGGAGATGAAAAAAGAACTACTTTCATCATTTGAATATCCATTACACCCCTGTGAGACCGCTGCACAGGTGAAAATCAGTACACATTTAACGAAAAATCAGAAGGAGAGACTGCAACAGGTTCTAGATGATCATACAGATGTGCTAACGGACCGATCGGGGCATACAAACTTATTAGAATATGATATGAAACTTATAGACCCAACACCAGTCTGTATGAAAGCCTATTCGATTCCTTTCGCTAAGGAGAAAGCTTTGAAGGAAGAGGTAGACTATTTGTTGAAGGAGGGAATTATTTCACACAGTGAATCTCAGTATAGTTCCAGTGTGGTTCTATTGAGAAAGCCCTCTGGAGAACATAGACTCTGTATAGATTACAGGAGACTGAATGCTATCACAGAAGGTCAGGTGGATCCATTGCCGGATACAAATCAGCTGCTTGCCAGGCTGAATAAAGCTAAATATTTCTCAAAGGTGGATCTGAGCAAAGGCTACTATCAGATTCCGGTAAAGCCTGAGGTTAGACCTTATCTAGCTTTTAGTACCTCAGAGGGACACTATGAATTTAACAGATTGCCATTTGGATTGAAAAATGCGCCCAGTGTCTTCTCTAGAATGATGAGAAAATTGTTGGATCCCCTGAAAAATCCATGCATCACAAACTTCATGGATGATATCCTCGTAGCGACAGAAACGTTTGAGGAACACATTAACTCTCTGAACATGTTGTTTGATCGACTTAGAGAAGCGAATTTGACAGCCCGACCAACCAAATGTTGCGTTGGATGTAAAGAATTAGAATTCTTGGGACACACAGTCCATCAGGGAAACATGACCCCTGACCCCAAGAATTTGGAGAAACTGAGAAAAGCACCGAGGCCACAAACAAAGAAAGACGTGAGATCTTTTGTCTCATTATGTGGTTTCTACCAGAAATATATCAAAAACTTTAACTCCATATGTGCACCGTTAACTGATTTGACACGCAAAGGAAATCCAGATCGAATTACCTGGACAGCACAGTGTGAATTAACATACCAAGAATTGAAGGAAAAGCTCACAAGCAAACCTATTTTGAAATTACCTGACTTAAGTCAAGAATTCATTGTGAAAACGGATGCTAGTAATCTAGGGTTGGGTGCCACCCTGTTAAAGAAGTCAGATTCACTGGATGGGGAATTAACCCCAGTGGCATATGCTAGTCGTAAGTTGAATACAGCTGAAAAAAATTATTCAACTAGTGAAAAAGAATGTCTCGCAGTGATATGGGCGATTAAGAAATTCAATATTTATCTGTATGGGAAGGCATTCAAGTTACAAACAGATCACAAACCCCTGGCTTTTCTAGCGCAAGCCAGGCATGAAAATTCTAGGTTACTACGCTGGCCTTTGCTGTTGCAGCCATATCAGTTCAGTATAGAATATATTTCTGGAAAAACTTACCTAGGTGCTGATTTTCTAAGCCGCCATCCGTGCGATGAGACTCAAGGTAATCACCAGGCATAGATAGAAAGTTATCTATGTGTATATAGAATTAGGGACTGACATATAATGTCTGTTTTAAGTGGGGAGAATTGTGGTGAAAAATTCTAATTCCCATATATAAATTAGAACATAAATATAAAGCAGAACGAAATAATACGATATATAAGAAGAATGGAGAAAGACCAGTGCTTTCCCAGTATAGATAACGCCTTAGTTGTATAACGCCGTAATGGCTAACACAAGATTTCTACTTGTCCTAATTCGTTCGTTCCTAATAAAATGCTTGAGCCTAACAATACGGCGATACCCGTAGTTCTAAAAATAGAATGTGTAGTATAATTTTCTGAACGACCTTGATTTTAAAAACTAACACTAGTGCAAAATCGCGCACAAAGTTAGCCTCGGAAAGACAGACGGGCTTAGAAGAAGAGAGAGAGAGAGAGAGAGAGAGAGAGAGAGAGAGAGAGAGAGAGAGAGAGAGAGAGAGAGAGAGAGAGAGGAAGACGGACCATGTAACACAGTCGCGCAAGCCACTCGCTGTGTGTCAAAAAATAAACCAACTCGCAGTGTGCATGGCCTAAATTTTTTTCAAATAAACAGTGATGAAAAAAACTAACGATACGAGGTTAAGTTTTGAAAACAGGTTTAAATTCTTATTAGGAAACCTGATTTTTTCGCAGGGCTCCTGACTTTATACTGATAGTACAGTCGTAAAGGATTGAACAGGTGGTAGTTGAATTAAACACTTAACATCGAAAAAAAGATCGTATTCTTAACTACACCACTTAGCCCCTTGAAAATCATATATTCGTGTACAGAAAGGCTAGTGGACTAGGAATATGTAATAAATTATCTAAAAAGTCCATTAGATAAGTAAATATTGGTAATGAAACATATAGAGAACAGAGATACTGTCATGTTTGGTCATATCTGCTTGGGATGGAAATCCCTGATTTTTGTGAAACATAGTAGTGACCGAAAGTCTAAGATAGTACGTGGGAGGCCATTGGCTGAACTTTGAAGTTAAAAGAAATTGGATTGGGTGACCTATGAATAACAAAAAAAAAATGACTAGAAACGGAGTAGAAGTGAATGAAAATGTTGTAATGACTGGGTACTCTTTTGAATATATTCAAAACGATTGGTCAATACACTGGATATCGGCAGAAGAAATCTTAGAAGGGACGCCATATCGTTACACATTTGAGAGATGAGAGCAGGCAGTGTTATTCTAAATTAAATATAAGATAACAGCTTGGACATACCGCAGATCAAACTGTGTCAGTCATCTTTAGTGTGTTTTCCTTACGAATTGTGGTAAGCTAGACATTTTTGATCTGTATTTTTATTGAAAATTGAATGTGAAATGATAAATTATGCCTGTATGTGTGCGGTTCAGTAGCAAACATGAGGCAAAGCCTAGATATTGCTCCACCATGTAAAAGATTGTCAGAGAGGAGTATAACTGCATATATATATATATATATATATATATATATATATATATATATATATATATATATATATATATATTGGATTGCCATATAGTAACATAACACCTATCCTATTCTATGGAAGGGATTACAGCTGGAATTGCAGAGGCGTTGTAACCATTAGGGAGAGGAATACTGGTGTATATTCTCACATGAAAAGCTAGCAGTTGGCCTAAAACGCTGAACTTTATGTTTGTTTGTACTGTCATGTACTTCTGTGTGGAATAATATTATATACTAGTTAGTAAGAAGGATGCATAACCTTCACTTTCAGGGACCGTGGTATAGATGGTGATATTGCATCGTCCGGTCTGAGTACTGCGTGATCCAGAAAGTTGGCCGCAGACTCCCAGCACAAGATAGCGGCCATTGCCTATCATATTATCAAACTGAGAAGCAAGCGAGCAGAGGATACAGGTTTCCTGCAGCTGCAATATGAGATAAGAGCATATCAGCACGTAAAGCCCAACCTTGAATCAAATAACCCTGAACTGAACTTATTATATAAAAGGGGACAGAAATTTTAAAGAAACAGAATCTGTGAATCCCTCAATAAGATTTCCACCAGTAACAAACACATGAAGTCATGATGACAACCAACAGTCTAGCTATTAATGACAATAGTACCTCATAATATTATACAACAACACCACACTCATACTGCTATAACAGTCTATGACTGGATAAATATCCAGTGTATAAATACTTGTATATAAATATTGTGATTACATTTTTATTGTGATTCCTGATTCACAAATACAATAGAATCAGGAAAGATATTGAAAGATCATTAATACATTTTAAAAACTTAACCCTTGACTTAATAAGATAGTCTTTTAGAGTGTTATGTGTTTGTGATTGTCAAAGTGCTGTAAATTGTGGAAATTATTAAAGCAATTGTGTATATGTCAGTTGGTTGTTATACGTACACTTCATCACTATCATAACCCTAGACACTTAACGAAGCTATTATTCATTAATCAAGAATAAGTCTGATTGAGATCGAAATGTGGAAGCAAGTAAGGTCTTCTGTATACACACCAAATTTATTATCTTCAGAAACCTTCACAGCTGATCTCATTCAGTACACTAAGTCCCCTATAAATATATTTATTTCCCAACTCACCACAAAAGGCAGGCTTACTTTTTAAGGTTTTAAGTTTCCGAAATACTTCGATCTGTCACTTATAATATAGGAATTCTAAGTCCGATGTCTCAATGGCTTCTGGGAGTCGCTCATATAACGTGCGCTGCAGTCTCTCTGTGTTCTGTGTCTCTGATTTCACTACATTATATGTGCAGTTCTCAGTTCACATCACAGATGTGCTTCCGTCGGATGTTCCAATAGGATCCATAGCTTATTCCGGCTTCTTACTTTAATCGAATCGTAAGCTTTTTAGCACTGGGTTGGAGTTCTAACTTCAAAATATCCCCCACGTGTTCAAAATAATAAATTTAATATTCCAGCGCGTGACCTCTATTTAATAATTCGTAAGACTCCCGATTGCACAGAAACAAATCTGTGACTAATTTCATGTCCAGATGCTACCTATCGCCAATATTGTCTCTTCAGACAGATTATCGGTAATAATCTTACACCGGAATGCCCCCGTGAAACGATTATCCCATTATCGCCCGTGTTTTCGTGCTTCCTTCAGATAGTCAAACCAAAGGGTCGCGGGCCGCTCAGACAAACACTATGGTTGTCAAACGAGGATCGTCTTTTATCAAAGGTTGGCCAGGCGACTCAAAGAGATAAACGTATTACCGCTGACCGGTTCAATAAACATGGTATTATCACGAGTCCTGGCGTAACGTAAACAGTCTCGGAGTGGTCGCAGAAAGAATTTTGGGCGTAAAATAGGCCAAATAATAGGATGAATGAGAAAAATCAAGAAATGAAGAGATACTACCGGAGTGAATGAGAGTTATAAAAAAGCATGACTGATTTCGTCATATATATATATATATATATATATATATATATATATATATATATATATATATATATATATATATATATATATATACTCATATATATATATATGTTAAACGGCTGATCACCCGTTTGCTAGTCACTATATATATATATATATATATATATATATATATATATATATATATATATATATATATATATATATATATATATATATATATATCTTCCGCATGGAAGATGGTCGCATCCCAAAAGATATCTTCTACGGACAATTAGCAGATGGCAAGAGAACAGTGGGGCGACCACAGCTGAGGTTCAAAGATGTGTGCAAGAGAGATATGAGGGCACTGGACATGGATCCAGCAACATGGGAGGATGAAGCTGCCGATCGCAATAAGTGGCGATGTTATTTACGGCACCACCTCAGATTGGGCGAAGAGAGGCTCACACAAGAAGCAGAGGTGAGGAGAAAACGTCGAAAGGAGCACCAGGAAAATAAGCAGCTGAGGGCTGCCACCTCAGGGGCGCATTCCCATAGTCAGTTATGACTGAAGGGGCTATTATTATTATTATTATTTTATATAAATATATAAATATATAAATATATAAATATATAAAAATATATATATATATATATATATATATATATATATATATATATATATATATATATATATATATATACAGTAGAACTCCATTTATCCGAACCCCAATTATCCGAACATCCAATTATCCGAACACTTTTTCCAGAAAAAAAAAAAAATCAGATGCCACAGTCACGTTAGACTAAAATTCTGAATCTTTTGATGCGGCAAACTTCAAATGTGTGCGAACAATTTGTAGAGAATGGGATGGCTAATGGTCGGGCGCTTACGTACAGGAAGTCAGTTAGATCATAAAGTCAGTTAATATCTGGTTTAAAAAAGTGTGTACGTGTGCGTTCTAGGTAGAACACTGGCTAAACAGACAGTTCAACTTAAAATAATTGTGTCTGCTACTACAGCAGATAATTTTGGTGTACAAGTATTTCTCTGTGCGATATGGCATCTCGTAAAGCATATAAAAGGAACCGCAATGTTTTGTCAATTGAAACGAAAACAGAATTTATCAAGAGACTAGGACAAGGTGAAACTGTGTCTTCACTTGCGAGGATTTTCAATGTTGGGAAAGCTACCGTCTCTGACATTAAAAGTAACAAGGATAAAATTATGAGTTTTGCATCGAAATTTGATAGTGAAAATGGGTCGAAGAAACGTAAACCATGAGAAATGCGAAAGATGTGAAATTGGAAGAGGCTTTGTATATATGGTTTGTGCAAAGAAGAAGCAAAGGGGAACCTATCTCTGGTTCTCTGTTGTGTGAAAAGGCACTTCAGTTCAACAATCAACTTGACGGTCCTCCTGACTTTAAGGCTAGCCAGGAATGGTTAAGAAACTTTTCTGATCTCGTCTGGCATACGATCAATTCATTCAAAGGGAGGTTTTATCAGAGGTGCAACTCCAATCGATGTGGTTTTGATTTTGGCATAATCGTAGAGAGCCTCCATGCATAATATTTCTTTATCTAGATATAAGCCGCTTATAGAGCACTTGGGATTTTTTGGATATAATCCTTGGCGAGGATGACTCCTGGCTTATACTGGAAATCATTGCCTCAAAAATCACTTGCATCTCAGCGCGAAGCAGCTGCCCCGGGGTTTAAAAAGTGCAAAGAGAGAGTAACAATTTTGGTAGCCGCGAATGCCAGTGGAAGTCATCGTTTACCGGTGCTAATGATCGGCAAAGCCAAAAAACCACGTTGTTTAAAGAATGTGACATGTCTCCCATTGTGTTACAAAGCACAGAAGAGTGCTTGGATGAATAGTGAAATATTTCTTGATTGGTATACAAATCAGTTCATCCCAAATGTGAAGAGGTTGGGAGAACAAGAAAAGAAAACTGGAAAAGTAATTCTTCTACTGGACAATGCACCATCTCATCCAGAGACGGATACATTGAATGCAGTTGATGCAAATTTTAAAGTAATTTTTCTGCCTCCACATTTTTAGATGGTTCAGGGTTTGGAAGCGATTACTAAGTTGATGCAAATTTTAAAAGTAATTTTTCTGCCTCCCAATGAGCACTGATTCAATTCTTTTGGATCAGGGTGTTATAGCAAAGCTTAAAAAGATGTACAAGAAGGAAGTCCTGCGTCGTTTATTGTTGGCTGAAGATGAAGAAAGTGTGGTGGCGTTTTCCAAAAAGCTTAATCTCAAAGACTGCTGCTATATGTTAGCTGATGCTTGGACCACCCTGTCACAAGATAATCTCAACAAGGCTTGGAGTAGATTGCTTGGGAAAAAAGGAGGAAATGAAACTATTGCAGTGGACACAAATCATGATTGTATAAATGAAGTTGTGGAACTGTTTCAAGCAATGCCCGGATTTTCGGACTGTGACAAAGATGATGCACACATGTGGCTAGAAGATGATAATGATTCTGTTTTTCAGTTTTTGAATGACGAAAAATTTTTGTCTTTTGTGCAAGAAGAAAACCAAAAACATGTAGTGACCGATGATGAAGACACCTCAGAAGTACATGATGTTCCTAATGTAGATTATGAACACCAAAACGTCGACCAAGTCCTGAAAGAGGCCTTTATAGCACTAGAAACTGCGATGGCTTGTACGAGCAAGAAGATGACAGCTGTCCCTACACAGCTTCTGCTGTTGAAGAGAATTCGGGACTTAGCAGCCAAAAGGAGACTATCCAGTTTGGTGCAAAAAGAGGATTCCTCATTATTTTAAATAGTGGGCTACATCTGTGCAAGTACATATATACGTAAGTTGCGCCTGGTTTTGAATCGTTTGTAATGTTATTTTGAAAACATTTCTCTTTCTTAACAAAAATAATTAATACAAGAAGTACATGCACTGCAGTGTAATAAAAGATTTTGGTGATACAGTGATCTAATACAGTGTGGGTATTATTATTACAGTACAAGTAAATATGTTTTATAGTGTATTTTCCTTGTGATGGTTAATTATTTTTAGAAATATGTGTACATGTACTCGATACATTATGTAATCCAATTATCCGAACATTTGATTATCCGAACGATGCTCGGTCCCATGGGGTTCGGATAAATGGAGTTCTACTGTAATATATATATATATATATATATATATATATATATATATATATATATATATATATATATATATATATATATATATATATATATATATATATATATATATAGATATATATATATATATATATATATATATATATATATATATATATATATATATATATATATATAGGTAGTTCTCTCTTTACGCGATATATGCGTTCCCGAGACCCTTGAGAAAAGAGAAATCGCGTAAATGGAACAGAATTTTCTCATACAAATACATTTAAAGTAACAGGGGTGCGCTCCATCAATGCGGTAAATAATTGTAAAAATAAATACATGTAATAATAAGCAGTTTACATTAATATAAACCATTCATATTAGGTATATTACATGTACAGAAAACAATATCGACAAATTATTCAGAACTGACAGGGGCAGAACCATTATCTTCTTCATCTTCATCAACTTATAATTAAACGAGTGGTGGGGTGGTGAGTCATATGAATGAAAAGCAGACAAAGCAGCAATGAAATGTTTCCTGAAAAAGGTGTCCAGAGTTTTTTGAGTTTGTGACTTTCTCTGCTCACGGAGGATTTCTTTCTGGGAGAGTCTACGGATCTTCATAAGGGAAAAGTTACACATTTAGAAAGTTAAAAACTACGTTAAAACTTAAAAACATAAACACATAATAACAGAACTTCGAACTCCTTATCCAGCCTTGAGTTCTACGAAAATTACTTCCCCCGCCATCGCCTCGCTTGCATACCTTGAACTTTGGGGTGCAAAATTGGCTCAGCGTCCATTCACGATGTACTGTCACAGCAAGGCGATGGCGCCGTCTGGTTGGTCCTACGTTCGATTCCTGGTAAATCTATAATTTATAATTTGTTTTCTGTTGTCTAGTGCCATCCGTTATGTCCAACGAGTACCTGTTAATTACCGTTATTTATTTATTTACTTTTTTGTATACCTTGAACTACAGTAGAAATCCAGTTATCCGAATCCCGATTATCCGAACTGCCAATTAACCGGTTCACCCAAACCAAGAAACACGGGTACGGTTTGTGATGAATGCACCCTTCCACTCGCTGAATCTGGTCGTTATTCCAATCTATCCAATTTTGTTC
Organism: Oreohelix idahoensis; assembly: GCA_024509875.1. Lineage (NCBI taxonomy): Eukaryota > Metazoa > Mollusca > Gastropoda > Stylommatophora > Oreohelicidae > Oreohelix > Oreohelix idahoensis. The sequence goes on along the minus strand of JAMPIV010007662.1, from coordinate 225,643 downwards.
TCAGCTATTGTGTAGTCACTATAGTGCTGTTTTTAATGCTGTTTTCAAACTCATTCTAATCTTCGTGGACGTTACAAAAATTTACAAAGTTAAGTAAAACTAAAACGTGTTGCTCAGACAACGGCGATCAGAGTTAAAAAATACGACAATTAATTTGTTGAAAAAGCATAAATCAGAAAATCTACCTAATCTATCTGTCTATAGATCTGATCTAATCTAATCTAATCTAACCTAAACTAATCTAATCTAATCTGATCTAATCAAATCTTATCTATCTATCTGCTTACCTGTCTGTCTGTCTATCTATGTATCTCTATATCGCAAACAGATATGTTTTCGGACTGTTCACATTTTCTAACATTAAAAATAGTGAGCAATTCGGGACCAACGACGCATCAAAAGTGAGGAATGCAGTAAGCGACCCATAGCTTGACTGTTTGATTCAGGGTCAGCGAACCAGAGCTGAACAAGAGCCTACTCCACCTCCAAGTGATGGTCCTGGAAACAGGCTGCATCACTGCAGTCTGGCTGAGAGAGTAGGGATCGAAGAGGGAAGGCTAACCTGGTCCCAAAAATGCCAAACCGAAAACGGATGTGTCGGGCCGAAAGGCGCAGATATCGCAGCTTTGCTGTAAACGGCGACACAACGTAACAAACGTCCTTTTCAGGAAGAACGCAGACGAAGAAGAAGTGAGCAATTCTTCGTTGGTTTCTGTATTCGAAAAATGAAGATGGGAGTACTAGAGGAAAAACACTCAAACTGGGCCGATAAAGACAATTCAGAAGAAGCAAGATACAAATGGTTTATGCAAACAAACAGAATCAACAGGAGATATAATTTCAAGACCCAGTGTATGTGAGACAGCTTTAAAGTTTAATAAAGACAAATTAATAAAACGATCACAGCAAGTGATATACACAAGGACGGTAACAAAGATAATGAGAATAAATGTTGGGAAAGAAAGCAAGATTAAACTGAAAGAAACACAACTACACGATGTAGAGCCATACATATCCCTCGGCAGCAATATAGGCAGTGTTGGAGGAACAGACAACGATATCAGTATACGACTAGAGAAGGCTAGAGAAACTTTCACTATACTGGAAAATACGAAGAAATCAAGTTCAACACAAAAATCAAAATTGTCTATTCAGATGTACAGACATTCCTATTGTATGGCTCTGAAACACGGAGAACAACATAAACAACAACCAAAAAGCTACAGACTTTTGTAAATGGTTTGGTTTGGTTTTTGAATCCCGCACTTGAAAACTAGTGTTTTTTTTGTGTTCAAGGGTACCCGGTTCAACCCTATATGGGTTATAATTTGGGTATATAGTTGTAAAGTTTCTCTTCTTCTTTCCACTCTGTAAAGTGTCAGTCTGTATGCTCTGTAAGGAAGAGTGGTGTGTTGTTGAGATCAGGCATGCTCCAGTCTACCCAGCTGTAAATGGGTAACTCACCCTAGTCCTGAGTTAGGGAAGGCAAAGGCTCCAGGGGAAGCAGGCCCTAAACTTGGTCACTCCAACCGACGCAGGATGGTGTATGTATGAAGTAGAAGTGTAGAGTGTGATTACCGCGAATGGTGTACTGTTCGTGTGCTGACCAATATAACCACTCATACACTTGTGTCTACAAGGCACCAATGCAGACTGCTGGAATCTTTGTTTACTCAATTTATTCAGACGTACACACTGGGACATACGAGTACATCATGTATGTTGACATATCAATTTGTAGGTATACATAGCAGATCTGAAGTCATGACACATTCAGAAATAATGGGCAGTACATCAAAAGTTCAATTGTCATGATACATTATGGCCCAATCCCCCTGATCTGATCTAAAAGTGAAGGCAGTTTCGACGTCCATAGTTTGTAGCATATATTATGAAACCACGAAAGAGGGGGTTTCTAGCAAGATTGAGATCTCCCTGTCACTGTCCGATAATAGGATAAATAATCTGTTCTCTTGGCAGTGATCAAAACATATGATGACCGAAATCTAACATGGCTGCCTCCCTGAGTTGTCGTTCACTCATTCATAGGAAGGAGAATATAAGCCAGAGTTAATTTATAATGGGTATATAAATGATTTCATAAATGTTTCCATACAGCTCTACGGTGATCAGGTTAATTCACGTAGCCATAACCGCTGCAGGAAAGTCTGTCATCTTCGTCGATACAAAACACGACCCTAGCGATACGAAGCACAATGTTCCATCTAGGTCGAATCGACATGAGATCATCAAAATAGGGTCTGGCAATACATGGAGTCCGAATTATACATTGTACCGTACCTTAGGAGAGTCTCTAACATAAACTATAGTAGAGATACCATCTCCTTTAGAAGAAAAACCACTTCCTGAATCATATTTCCTTAAGAATCTACCAGCCCTTTGAAAAATGCGTACCCGCCATTATCACGGTACATCGGAACTCATCACGACTTGTCAAGACAACTCATACTTCCGCTAGACCGGAATAACAAGAATCTAGTCCCTCCTACCTATCCAAAATATACAATATAGGACTGATTCTACTTGTACTAATAATATGTAATACATATGAATTCAGGCCATAAACACAATAAGCAAATTAATATATTTTCTGGCCCTAAAAAATAAGTACAAACGTAAGCGCAATATCCTTGCGCCGGATCAATATCCAGAACGATTACTCCTATAATCAAAAGTGTGAATCAAACATGGATTCTCTCGCTTTTACCATAGACAGCATTTTCATACAGAAATGAATGAATGTCTATATTTTTCCCATATTAAATAGCCATATCGATTTTTGTAATATGTGCGTCAAAATATGCACGCAACAATAGTGTTCATCATTCCATATAGTGTATTATTTGGATGTTTGCGTAGAACAGAAGGATTAAAGTGGTATGACAAGATCATCAATGTAGAACACGCGCTAGTGGAACAAAAGCTCTGGTGATAGAACTTATGACAAGAACTAGACACGCGCTAGTGGAACAAAAGCTCTGGTGATAGAACTTATGACAAGAACTAGACACGCGCTAGTGGAACAAAAGCTCTGGTGATAGAACTTATGACAAGAACTAGACACGCGCTAGTGGAACAAAAGCTCTATTGATAGAACTTATGACAAGAACTAGACACGCGCTAGTGGAACAAAAGCTCTGTTGATAGAACTTATGACAAGAACTAGACACGCGCTAGTGGAACAAAAGCTCTGGTGATAGAACTTATGACAAGAACTAGACACGCGCTAGTGGAACAAAAACTCTGATGATAGAACTTATGACAAGAACTAGACACGCGCTAGTGGAACAAAAGCTCTGTTGATAGAACTTATGACAAGAACTAGACATGCGCTAGTGGAACAAAAGCTCTGGTGATAGCAGCACTACCACACAGTCCTTGTTCTGGAATCCCCAGGGTAAGATGAAGATGACATGGAAAGACCTTGAGCAGATGGTACTGGACAGGAAGACTTTTCCTGAAGGCCTTTGCTCGTTGGGTAGCTGAAAATGATGAATTAATGAATTAATTAAAGATTATGAATTCTTCGTTCGTTTCTGTATTAGAAAGTGAAGATGGTAGACTTACAAGAAAAACAATGCGAAGGGCGACAACGACAAATTAGAAGAAGCAATGTGGCTTATGCAGAAAGAAAAAAATCAGGTGCAGAGATCATTTGAAGACCCGCTGTATGTGAGACAGCTTTACAGTTTAATAAAGACTAATTAGTTTTTTTTTATTTTTAATTCGTTGATACGAGTTCCTTCCCCTCCTCCCTACCCCCCTTTTTATTTTTTAAATGTATTTGTTCTTAATCCAATTATCCGAAAATTTCTATTATCCGAATAACCCCTGTCACGAATTAAATCGGATAACTGGAGTTCTACTGTACCAGTAGAACACCCATTCTGACGTCCTGGCAATGACACCATACCATGAATGCAGCTTCTGTCGTGTCTACCCGGAGCTTCGCGTCACCAACTTCAAATATTTACATCATTTTACGCCATCTGTCAGCCTACAATCATTCACGCGTGAAGCGTGACGGTGGTACTCCCGTGCCATAAAAGATAATCCCAAACGAATAACCCCTGCAAGGAATAATTTCTTCTATGGATAAAAAAGTGGGGGAGGGGGGAACGGGACTTACGTGAGACCAAAATGGGGATCGATCTGTAAGGGCTGATCAAAGAACAGTACCAAATTGAAACAATCAAAACTAACAAGGAAAGAATTGATAAAACAATTCAAGAGTTACAATGTAACACAACGCTGCTACTTGCGAGAGTACCCGAACATAGCACATGCGAAAATAATGTATAAATAATCATTTGTCATCATCATCGTCTTTTTCTCACCTTTTTGTTGGGGGCATTGAGTCGCCGATGTAGCTAGTCCCCTTGCAGGAAGTCTTCATCAGAGCATTCATGTTGTACTCGGTGAGGTTCCCAGCCGTATACACAACCTCATGTTAGTTGTCTCTTACAGTTCATTTACTCATTGCCCTTCACGGAGTGTAGGTCTTCAATAAACGCATGCCGAATCCTCTTGTCATGTGCCATCAGCTCAATATCTTTCAGTGTCTTCCTAATGATTTTTATTTCTCCCTACATTTGTTTTCTCCGCCTGTTTTTCTATCTTCATCTGCTTCTTTTGCCCTGCGTGCCCTACTCTCAACCATGCTAAAATTAAGTTTCTTCGTTAGTTTGTCCTCTTACCCAACGTTACGACAAGAGACTCTTCCTCAGGGACTGGATGTAAAACAACAGCTCAATGTAGGAGTAATTATAACACGAATAAATAACGTTAACAGATAAATAATATTCTTAAATCCTTTTACAGTTTATATCTGTTTGGGTTTGCCTGGTGGATCATATCTGGACATTCTTTCTATTTTCTTTGTTCCGCCGCATCGTCGTCTGCTCATGTTTCTTCTTCACCCTTTAGAAATAATGTTTTTTTTTCCTTTCTCTCATTCCTCTTTCCTGTCTTCTTGTCTCTACTTTCCCTCTATCTAATATTCTATCTATTCTCTGACAACACATGAGTATTTTTTTAATCCCCCCCCCTCTCTCTCTCTCTCTCTCTCTCTCTCTCTCTCTCTCTCTCACTTTCTCTCTCTCACTTTCTTTCACTCTTTTTTTAGTGTCAGTGTTTCTTTTTCTGTTATACTCCTCACAAGATTTATACTATCGCCCGCCCTCTTTCCAGCACTGTTTTCTTCCATTTATATCCTCCCTCCTCGCTGTTTTCTATGTTAGTCCTCTTCGATCTCCGCTACATTCACTTCTAGCTATCCTGTTTTTCGTCATTCATTCATCAAATTATTTTATCTATACCCCGAAGACTTCACCTTTCATTCCGGTCCGGTCCGGTCCGGTCTGCTTGTGACCGTTCGGCTAGTTTACGTTTTCGTAATTTCCTCTCATCGACTTTGTTATCTATTATTTCGACATATTTAACGCACATAAATTCGTGCCTACTTTCTACTCAGAATTGTTACCCTTTTTTTTTCGTACTACCATTATTCACATTTCACGCTTCCACGCATGACAGGCCAGACAATCACCCACCCTGAGAGATCAATTGTATCACTAAACTTGTTAATACCACATTGACTCCAGGTAAATGCGAGCATAAAGTGTTTGTTTAAGATTGCGTAAGCACTTCCGATTCGACAGCAGAATGGACTGGCAATACGTGTTTAATTGTATAAACCATGATTTGTCTAGACAGGCAGTCGGTTTGCGAAAGGTCATGTGATACAAGAGGCCGGCAAAGTCTGATAAACTATGTAATCATACTTCCGAATTACTTGGGAGAGGTGATAATAGATAAACGCAATCTTGGAAGAAATTTTGAAGAGTGAGCATGACGTGTGATATAAGTAACCTTTAACAACATTTTACGGATATCACAATCCATATAGAGAGGATGACTGTTTGAATTCTCAAACGTATGAGTCACACTGGAAATTCCATAAGCACTACTATATCATAACATGTACTTTGAATGTATTGGCTGGCATTTGAAGCGCGAATAAACAATCGCTATGATTGGGAGTTTGTCGAAAACGTCAGGTGGAAACGTGGGCCGGGAACCTACGATATAAAGTAGAAGAAGTTTTACATATGGACACCAAGCAGGATGCTAATTATGGAAATGCAGATATTACAGTAGATGAAATAGAAAGAGCTTTAGCAGGAAAAACCAATACCACCTCTGGGAAAGACATTCTGATCTATGAAATCCTCAAAAAGGTACCAAATACAACTCTAATGGTGATTGCATCCCTCTACAACAAAATCTGGCACACGGGAAAAATACCATGTTCATGGAAGACAGCAGTAGTCATCCCCATACTACTGTAAAGCCAGATAAGGAAACACATGATGTCAGCTCATACAGGCCAATATCGTTAACATCGCATCTAGGAAAAATTCTAGAAAAAATAGTCAACAGCAGACTAAAATTTAATCTAGAAAAGCATAATTTGTACAGTCCAACACAGGCAGGCTTTAGAAGCCAAAATAGTACAATAGAGCAACTGTTGATGCTGGAATATGATGTCAAAACAGGCTTCAAAAGGAATGAAAAGACAGTAGCAATATTCCTTGATGTAGCAAGAGCATATGATGAGTGTTGGAGGGAGTGTGCACTTTATAAGATCAGGAAATTAGGTATAGTAGGCAGAACTTACAATTATTTAGAAAACTTCCTGCAGGATAGATACTTCACGGTACAAATAAACAATGATAGATCTGAGGTGTATGAACAACAGAATAGAATCCCACAGGGATCAGTAATATCACCATCTATTTTTACGATTATGGTCAACGACCTAGGCGACGAGTTTAAAGACTTAAAAAACAACCTATCTCGGTTTGCAGATGACGCTGCGATATGGAGAACGGGAAGAAATCTCCCATTCCTCTATAAAACAGTACAAAAACAAATAGATAAAGTATCTGACTGGATGAACAAGTGGGGTTTTAATCTAAACGTTAAAAAAACCATAGGAATGATCTTCAGTAGAAGGCGTGTAATTAAAAATAATATAATTGACATAAGCATTAACGAGCAAAAAGTATGCACAGCAAAATCAACTAGATTTCTTGGTATTGTACTAGACCAGCAACTAAACTGGAACAAACACATAGACCTATTAGTGCAAAGCAGTAGGGGACTTATTAACAGGCTAAGATATATGAAAGGAAGTGGTTGGGGAGCCTGCAATACGACAATACTAACCTTCTATAAATCGTTTATTAGGGGCAAACTTGACTATGCCAGTGTTGTCTATGCATCAGCCGCCCCGAGCAATAAGAAAAACTAGACACAGTCCAAAACCAGACACTGTCAATAATAGCAGGTGCCTCAAAGGGAACATCAGCAGAGGCATTAGAAGTAGCGCTAGGCATTATACCCCTGGAGCTAAGGAGAAAAGAGCTAAGATTCAGCTACTGGGCAAGAGTGGCAAAAGATCCAACTCACCCAGCACACAAAACCTTTGATAGGGGCAACCAGTACATAGGCCACATACCATTAAACCATAATAGATACCCGTCAGGGTGGAAAACAATGCATGAAGTCGATCAACACCCAAACCTATTTAATATGATAAACAGTAGTGCTCAGTATAAAGCAAAGATCCCACCATAGGAACTAAAAGTGCCAGAAACGGACTCCCACCTATCAAAGATCATAAGCAGATCTAACGACATAATCTCAGTAAAAAGTAAAGCACTAGAGTACATAGAACGGTATATAAATAATAGCCTAACTATATATACAGATTGGGTCAAAAGATGAAGAAGGACAATTAGGAGCAGGAATAGCAATACCAAAATTGGTAAGTTTGAAATTAAGAGCTTAATTGCCCAAGCAATAACTAAAGAGTGGATAACAGCATGGGACCAAAGTAAAAAAGCAAGACACTGATATAAAGTCCTGAAAAAAAACAAGCAAAAAATGTCAGATAAAAGATGAACTAAAAATACCAATTAATAAAAAATTGCTGAGGCTCAAGCTTGGAACTGGATATTTCATGATAGAGGAACCCATGTGCGAAGAGTGTCAGAACCAAACACAATTAGACACTTTCTGGTGGACTGCAAAAAATATGACCAGCAGAGGCAAAACATTAAGACATACTGTAGTAACCACAAGGTAGAAATGAGTGTAGAAAATCTCATAGGCACTAAGACCCCATCAGAAATACAAAAGCTAATAAAACACTTTATTACAAAAAAAACAAAAGCTAACATATAAAACATAAATAAACAAGGATGCAAGCCAGTAGTCTATATTGGTGAAAGACTCCCCCCAGATAAATACGGATTGACCAAAAACCCTCCAGTGAAACATAAAAACATATCAGTTTAGACATCATACTTAAGTAATAAAACGACATTGAACTATAACTACAAAATGTAAAAAAAAAAAAACCCTACTAGAGATAATACAGTATAAGTTAAATACTAACAAAAGCATATTACAATAAATGAAACACGTCCTGATATAACCAACAACTCCATGTATATGGTAGACGGTTGAAAGGGGCACGCTACTAAGAAAAGTAGCAAACACCTATTTTTTTTTAAAAACATACGGCACTGCATTCCAGAAATTGTCAACGTAGACAGCTGGGACCTTGCCACAGAAAAGAATAGAGTTGGATTCTGAATTTATAGGGCCAGACAAAACGTATTAAGAGCATCTCTGTACATCAGTAGAAAACTCGCCAATATTATACGGAACACGGAATTCGACAGGTCCACTCACAAGTCACAAAGGGATTCTGAAATAGAAATGATACCCCAAACGTGTGTTCGACGCATCTGTATTAAGTTGCCAAGACTATTCTACTGAGCAAGAAATCTACCTTCCCCATTGGGGTAAGTTGTAAACATAAATTGTATGCTGTGAATTTGATTATACTTGCTAGTGGTGTTAAAGATTCATACTAGGCTGGCAACCTCAGCATGTGAAAAGAATACATTTATGAACCACCACAGCAAGCATTGTTTATTGCTTCATGCTAGTTCTTAAGGAAGAACCAAAAGCAGAGGTAACTCCAGACTCCGAATGGAGCAGGGAGTGAGTGATGATTACATCAACCTGTGCACAGTTGTAAATTTTCATTTTGTGAATGTATATATCAACTTAATATGTTACTTTAGGCACAATCAACTTGCCGCTGTCCAGTCACACATTTTTCTTTAAATTAACTGAAATAATGGTTTTAATCGTATCCCTTGAGTGATATAATTTACGCTCAGGAAGAGTAAAAACTCTGAGAAAACAAACGGCTGAGGGACAGCGGGGAAAAGGCGCCTGATAAACATCAGGAAAACTAGTATTTAGCTGCGGAATTTGTTCTTTTATTCCCTCTAAAATTTGTGGTACCAGTAAGAGGCAACCCGACTATTTGCGGTACGACCCGGAGAGACCATTTGCTGCAACACTAGTCTGTGGTTCGAATCTTGAGATCGACAGCTGATGATTCGTGCCTTGACCAGGAGAGGTTACTTCCTGAACTGATCTGGAAACGTGCCCCTCTCCACAGAGACGAATCTACGGAAAAGCAGCATCGGCATCTCAGCATTCCGGCAAGTCCCATTTTGACAGGCCAAACACGACCGAATATTATTTGCCTATATTCATCAAACCTAAATAATTTAAATCACCAACGAACAGTTATTTGCAAGTGTTAAAGTAATTGATCATTAAATTTGTATATGTTGATTTTGACAAATTCATAGTTGAATTCATTATTACAGAGCGAAAGGCACACGTATGACTCAGAACCTCTAGTGTATATTCATATATATATATATATATATATACACACACTAGAAAACTTTATATATATATATATATATATACACACACTAGAAAACTTTATATATATATATATATATATATATATATATATATATATATATATATATATATATATATATATATATATATATATATATATATATATATATTTATATTTATATATATATATTTATATTTATATTTTATATTATTATATATTATATATATATATATATATATATATATATATATATATATATATATATATATTTATTTATTTATTTATTTATTTATTTATTTATTTATTTATATTTATATTTATCAAGCTAATAAGAGGAATTTCGCTGAATTAAATCAGCTTGAGCTGTGGACACCTGACATGAGGACTTGGAATGTGTTTATTGAAGGCCTATGCTCCGTGGGGAGCTACCGAGCATTGATTGAAAGGAAGCATAAGGAACAATCGCCCATCGCAATGTTTCCCGCAACCCAATTTTAGTTCCGACCCATACGTTGAGATTCACTGATCTAAATTATATGTTTTTCTGTATGTCTATTTCTCTGTATGTCTATTTCTCTGTCTGTTTGTCTTTATGTGCATCCATCTCATCCTCTTTGTGTTCGCAATCTTCTATAAATATTTACCCTTGCTTAAATAAACACAGGTACACAACGTCGACCACCAAGTTACCCACTTGAAATCGTCGCCACATCCCTATTGCGTCAGAGACCCAACTACCTTGTCAACATATTAATATAATTCACAAAACACATTTACATATATTTACAAGGCTGAACCAACTAGCCCAGTTATTCCTAACCGCTTCGACAAATAGCCAATGTGTACTTTAAGAAAACTTCACAGTTGTAAAAATATTAGAAATGTTGTGAATAACTTTACCCAACCAAGGCCGTGAGGCACCCGTAGAAACCCTCCTTGCGCGATCTATTGTGTTGTTGTAACTTGATATATATTCTTATTATGTGTATAGAATTGGTATATATCTCTTGTGTTCATGATTTGGTTCAGTGGTTCTCAAAGTCTGAGAAAACCTCACGCACATTCATATTCTTCAACAAGGAAATATCCGACACTAAATTAAAAACGCATTAAGATGTGCAAGCCGTATGTATTTATTCCGTGGTTACAAACTTTCAATGAAGTTGATTATTGTCAATACGAGCTAGCAACCCGTCAAAAAATGAAGGCGACGAATTATAGTGCGTTCTTTCTGCTGCGTGCACTGATGACGGTATTACGTCTTTTAGGTCATCTCATTCCTGTTCACTCCAGTTCAACTTCATTGGATCTTTGTAGTCAAACTCATCCTGACTTATGATCAATGGTCAATGCACTATGTTTTTTAAATGAGTGTTCAATTTAGCTTTCACGGTGCAATGAGCATCCTCCTGTTATGTGCCAAATGCTCAAGGTCTTTCCGTGTCTTCTTTATCCTTTTCATTTCTGTCTCCAGTTATCTTCTCCTTGTCTTGTTCTGTCTTCCTATGTCACTTTAATCCTGGGAATACCAGAACTATGACTGTCATGTAATGCTTTCAACAGGTTTCTTCAATGTTAGTCCTTCTTCTTCTTCTTCTTCGTACACTCTCAGACGTCTCATCATCATGTAGCATGTCCTTTGCAGAACGTCGCTCTCATCACAGTCCGCCTGAAAGACTCTCGATCTCTAGCCAGCCCTCCTGCCTCCTCCAATGTCATGTTCAAGATGTCTTCAATGTCTTGTGTCCACCGTCGTCTTGGTCGGCCCCTGCCTCGCCTTACAGGTACCATACCCTCCATCACTGCTCTCTCTAAGCCACTATGGCGTTTAATGTGGCCAAAATATCTCAGTTTCCGGGACATGATATTGTTTATGAGCCAGTTTTCCTCGATGTTCAGGCCGTGTAGGATGTCTATATTTTTCTTCTTCTTGGTCCACGATATTCTGAGAATTTTTCTGTAACACTTTGCTTCGAAAGATTCGATTTGTTCTTTAATGTTCGAGTAATGGTCCATGATTCACATCCATATGTTGCTACCGGAAAGATGCACGTTCTCAGAAGTTTTACTTTTATTAATTTGCTAGTGTTATGCCATAGGTTCTTCATTTTATTTAACCTCTGCATTGTTATGGCCAGTCTCCTTCTGACCTCTTTTGAGCAGTCTCCATTGTCTACCTGAATATTTTCATAGAAAGCAGTAGTCAGCTTCAGGCTATTTGCAATCTCCATGTAGTTTTTTTTCCAAAAATGGTACTGGTGACAGAAATATGTGTTTTCTCTGTTCCTTATATGTTGGGAATATTTGAAGCAGATTTTATCAGTGCCACAGTTATATCCATCGATACTACCTATCTTTAGCTTGTTGAATAGATGGTATTCAAATCTGTTTTGGCCCGTCCGGTGTCTAAAGATTATCACTTGTTCTCTTCTGCCGAGCTGGTAGTATGCATCATTTTGTATGTGACCTGGATGTTCTGCACCCCATTTATTTCTGTATCTGATTCTGATAAAACTCTTTGCCCCTTAGAAATGTACTCTTGTGTCCAATTCATCATGTTTAATTCTTCTCATCTCTAATGTTACTTTTGCGTTTGTTTTACATATATATTTATATTGTTCCTATGTTGTGTAATTACTTACGTTCTGCGTTATTATGTTGACTTCAATGTTTTGGTGGTGCAGCTGTGGTGACGTGGATTATGTCACGTTGCTGAATTTGTTAAGTAACCAGTTCATGCAGACATTTCACCTTTCACTCCAGACAAAGCACAGGGCCACCGCTGCAGCTAGTCCTTTTAAAAGGAAGCCAGTACAAATAATGTATTCAAGTGCTCTCGGAAATTTTATTTTTTCTAGCAACTTGTTTTAAGTGATGAGTTTGCCAGCCCTACGCATAACCTCATCTTCGTCGACTCTGGCAGCAACCTTGAGGTAAAAACAGAAGGTGTTTGTCGGGAAACTACTTATGCTGTGGATTTTAACACATAAACACTTCCATACTTGGCTCGTTCTGCTAGAAGACGACCACAGCATACAATAGCTGACAATAATTAAGTATAACACCTTTAACAGGTAAGTTCCCTTTTATTAACAACTGCACACATGGAAGCCACACACGGCTAGCAATACATATGAAATACAACTCAATATAAATGCCAATACAACTTGCAATAGGCACCAACTTAATCTATCAGTATCATACCCACTGGTCTGTCCCTACCGAGTGAACATCACAATGACTTTCGCTCACCGGCGAAATCCTGTACTATGATAAGGCAATACTAAATCACAACTGACTCATCATCAATGGCCTAAGGAAATGCCACTAGATAATACACTATCACTCTAGAATTATGCAATTTAATCCACACCGCATGAAGAAATGGCAAGCACTATAACTGAACAAGAATGGCATACACTTCTCAGCAAAAATACTGACAGGGAACATAAAGGCGACCTGCACCGGACGCTGGCCAAAACTCTACTGCCTTTTTTGCGCCAGAATTTGTGTCCACTTCCCTTACGGTCAGCTGACCAAACGGGTTTTTACATTATATCAATGTTGTCACTCTCAGCGTGACCAACCTGATATTTCGGCGAACATATCGCCGTGACAGTGTTGTTCTTTAGAAGGAGCCGCGGTAGCGCAGTGGTTAACTCGGTGGTCCATGGTTCAATCCCCAGAGGTGGGATTTTTTAGACCGCAAACGGCTCGGGGGTCGACCCAGCCTCATGATTTGAGTACTAGAGCAACTCTGGGAAGGTTAAGGCGGCCGGCGTGATGTTGACCACGTCACCCCTAGTGTGCCGATGGTCAATAAAAAAATGGGCCTAACACCATATTCCCAATATGCCTCAATGGGCGTGTAACGGGATCCTTTACCTTGTTCTTTAGAAAGACGCAGCTCAAAACCTTGAGAAGCAAGGAAAGAAAAACAATTAATCTCAGAAACAAGAAAGTAGCCCGACCGTAAATATTTCAACCCCCACGCTACGGCATTCTTCCAGGATCCACATGGTACACTCTCGCGCTTATACGGTTGATAGATTTCATATGCCTGCATTTTTACACGACCAAAAACAAACTTATATGCTGCATAAAACTTACATAACTTAAAAATATGTTTCAAACAATTCACAAATATTTAATGCATGTATTATAAGATAAGCTCTCGTCAACATATCCCCATATATATTCTTTATTACTGTATGGCGTAGAAACATGGACAATGAACAAGCAATTGGAAGAAAGAATTGAGGCTCTTGAGATGTGGATATATAGAAGAATGGGGCAGGTCTGATGGAAAGAGAAGCACAGACATACAAAGGTCCTATAAAATCTAAAAATTAACAAAGAATTAATTAAAGAGATTAAACAGCTAAAATATTTTGGCCATACAAATAGACATAACACCGGACACTGAAGACCATAATGGAAAGAAAAGTTCAAGGCAAACGCGCAAGAGGAAGACAGAGCTATAAGAGGGAAGGTAACATCAAGAGATGGACAGGAAAGGGTCTATCAGAGTGCACCATCAAGACGAGAGACAGAAGACGTTGGAGATCCTTGCAGTCGACTTTGGATGTGGGGATGGCACATGATGATGATGAACTTACCCCCTTATGACAATTTGTAAACCCTCGAGGGTAGAGATCCCTCCAGTCGTGGCATTACGCCACCATGCTATTTAGCAGGTCTGGTATAGTGTACCAATGCAGAGCTGGCTGAGTTGGTGCTGCCCTCTGTGTTTGCAAGAAAGCCCTAGGAAAAGCACCCCAAATAAATAAAGGGGAGAAAAACTGCCACAACTCGAATCCTCGGGGAGGGGGGGGGGGGAAACAAACAACATTACTTACTGTCTTAATGAAACATTTGTAACCAGCAATGAAACAATCCCACCAATATATTTTGGACAATACGGAAACGCCGCGCACTGCGCCGTGAAACTAAATTTAACACACATTAAAAGAACATGCATGCCTTGCGATCTTGTTATAATTCGTTTTCGTGAAAATGTGGAAACGGCGCGCATTGTACCGTAAAAGCTAAACTGAACACTCATTGAAAGTGCGGGCTAGCCCCCATTTACAACCTTATGTTTGTCGCCTTATACGACATACCTCAGGATATAGTAGTCTAATTCCTTCTTTGTCTTCCCAGAGACTCCCCGGAACCAGGGTTGTGGAGTCGGCCAAAAAAGTTTCAGACTGGAAAATTTAGAAGTCCGGCTTCACAGCGCCTGGAACTATACGAGAGGGCAGAAGATAATATAATTCCCCATATTTCACCGAACCAGTGCCAGACATCAAACTTGAAAGCATGTCATGAGCACACCATGACATAATCGACCGCCAGGGAAGGGCACACCAGTATGACGTAAAAACATCGGGTATATCCAGAATGACGTCAGACGTATTGACCGTTGAAAGGTCATGCCAGCGACTTTTATTTTTTTTTAAAGATGCCAAGATTAGTCTTTGCAATTAATGAACAATTGGTAGTAGTCTTTGAGTGTTGGTCGCTTCGCAGAATTCTATTTTATTTCTGAGTTTTCGCTTTCAGAATTATAAGTATCCGTGCAGGTTACACGAGCTTGTCTTCAGTGGTACAGCCATCCGCTGAGTTTTTGTTGTTGTTCGTTCAATGTTCATTTATGTCGTTTATTTTTGTTCCTACTTTTAATATAGATAGTGATTGAAAGGTCACTTCTTATTTTTAAATTGTTATACTCTCACTTGTATAAACTGGGTATACACGAAACAAATACCAAAACAATCAGCATTATCTGCCATTTTACAAATAAGTTGTATTTTTTAATTTCTTATTACCAAAAAAAAAATGAAATGTTAAATGGACGAGAAACCGACGTTACACGTGACAGCTAAAAGAAAATTGCTTCCTGCTATGAAATCGTGTGTTGAACCACTTGGATCTCAGGTTGTAATGTTAATGTAACATAGCATTTTTATGTTATAAAATGGCAATTAATTATCTTTATGGGGTCGGGGTTGCTAAGAGGTATGGCGTCCACCTCGAATGCTAGTGGTGACAGGTTCGATTCCCAGTTGAGGGAATATAATTTATGAAAAGAATTTTCAGAACCAGTTGTCCTAATGATGTCATACTCCTCTCCCCGGTCTCCTGGGTAGTGAGATCGGAGGCCTAGCCTTCTCGGATAAGGGCTAAAAAATAGGAGGTCCTATGTGCAAGTTGTGCACGTTAAATATCCCACGGCAGTCGGAAATCGTAAAAAGTTGGCCATAAGGTCGCTGCCCTGGAAAAATTTAAAAATTAGAAACCTACCCACTACAAATATATTTATAGAATATGTGATTCCTATATACACACACTGGGATTCTCGCCGGTGCTACGGAGTTCGTGCACTGTGCTGAGATCATCCTTGTATGATCTAAGGGAGGAGATCGGAGCACTGATGGAGTTGTATAAACATTTATAACATAAGGAAGGGAAACCCGAGGCCTGTAAACAGTCAATAAATATTAGACAAACATAAAAGTATGTTTTCAGGCACTCGTAAGAAATAAAGAAGTAGAACACTAGACAACAAAAAAAACAAAAGACGTAGGTGCCTTACCCAGGACTCGAACCCCTGGAGTTGTCCGTGTGCATTGAAGATAGTCCGTAAAACCAAACCAAACTAATTATCTTTATTGTGGTTTTTTTGGGGGGGTTTTTTCCTCATAAAAATTACATGGACAAGAGTTAAAAGATAATGACACTGTAGATCGTGAGTTAAAGGTGGTCCCATAGCAGATACTGCCGTGGGGGTTGAACTGTTAGAGACTTCACTATACTAAGTCCACTTTCTAGAGGCAGAGTAACCAGTTCTCTTCCTCGCTACCTTTTCCTTCCCTAACTCAAGAGGAAAGTCAGGTACTCATTTACACATAAGCAAGCGAATCACACAATCCTCCCTGCCATGTGATTCGCTTGCATTGCTAGGCGGGGTTGTCGCACGGAAGGTCCAGGGTTCGAATCCTGGGTAAGCCACTCATGTTTGTTGTTTTTCTGTTGTCTAGTGTTCTGCTTCTTTATTTCTTACGGGTGCCTGAAAACATACCTTTATGTTTGTCTCATATTGATTTACTGTTCACAGGCCTCGAGTTTCCCTTCCTTATGTGTTATAAATGTTTATACAATACCAAACCTACCCTCTGTCCTGGGTAAGCCACTCATGTCTGTTGTTTTTCTG
Source organism: Oreohelix idahoensis (assembly GCA_024509875.1). NCBI lineage: Eukaryota > Metazoa > Mollusca > Gastropoda > Stylommatophora > Oreohelicidae > Oreohelix > Oreohelix idahoensis. The sequence goes on along the minus strand of JAMPIV010007662.1, from coordinate 208,601 downwards.
TTGTCTAGTGTTCTACTTCTTTATTTCCTACGAGTGCCTGATAACATACCTTTATGTTTGTCTCATATTAATTTACCCATTTACAGCTGGGTAGATTGGAGCGAGTCTATACCGTGAATCGAATCTGCCATCTTTGCCGCGAGAGACCAGTGCTCTAACCACTCTGCCAATCGGACACTCAGGAAGGCGAGATTGTGTACATAACGCATTTCAGTGTATGTATGTATGTATGTATGTTTGTGTGTTTGTTTGTTTGTGTGCCTATTTCTGTGTCTATGTCTGTGTGTCTGTCTGTATCTGTGTATGTGTGTTTGTCTGTATCTGTCTCTGTGTCTGTATCTCCAAGTCGAACTGTCCAGCATTGTCACTATGTTGTCCTGTATCTCTCTTTTTCCTTCAATCTTTTCTTTTATCACCAAATACTCGAGTTTTCTTCTTCGCATAGCATGCCCACAGAAAATGGATTGCCTTCTTCTAATGTGAGTACCAAGCTTACCTCTGCGAACTTGCTTCTTTCAGGACATCCTAATTTCTCTTATTAACTGTGCATGGTTGTCTTTTCTTTTTTAGCATTCTTGTGTAAAACCCCGCGTATCTGTAACCTCGAGGGCTTTCCCGGCGTGCGTACTAATTTCACAAAAATAGCGTTGTAGTTTATTTGTTCCGTTCGCATGCCCCAGGCACAGTCGTTCTTTTGTCAAAGTTATTAACGCAAATGAGTTATATCGGCGTCATCATTCGTAAAGGGTTAACGCTATTGATGTGTGGACATTAATGACGCTATTACCGCAAGCTCCAACCTGAACATTTCCCAAAACCGCACTTTCTGCTATACATACAAAAAGGTAGTCCCATAACAGGTAATGTCGTAGGGAAGTGAATTGTTAGAGACTTCACTATACTAGGTCTAGCACTGAGAGGTGAGTTGATGACCAGTTCCCTTCCTCGTTGCCTTTTCCTTTCCTTACTCAAGAGCAGTCAGGTACCCATTTACAGCTGGGTAGACTTGGGCGTCTCGATACCGTGAATCGAACCAGGCACCTTTTCCGCGAGAGACCAGCACTCTAACCACTGTCAATCGGGCGCTCGTGGCCTACATCAGAACAAGATAACCTGGGGCGCAAGGAGTAATTGGGACAGCACAGGCTGAAGCAGTACTATAAATATACCAAAAATGACTAGCCTAAAATTACTGCTTTTTCTATACTGTAACCAGATCTAAAGGTCTTTTATATTTGGACGCGCCCTAATATAACCGACTATGTTGAATGGGACGCCCCTCGCCAATATTTTTATTTCGCTAACTTAAACATCTCACAAGCTAATCGAAGAGCCCAGGCACGGCACTTAAAATTCTCGTCATCAAATGATGACAGTGGAAGGAGAGACAGACAAAGAGAATGGCAGAGACAGACAAACGGAGACAGCCGGACAGATAGACAGATATGTGGAAGTCGGATGAAGAAAGACACACATTAGAAAGAGATATGAATGAAAGAACGAAAACAGACAGGCAGGTCGGCAGGCCGGCCGACAGACGGACGGACGGACAGTTTGGTTTGGTTTGGTTGTAAGGACTATCTTCATCGCACACGGACAACTCCATAAGTGTTCCGATCTCCTCCCTTAGTTCACACAAGGAGGATCTCAGCACAGTTCCGTAGCACCGGCGAGGTTGCCAATGTAGGTATACAGGAACCACACATTATATAAATATTTTTGTGAAGAGTAGGTTTCCTAATTTGTTTAACCCTCCGGCAGGCGCGTTTCGTTTCTTCGCAAGAGCAGGCACGTGGCGCACAGAGAGCGCCGCTTAAAACAAACGTATTTACATTGATTGTAACGTCCTGATATAACCAACAGCTCCATGTATATGGTAGACGGTTGAAAGGGGCGTGCTACTAAGAAAAGTAGCAAACACCTATTTTTTTTTAAAAAGATTTGAGTTGCGGTCCCGGTATTTCAATCTTAACCCTCCGGCGCGTTTCGTTTCTTCGCAAGAGCAGGCGCGTGGCGCACAGAGTGCGCCGCTTAAAACAAACGTATTTACATTGATTTGAGTTGCGGTCCCGGTATTTCAATCTTTCATTATCATCATCGTCGCTGTCGCCCTGACATGTATTAGGCTCTTAGTGGCCTGTTACGGTCTCAAATTTAATTGAAAAACAGAAAATTGAAATGAAAAATATACTTACATCACCGAGCGCGTGGCGCACTTTATACACCACTAATGACACTCCTCGATTTGCGGGACCCGAAATATCTCGTCGCACAACATATAACAACACAACTGTTCAGAATGAAAGCTAAGACATGAATGAAGGAATAGCTAAGAGTTCAATGCAGCCAACCGCAAAAAACCCGCGAAATTTGAATTTAATTTAATTTGGCGCACGTTGTGCGCCAACGCGCCCGCGGGAGGGTTAATGTTGTTAGGTCGTATGGCCTATTTTTAGGGTTCCCGAGGGATTTTTTTAACATGTGCAACGTGCACACAGGACCTCCTATGTTGTTCGCCCTTAACCGTGAAGGCTAGGTCTCCGATCTCACTACCCAGGAAATCAGGGGGAGTAAAACATCATTATGAACCACTGGTTTTAATAAAAATGTCCATTAACTATAGTCACTGTGCTGGAAGCTAACCCGGTACATGTAGAATTAGAGTAGGACGCCATAACTCTGAGCCACTCCGACCCCCACTCGGACTGACGGATGGACAGACACGCAAACAGACAGAAGACGGATAGATTTGTAACTTCTACTTTCCATTAGATCACTTTTTTATAGTACAGCCTTTAGTGACACTGTCTAACGAAAACCAGCTTTGTTTCAGTAAGTGACCAAATTCACTCGCGTTGAACGTCGCTGTCTCATATTAAGATCAGAACAAGTTAAAGAAAAAAACACAAATATGGTTTCAGGGATCCAATGTTGTTGCTGTTACCAAAGACACTAAAGAAACAGGAAATAAATATTACACACATCGGAATAAAAGTGAATAGCCAGTTATCGTTTCTAGAGACTCACAGACTCACTACAGTTATCACGGCCCTCGAAAACTATAAAAACCAGGGCTGCGGAGTCGGAATGAGAGTCGGTTGTTTTATAGTGGAGTCGGCAAAAAAATGTCAGGACTCGACTCCGAATTTTATGCCATATGACTAGTAAGAAATTGTAGTCGGAAAGGCTGCATTGCCTCCATGCTCCTCTCATTGAGGCGACAGACTTGGATCACAAATTTATATTATTTTGCGTGAAACAATCACGCGCATACAGCAGTACAATAAGACATATTGTGTGAGGTTTGTTGTTTTAAACAAAGATTTGAACTCGCAAATCCTCTCGATACATACTATTACAAACAAGAAATCTTGCAGTTCAACACACGTGACCACTAAAACCCCTTGGATACATCATTAAGGGGCGGAGCTACAGTGAAATGATAATTTCGTTATTAATCACAGGATTTCAGTGACAATGTACAAACTTAACCCACATCAGACACGGATTCGCATAATGAAGAGTCTGATGGTATTGGATCATTTGTTGCCATGGAAACGGCGGTCAGAATTGACTTCTATTGTTCTATTTCAATCGGCTAAGGCTTCTTTATTTATTAATCTATGTGATGAGATCAGTGATACAAATAAATCAAAATCTCATTAATATCAAACTAAAGAGTCAAAAAATAGAAGAAAAACTAAATAAAGCCCGTGTTTATTGCCCGACATCATCACCGATGCCTCGAGGCTAACCGTATGTTAAAAAAGTGTTCGCGCTAGAGAAAATGAAAGCCTATCCCACACCCGCCCGCGTTTTCGTCACTCCGTCTTGGGAAGAATAAATTAACATGAAATAGTTTGCGAGATGCAAATACTTCTTTCATTCATTGGAGCGGCAGACGAAATAGACAAAGGGGGAGGGTAATCGAGTGAGAGAAAAATTAACTACGGTAGTGTATTGTATCTAGACGCATAATAACCTTGAGTTTGAAAATTTGCACTATGGCGTGAGAAAAGTCATTCCGTGTTACCCCGCCCCTTCGTTAGGCTAGACATGCAGTTAGCTACGATTCAAATTAGTATTGAGAGAAGGGGGGGGTAAGGAAAACGATACCAAAAGTGAAACTGACTTTCTTTATAAACTAAAAAAGATAGTTTGGAAGGATAGAATTAATATTATTACCTATAAAAATCCTCCATAGTCCTTATAATATATTAGAACATAGATTTTATTAATATTGTGATAAAATATAAGAAAACCCAAAATGCAAGGAAAAAGACGAAATTGTTAACGACACTAAAGACTGACATAAAACTTATATCAGCTGAAAGGTTATAGTCTTCTGACCAATAACATGTTTCAATATCAAAAATCGCTCAAGTAATAACTAAAATATTGTAGAAATACTGAATATTCTGGTACAGATTGACGAACAGACTATCGTTCTTGCTTATTTTATCGGTAACATTGGGGACGCAAATTTGAAAAAAGAGGCATAGGAGTGATTCAATCTGATTGGTTGACGTTAGGAGTAAAGGGGGAGGCAGGAAAATGTTAGCCAAAAAACTAGCCAAAAAAGGCAGACTGACCAATGGATACAATTGTTTTGCATTGGCATAATATTAGGCAGACTGACCAATGGACTACGGCAGAAAAAACTGAGGCCATATTCGCCACTCATAGTGTTATGTTTGGGGAATTTTGTTTTTTATGCTTTTCAAAAAAAATTCAAAATTTGGAAAGTCGCCTGATTTCATTGGCCAGCCAAAATGATATTAGCAAAATCTTTTGAAGGCTCGTGGCCATTTGTATAGAAAATTTTCTGTATCCAAGTACGATGAGAACAGAAGTGTAAAAAAAGTAAAAAAAAATAAAAAAAATTAACAGTCTCAACAACGGCAGAGAAACTGAGGCCATATTCGCCAGTCATCGTCACTTGTGTTATATTTTCATTGAATTTGTGGTAAGAATGTCATTTATTTATTTTTATGCCTTATTAAAACTGCAAAAAGTTAGATACTGCTATTGGGAAAAGTGAAGGACATGCCGGGAGCCAAAAATTGTATTGAGTGTTACCAGCCGGTGACATGTTGAAATGTCTTTGAATGTTGTTATTGATTATTATTTATCGCCAATTACCATAATATGTTAGTTAGCAGGCCTCTGTTTTCCATGAACACTCATCAACATGCCTAGAGCGTTGATAGTTAGAAAAGAAAAGAAAATCATACAAAAGGAGATGTGTTTACTCCACGTTATTGTATTGAAGAAAATTATGTAAAATTACAGTGGCGTATCCGCCATACATGGACCTGAGGTTGTGTGGTCACAGTAAGGTGAAGTCATATGAGTTTAGGGGCTGGTGCACTAATCTGTATGCACACGAGGCTGACCCCCATCATATCATGTATAAATAGTTAATGAGTATCTAAACATCAGAGATGAAAAGGCCAGGGTGTCATTTTTTATTCTCAGGGTTTTATTTCCTTTACCAACCGGTGACAGGAAAACCTGATGAAAATTTGATGAAAGACAACAGTGATCTAGTCTTGAAAGTTTAAAATTGTCGTCAATTAACCATTTTAAGGAGCTTCTGTGTGTTGTACATAAACGACTCTGCAGAGACGCTAGTGTTGGACATTTTCATCTACATAACAAGAAAAAGGTGATGTGCTTTTAGCCGGGACATCTGACAGTTCATCTGAATAAAGTGTTTTCCCCAAAATTAACTTTACAGATAGGGGGCATGATGATCACAACAACTCCTCCTATAATGACTTTCACTAGTATGTACTAACTAACAGTCTGTGAATACACCTACAGGAACAATATATTATTATTATTCTTATTGGACAAAGAGTCCCATTTTAGTTAATCATTTGGTGTAAAATATATTTTCTTCATTTTCAAAGACCTGTCCAAAAGAGATGGCAGGACAGGCAGATTAAAATTGTACCAAAAAAAAAAAAAAGAATTCATATTCAAAGAAAAACTTAAACCACAGACTTATCACTTTACTATTAGTGTGTTGTAGTATCTTGTTTTGATGTATCATCATTTCATTGCATTCCCTAGACACTAGCCACATCAAACACCACACACTAGAAATAAAATACAGCACCGTGTGAGATCTAGAGAGGTAGCGTTAGGTACCCTGACACTAATCATCATTTTCATCATCTATTAGAATCAGGGTCTTACATAGCTTGACCTCACACGGTTGACACATACCCAGCAATCTTTCTTTCGTAAAACATTATAACCTCTCCAGCAAATTACACTTGCTACAATCTATCAATACCAGTTACTGAATGTTTATCATTATACTAGCAATAACCCGTCAAGTTTGACGGGTTTTTAATTATAGTGTGCTGTTTCCGTTCCCGGATGAGCAGATAGAAGTATTCTTAGAGTGTTTTTGGTTTCTTTCCATTATACAGTGTAATCAAAGTGTTCATGAACATCGTCATTTGAACGCTTTTCTTTCTTGATTGTAACTATTTTCGGGAGAGTATATATAATGGAAACAATACAATTTTTCAACACGGTTGCATTCCTCAGCTGTGATCAACGTACACACGGCGAGAATTATGTTATTTTAGATTCAATTTAAAAGTTCTTTGATGACAACATGTCGTGTGAAAGTGCGTGGATTGTTTTCAAAGAGTGTTCCCTGATAATAAGTGGTTTTAACAAAAACTTTCAAGTTTTCATTATTTGAACATCGGGTTAGGGCTCATGCACACCAATTTTTACGCACTTTTTCTTTGTCGAGCGCTACTAATTTCGTGAAAGAAAAAACAAGTATTTGTTTTATATAACACCCACGCCGCGCAAGTTGCACACAGTGCGTTGCGCACTTTTTTTCTGGCGCGAGTTACTATTTTGAGTGAGAACGACCGACGTAACATACATCGGTAATTATGTTAGTTGGGATTTTTAATCTTTCGTCAGATTGGATTTTTGATAACTTGTAGATTTTCAGATATAGAACTTTAAAGTTTGTATATACAAATAGTAACCGTTTTATTTTTCAAACTTTTACAAGATTATTTACAATTAATCAAAATTTTGATAGGATATAAAAAACCAGATCTAATAAAAAAAAGTTTTATTATCCTATGGAAAGTATTTTTGCCAAATTTTATATTGATTAACTAAAAAATATGCAAATTATAAGACCATTAGTAACATGAAACAAGGTTCTGAGAAAATCTTGATTTTCTTCACAGGAAAAGCAGAATCAAAATACATAATGCCCGCCGTAAGTACTTGGTCCGTCGGTCGGTCGGTCAGTCACATTTTGCACACCGTCATTTGTGCACTTTTTTCTATTTTCGAGGGAGTGCATTACCTTTCAACCACAGATAAGGAGGTGCAATTGCGGTTGAAAGTTAAACATTAATTGTATTGTTTCCCCTTATATGTACTCTCGCGAAAATAGAAAAAAGTGCGCAAATGAAGGTGTGCATGAACAGTTTGATTATGGAAAGAAGCCAACAACACGATTGATAAACAGTACATGAACTGGAGTTTCGTCAAATTTCAAACGTTGTTCTCAGAGGCAGTAAGTCGACCAAGGCTTCTCAGAGGCGGCAAGTCGACCAGGGCAAGATTTTAAAAGATGCACGAACAATTACGAGACATGCTGTCATAAAAAAATGTTAGTTATTTAGTCAATGTACGGACCATTATCACTGCTCTGCATGTCATTTAGGTTGGGTTACTCATGTCTTCATATTTAATACGTCTATATAATTTTCGCTACAAATATATAAAGACGGTCGCCTGAAATGACATGACCACAGTAGTGATAGTACTGTCTGTAATACATGTAACAGAAACAACACACTATAATTAAAAACCTGCCAATTTTGGCGGGTTGTTGCTAGTATCTTAAGAAAATACTAGTTACAAAATCAAAATATACCTACTTAGAATGTGTTCTGACAAATTATTTTCACAGATTTAGATTCACGGGAATATAAATTATCCGAATATATAGTAATCCCAACTTTCTTTTTTGTGCTGTTTTGACTTAAAATGCGCTGTAGCTCTATCCCTTAAAAAAAAAAAAACTTCAGGAACATTCGTTCCGTGATTCGGTATCTACCCAGACGCCATATCATTACCAACAGTTTAACCCTCCACACGCCGAATTCTGATACTGTTTATATTTACATTTCACTTATCTACGTTTACCTACACTGAACTTTGATCTTTCAAACCCACGTTTTGTCTCGTGACTTCACCCCACAGTGGGGTAAACACACAATTCGTGTAACCTCACACACATTAAAGTATGCACACTCAAACTTTACCTTCGGCACGCCCGTTTCCCGGGATACTTTTAGTTTATTTTTTTGCCTGGGTGTTTAGTTATCTCGTCAATCATTATTTGTAAAGGTCTTAACTCTTCTCACAAGTAGATCCCCTTCCGAAGTAACCTATGCTGAACATATATCCGGGTCAGGATTTAAGAAACAGAATGAATGTATAGTTTATGAGTTGGGGGCGTTGCTGGCACTTTGAAATATGAACAGAGAACAACACGCTAAAAACGTATAGTTCCAAAACAGAACAGGTGGCTCGGTTTCCTGCATTCTGGTCTGAGATATCGATGTGAGTTCTTGTGAATGTACATTTAAACACAGAGGGCAAACCCGACTAGATACAGTATTAAGGTCTTTGCCTTGTGTAATGTGATCACTACTGTTTAATAAGAACACTGAAGTAGTGAACGTGTCTATAATTATAATTAGTCTCGGACGTCCCTAGGAACATATCCGGGTTACGTGGAGAGATCGTGCGAATGACCTCTGTCCACGAAGCACAATTTTAACGATTCGCTGTCTCGTAGCTAGGCGGTGGTGTCGTTCGGAAGGTTCTGGGTTCGAGTCCCCGGTAAGCCTATCACTTCTGTTTCTGTCTGTTGTCTAGTTTTCTACTTCTTTATTTCTCACGAGTGCCTGAAACATACCTTTGTGTATTATTTATTTGTTTATTTACTTGTTAATGTACACACGATTCTGTTGTAATTATATTCTGTGTAACGTTCGTTAACTTACTTACTTAGTCGTTCCGCTTCTACCGTGAGGTGTAGAGGTTTGGAAGAGAGAGCGCCAGACTATCCTATCGGCTGTCTTCCTCCTGGCCTGGTTCCATTCTAGCCCTCGGTCCTTCAAAGATTGTCTAATGTTGTCCTCACAGCGGACTCTGGATCGTCCTGGAAGTCTGGAAGTCTGGATCCCTGGCTCTTTGTTTCCCATGCTTGTCGTGGTAGCCGATCTTCTCCCATTCTGCAGACATGGCCAAACCATCTTAGTTGGGACTGTTCTACTTGGGTCTGCAGGGGGTGGGATTTTAGGCCTTGACGTATCGTCTGGTTGCGGACCATGTCTCTTCTTGTTCAAGCACCTTCCGCAGATGCCTCATTTCTGAGGTTTGGATCTGGCTTTTGTGGGTTGTAGTCATTGCCCATGACTCGCATCCATATGTCAAGACTGAGACATAGGTGGAGCGGTATACAGCCAAATTCGTTTTCTTTGCAACCTCTCTCTTGCTGAGGAATCCTCGATTTATGGCCTCAATGTTAACGTTCGTTAACAATGAACTTAAAATGTTTTGGGAGCCGCGCTGGTGTAATGATTATCACACTGCGCTGGCGATCGGGTGATCCAGGTTCAAACCCGGGCGCGAACATTTGAAGGAGTGTCGTCGACCGGGACTTGGACTGGATTAATTCGAGCCCTGGCGAAGACATTTGAAGCAGTGTTATTTAACCTGAACGGACCCAGCTCTAATGGGAACCCTCCGAAGACGTCGACCATCTGCCTGAATGGCGAGTGGACACCTGTCATTGTACAGGGAAAAAAGGGATACGCGCGTAAAAATCAGTCTCAGGTTAGATATACTAACCGGAGATTCTCGCCTCGAGTAATAGCGGACGTACCTTAAAAAATAATGTTTTGTGGTTGCCCCGTTTAGTTCCCCCGGGGGGGCTCTTATGAGACAAGAATGACTAGGATTACTGCTGCCTCAGGCATGTCGTAGATCATCATTTTCTTTTCGCTCCTTGTGGAGCACGGGACCACATCTGCAGCTGGTCTCCCTTGCAGATAGCCTACACCAGGCAATCATATGCTCTTGCTGAGGTAGTTTCTGTAGCACTGTGAACGACAGACAGACAGGCAGACATATACACGGATGGACGGACGGACACGCAGACACACAGAAGGACAGATAAACCGACGGACAGACAGAGAAACAGGCGGGCGGACTCATACATAGACAAACAGACAGACGGACGGAGGGATGGGCGAACAGACGGGCAGGCAGACAGACACTGACATGCAGGTAGACAGACAGAGACAGACAGTCAGGCTTGCATACAGACAGACAAGCAAACAGACAGACAGACAAAGATGTGTCTGCAAATGCATAAAAAGTATTTTTGTTAAAGTATTTCTAATTTTTCACAAATTTACCATAATGTAAACTCTTTATATAAGAATACATGTACATCTCTGATTTTGTTACTAATGTCCACCCGTGTCTAATTCTGAAAAATTTCGCAAGAAACCGTTCTAAACCTGATTTTTCTAATTACTTTGTGTGACGTAAGTGCACGCAATCCGGAAAAACCACACCGCTCTTCGAATCCTTCCCCTCACAACACAAACATGTTAATGGCCGAGAAATCCTTGATGTTACGTGAACATTCCATGTCATCCTCATATCAGCTTGTTACATTAAATCTGTTACGACAGCCAAGAAAAATTAACTTCCTGTTTCCTTCCAGCATGTCAACCTATCATGGTGGCACTTCCGGGTCACTAGGGGAACAAAAACAAGACTTTAAATGATACTTACTCAAACCTGAGAGCACAGTCAACAAAAACATGACAAAATAATGATTTCATCTGTTCTTTTTTGCCTTCTAAATGTAATGCTTTAGCGTATGTCACCGCATCTTGCTCCGTGTGTGAAAAACAGGTGTTCATGGTCATGGAATTGGGTAGTGAGATCGGATGCCTAACCTTCTCGAATAAGGGCGAAAACAAAAATTGGAGGTCCCGTGTGCAAGTTGCGCATATTAAAAATCCATCGGCAGCTGAAAATCGTAAAGAGTCGGCCATACGGTCGCTGCCCTGGCAAAAGAAAAAATAAAAATTAGGAAACCTACCACTATTAAAAATATTTATAGAATGCGTGATTCCTGTATGCACACATTAGGATCCTCGCAGGTGCTACGGAGTTCGTGCACTGTACTGAGAACCTCCTTGTGTGACGTAAGGGAGGACATCGGCGCACTGTTGGAATGTCCGTGTGCAATGGCGATGGTTCTTAAAACCAGAACCAAGAATTAGGCGGTAGAGGTCTGCACGCGCCGGGCTTTGACCAAAACGGACCAGGCCGGTTCTTAATTTGTTTTTTTTTTTCTTTCTTTTTTGGAGGACGCAGGCCAAGCCGACCTGGTCTATTAGGCTTGTGTAACGCTCTACTTTCCTTTTCACCAGTTATCGGTATCCTCTTCTCTGGTGAACTATAACTTACTTCGTGCCAATTAAGCTACTTTTCTGCTAGAACTAGAGTTCTATATATATTTACTTTTCTTCAGTCTACCAGTACTTATTGACATCGAGCAACATAAATTCTAGCTATATGGTGGAGGTTTAAGCCCCCGTTTTTTGTTGTTTTTTAAACTGACCTTCTGTGAAGCATTTCCACGCCGCTGCAATTTCACTAGAAATTTGAAAGCTAAATTTAGAACCGTCTCATTCTCAGTGGCCTTAACTCCCGGCCTTAACTCCCGGCCTTAACTCCCGGCCTTAACTCCCGGCCTTAACTCCCGGCCTTAACTCCCGGCCTTTCTCTGTTCACTGCTTCGGGGAGCCGCGCTGGTGTAATGGCTACGACGTTGTACTGGCGACCAGGTGTTCATGGTTCAAACCCGGTCGGCGTTTGAAGAAATGTTTACGACCGGAAATTTGACTGAATAATCTGAACGGCTCCTGCACATAAATCCCGTGTGGATGGGAAGGAGCGAAGCTCCTGACCGGGTTGGAAGGAAAGTCCACTGACCCCCCAGCCTCGCAATGACATGTCATTGGGCCGAAAGAGCTGGAAAGCTCGAGTGCCGCTGGTTATAGAAAAAAAAACAAAAAAAAAACTGTTCACTGCATGTAGGTCATGAACTACCTAATATCAGTATTAAACTATGTTTACATTGCAAGCCTGTACGTCATAATCAATTCGGTAATGATAATTTAATTAGGGAACTACACGGGGCTTTAACATAATTATACTTTAAAAAAAAAAAAAAAAATTATACATTTATTTTCAAAACCTGTCGCGGGCCTGTCACAAAGTTACCCCTGTGAGGGTAACCAAAGAGAGTTATCTGTGAGGTGCCGGCTTTGTCAATGGCTCAGATTCGCCTGGCACCCGGTTGAAGATGAGCAGCAGGAGTGGAGAAGGTGAATATAAGACTTTGGGATGAATTCCCAGCATATAGCCCCAGTGATTCTGGATCTCGTGACATATACCTCCTACCACTCTATCTCCCCCTCTATATACTAACGAGCCCCCACTCCCCTATTACACTGAGTGAACAGAAGAGAAAGAGAAGAAGAACAGTATGTCTCTTTCGCACACTTTCGTTCCTTCTCTATATATGTGATAACGTGTGTTGGTAAACACAACTACAACATTTATTAATATTCTGAAATATAACAACATTCAATTACACTGATACAAATGCAACTAGAAATAACATTAACTATCCCTGTGAAGAAAGATATTAGTTAATGCAAAATACACAAATGAATCTAAAGTCTACCCTATGTGATGATGATGAATTTAAGTAACTCCTAAATACTAACAAAAAGGATATCTTGTGTTTCTTGGTCTCTTGCTAACTGTCAATAAACTCTGGTTGTTTGAACACAATGGACAAGTCTTTGTCTGCCTACAATAACATTGGACGGTTCACTCGATTTCGCCAGGTGTCCACGGCTTGTATTTTTGTCTTTCACAATGCCTGTGTGTTGACATTGTCCCGAGCGTCCGAGGTGTCTTATTCATGGGTGAGGTTGAACACAATGTTAGGCGGGTGAGACTTCGTCTGTTATGCAGATGTCCTTTTGTTGTCTTGGTATTTTGCTTATGTGGTGACGATGATGGAAATATGTTGTATATTCGTATTTGTTGGTGCATCAATTGTACAGGGAGAATCTGTCCATTACTGCATGTAATTTAGGATCTCGATAAATTTGGTAGGCACTGGGGTTACAAAATCTCCCGTCTGCTCTTGCAGCTTTTGATCATAGTTTCTCAAAGGCACTTGTTGTAAAAAATCATCCGTTGGCGACTGCCACTTCAGATCATTAAATTTCTCAAAGGCACTTGTTGTAAAAATCATCCGTTGGCGACTGCCACTTCAGATCATTAAATTTCACGTGGACAGCTATTTAGAAATGCAGCAATCCTTCTGGGTATTTTCTGCTTTCTTTTTGGGTGGGTAGTCGATGATAGAAAGACCCTTCACCGCCTGGTAAATTCCTTTCTGACCCCCGTGGAGTATTGGTAGGTTGTTGCCGTTAATTACGTGTGAGATGCGTGTCGTCGCAGTATCTCGGTCGGCCCTACTCTAAAGCTTGTCCTGTGATTAACGCCAACCACGTAGTAGACTAAGGATGAGTATCTCAAATGGTCCCTGTCCCTACCACTGTGATGGATAAAATAATGAACCCTTTGTAAGTATCCCGTAAACTATGCTACGCCTGTAGTGTCTTGTATGTGAAATCTTATCACTATAAGAAAGGGCTGTGCGGTGTTTACTGCACGTTTAACATGTAATGTAAGAGGCAAAAAAAAAAGTGTCTTGTATTTACTTCGTTATAGTTACTGGAAACTGTGCAATCTTATAAATATAATCATTCTCTGCATGGCGTTTATTGCAACCTGTACTTATTAGTGTGAAATATAATATTATAATAAACGTGACTGGTATTTACAGTGTTATATTTATGGAAAATATGTATATATTATCTGAATGAAGTTAAGACATAATAATGATAAAGTACAAAATATATATTACACTAACCTTGGTGTCCCTATACGAATTTCACTGACACAATGTCTTGATTCTTTCTCGTGAAATCTAGAACCCCAAGTCTTGGTTGGCGGAATGGTTTCTCTTACCAATGCCAAGCAATGAATATAGTTGGGTTATATATCGTCTGGATCGCCTAGGGCGATTTTTTTCGGGTTCGCTTCCTGTGTCATGTGAAATTTCGTTTGTTTTCCTAAAGTCAGACATTCCGTCCTCAAACTGTGTAAAATTTCCTGTATTATTTTGCTATGGTCGCTCTCATATTTTGCTTATCCGAGACAACTTGTCTGCGTTCGTCTTTTGGGGCACGTACAGTGTTGTTCTTCTCGTTATAATTTCGTATTCATACTGCTTTCATGTTGTCCCTGGCTCAGACTTTCAGTCTCCTTTAATCCAATATTACTTTGTCTGAACGACTGACCACAATACTCATTGTAAAATTACTTGGCCTTCTGTCGCCGCCTGCACATTATGTTCTATTACTAGCCAAAATACTAATTGGGTATTACTGGCTTTGTGTAAACACACCCGCGACGTCCGGCGATGGACTGTTTATGTAATGTCTCCCTGTTGGGCGACATTTATGACTTTCTACAGGTGAATGTTATTACGTTTACAAGACTCACGCCGAGCGATGGCTATTGTTATGTCAACATTCCTTGTAAAATTGGTCAATTTTCCACGACTGATGAAAACGATGTCTGTGCCGACAATCAGTATAGAAAGTCGAAATACACACTCATTCAGTGAGAAATTTACCGACAAAATATTACCATTAGGTTTTAGGAATTTAATTGCAGACTTACTCGCGTCCCGTGACAGGGCCGCACGATGAGACACGGAGGGCCGCAAGCAGCCCGCCGGCTGTATGTTGTGCATGTCTGTGTGACTTAGAGACTTCACTACACTAGGTCCAGCTCTTTAAGGTGTGGGTTGCAGGTTCCCTTCCTCACTGCCTTTGCCGACTCTAACTCAAGAGCAGAGACAGATACCAAATTTCAGCAGGTTAGACTATAGCATGACTCCACCAGGTTTTGAACCCGCTACCCGGTAACTCTGAAGCGAGAAGCAAGCGCTCCAACCACTCTGCCAATCGGGGGCCCTTGTGGAAAACTTGAACGAATATGTGTCGTGAAGTGGTCTGTTTCACAACACGTCCTTCTGAGTAATTCTAACCAAACCGCGCGCCATACTTTGGAAGAACTGCTTGATACACGGACCAATCAGAAGTTACCTTTATGCAGTGTTTACTAAAGCAGTAGTCAGTCAAAATGGCCAGTCCTAACATGTGCAAACGAGTGGAGGATGACAATTAATTACAGACTTAGGAAAGAAGTACCACCTGGAAGAGGTCACCAATACGATATTGGAGATGTTACTCTACACGTCTGTGCAGAGACTTTTACGATCAGTAGTATATTAAGAGAGAAATCTCTGGTTGAATGCATCGAAGCCTCAGGTTAGTCCATAATTTTGCTGTTTAGAGTACGCAAAGAATAAAATGCACTTAGGAAAGTAAAAGACTATTAGCTAGTGTCGTAGATTTTCGATAGGGGAATTAAGACATAGTTTGGTCCCTTCTGAATAGAACTAGACCCGTGGTGACTCAATGAGAGATAAGATAAGAAATAGATTTTCACGAGTGAAATGGTGGAAAAATAGGTAGAGTCTGTCCTGGACCCGAGAAGATCCTCTCGGTCAGCCTATCTCTACAACAGAACTTTGTTAGTCTGACAGTATACCTACATACATATACATATACATATATATATATATATATATATATATATATATATATATATATATATATATATATATATATATATATATATACGAGTATATATATACGAGTATATATATACGAGTATATATATATACTTTTTTAACAGCCATAGACTGGGTGATGCGCCAGACAACAGAGGGCAGTCCAAGAGGAATAAGATGGACTACATTTTCTACATTGGAAGATCTGGAATATGCAGATGACATTGCACTGCTGGCACATTCACATCAACACATCCAGGAAAAAACGGATAGACTTAATAAATTTAGCCAGCAGGTGGGCTTGAACATCAATTTAAAGAAGTCTGTGGTCATGACGCTCAATGTGAGCAACCCTGAGCCCATATCAGTAAGGAATCAGCAATTGGTACAGACAGATACCTTCACATACCTAGGAAGCATAGTAACACCAGACGGTGGAGCAGGCAAAGACATCAACATCAGAATGAATAAGGCAAGAACAGCCTTCTTTAGCCTAAATAACATCTGGAAGTCCTCCCAATACAGCACAAGCACAAAATTAAGATTATACCAGAGCTGCGTGCTTTCTGTGCTTCTCTATGGTGCGGAATGCTGGAGAGTCACAGAGAAGGAAATGTCAAAATTGTCCTCTTTTCACACAACATGCCTAAGAAAAATTCACCGCATTTTTTAACCGAATACCATCACCAACCAAGATCTGCTTACTCGTAGCAAGCAAGAGGACATGCACACCATCATAGCTGGCAGACGCTGGAGCTGGGTTGGTCATGTCCTCAGAAGAGACCCCGATGCCATCACAAGAACAGCTATGCTTTGGACCCCTGAAGGAAAGCGAAAGAGAGGCCGACCAAATACAACTTGGCGGAGGACTGTGGAGGCTGAGATGCAAAGAATGAACCAGAGTTGGGGCACTGTACGAAGGATGGCCACCGACCGTGCAAAGTGGAATCAATTTGTTGTTGCCCTACAATACGCCACTAGGCGTGATGGCCACTGACTGCTTTGACGGTCGGTGGTTAAGGATCGAAGAAGAAGAATATATATATACGAGTATATATAAATACGAGTATATATATACGAGTATATATATACGAGTATATATATATATATATATATATATATATATATATATATATATATATATATATATATATATATATATATATATATATATATATATATATATATATATATATATATCAACCACTCGGGAGCCGCGCTGGTGTAATGGCTTCGGCGTTGTACTGGCGACCAGGTGTTTATGGTTCAAACCCGGGCGTCGGCGTTTGAAGAAATGTTTACGGCCGGAAATTTGACTGAATAGCCTGAACGGCTCCTGTGATAAACCCTCTGTGGATGGGAAGGAGCGAAGCTCCTGACCGGGTTGGAAGGAAAGTCCTCAGGTTCCCCAGCCTCGCAATGACATGTCATTGGGCCGAAGGGCTGAAAGCCCAAGTGCCGCTGGTTAAGAAAAAAAAAAAAAATATATCAACCACTCACATACACACACATAAGTGACGACAGTTAGATGCACAGACGTGACAAATTATATTTATGAAATAGGGAAATGTTGGGACGAGCTGACCAACACATGTAAATAAAGTTTTTATGTAAATTTTATTTACTATAAACAAACTCTACAACATCAATATTATGAACATCAATCAAATACAAAAAAACATAGGTTAATGAAATTAATAAAGAAATAGACTCATAGGTGTAATCCTCCCTCCCTCTGTTGAGACAAGATCCCGTTAGAAGTAAGTTATTAACCCCCAAAGAGTCAAAGATTTATAGGCTATGGTCTAGGATTTCCCTCTACAGTAAAGAACAGAGTTTATACGTTAATCTATTATGAAAGGGACAGTGTTAGCAAAACTTACTAAAAGAAATAAACAACGTGAGTACATGGATTCTACAAGCTATATATATATATCTATATATATATATATATATATATATTTATATATATATATAGATATATATATATATATATATATATATATATATATATATATATATATGGGAATTATTCATTTATCCTTCCTCTCTTCTCAGACAACCGTGGCCACGTGCATTCGTTCTTACCTAATACTTGGTTTGCACTTTCTGGAATAATCTTTAGGACACTCGCACACAGCAAATCCAGTGTTATTTTGTCAAAGAAAACCCCAGCTCCTCAAAGACAGATTAAATCCACTTCTCCAAGGAACGTTCACTTTGTTACTCTTATTTAGGACTTCTGTTTATGTCACATTAATTAGACCAGGTAAGAAATTTAACAGTGCTCACAGTGTCAATAGCTTGAGATTTCCAGTACATAGGAATGTCAGGTCAGTAACTTCTCTCAGTATAAAAATGCCTTGTCACACCACAAATGGTCGATAGTCGGAAAATGTCACAAGTTTGATTATGTCAAAAGTTTGATCTTGTTGCCACCACGGGCTGAATGTATATGAAAAAATGGGAAAAGAAATCTGGATCTATAGGCCCAGTTACACAATTTATTCTTAATGTTCTTTGGGTTGGTACTCTGTCTCTTTCTGGGTGTAAACACGAAGCCAGATAGGTTCACCTTTGAAGACCCAGATATTAAGTAAAAATGTTTTTTGTATGGTTATTCTTAGATTTATATGGAAGCCGCTGGTAGATTTTGGGTTTAACCCAAAACTGTGTAAAGGAGAAAAAAATACCAATACTTAACCATAATATGGTATTCTCAATCCTATCATTAACCCGCGTAAAATATAATATATTCATACACTCCGTTATTTAACTTATGAATAGAACTACACGTGTATCTCATATTGAATCGTTTAATAAAAGTCTCCGTAAAATAAGCGCTAGTCATTTATATTTTTAATCATCATGAGTTAGAAATAAATATATATTTCGTCAGTACTCATAATGAATAGTGCATTTACTAGACGATTAAAATAACTCTTACTGGTTAATATCAGTTAGTTAGATTTACGCTACAGCCGGAACAATTTAGCTATAGATTATATTAATTCGCTAGTCACTTTGCACAAAACTCCTAGTGAAATAAAAATACGGACTTAACAATTAATCACTCAAACTTCTAGTATAGTATTTACCACAAACACAGAAATAAACGATCTCCAATCGAAAAACTAAGTAATTCCACTGTTATAAGGGATCTTAGAATTCGAAGCTAGATGTTCTCTGAAATTCTGTCGGTACTGGATAAATTGAGTTTAAAGGCAGAGATATATATATATATATATTAAATTTGCCGAAATTCGCTCAGACTTGTTACTTTTAACGCCTTCGCTCAGATTTCGGGCTTTTCCTCAGTCTATCTGCGAATCAGAGGGAAAATTCACGCTTTTACCGCTTGCAGACTCTGGCAATCGAGCGTAACCCGTCATCTGATCTGGCGATTCTCACCGTGTTTAATTACCGTCCACACGAACGGATTCAGGGGGAGTAACTGTGATTATCTACCCTTGGTTCCAAATTATTTACTCCTTCTACTCAAATTATTTCCCCTGATCACTGTCTAACGAAAAATACGTTACAACTACATTAGCTTATCTTCCCCTGAGCCAAAATTACGACTCTTTTGAAACAGTCACCCCTTTCTACGCGTTCCGTCTCTCCCTGTTTGATCTTATTACGACGATTTCCAATCGCTGGCTTTATAATTACAGGTAACCGGCTCAACGTTAGCTAAATATGTCTGTTGGCGTTTACAAGTATGTTGATTGTGTGACCTCTCGCAGTTTGATACGAGCTTAGAGGACAATGTCATGAAGGTGTAGATATTATACTGTGACAGTAAGCATTCCTAAGGAAATAGAGAACAGAAAATACAATAGGCGTGCTAAATTAGAAAGAGACAGATCTCTGAGTATAGGAGGGTTTTATGTTAACAAAACGTGTGTAGGTGAAAGCCAGGTGAAAGAAAAATGTAGATAATGAAATAGATATATGAAAGCTGTTATCCTAATATGTCACAGCTAGGAAGATGTAGAATAATAAAGGGCGTGTTTTAAGCTTTAGGTGAAGAAAATCGCTCCAGGAATAACGTAGATAACTAAAATCTTAATTTTCCTGATTTGTACACATAGGCAGATTTTACACACATTTTCGGAACGCAAAATACTAGTTGAGCAGGAAACCCCCTCGGGCGTCCGGCCTTAGACTATATATAGCGTCTGTTCTAAACGGAAATAGGCCAGTCATATTTTGAAAATTACAGCGAGCGCAAAAAGTGTTAGTGAATAGTGCCTTTGCCTTTTGTAACTGAGAGCAGACCATTACAACCATTAACAGCTCGACTGTATGTGCCTGAGGGTAAGAAAGAATCTATATATATGTGTGTGTGTGTGTATGTGCGTGCGTGCGTGCGTGCGTGCGTGCGTGTGTGTGTGTGTGTGTATTTCTATTGATTAATTCACTTGTGCGTTAGGAAGTGTGTAGATGTGTTAGAACCATTATGAAATTTCTGGAGGCAAAACACTGCCAAGATATATATATTCAAATAATTGAGAATGGTGGTAAAAGTGTGTCGGTAGGTTTAGAAAAGCATTTAAAGAATTATTTCTTGATGGAATGGACACACACACCAGAAACGTAAGGAAGAATGAAAGCGATTGTTTTACTGGATTGTTTAAGCTATTACTTAGTAGTTTATACAAGACTTAATCATTGTAGGGAGGCGAATCATATACAAATGGCTCTAACTAAGGTTTTAGAGGAGAATTGTAGTCTGCATGTGGGTGTTACTGGTATATTATGTCCTGTGCATCTGCTAGCACTGTCTGAAACTGTCTATCATCCCCAACCTTTGTGATAGTGGGATAGTGATGGACCATACAGGGGTTATATTTATTATGTTTCAGGTTTTATCCTGTCAACCCAACTGCTCATAAGAGTCAGCCACTACTGAAGGCACTACTGGTGCAAGCGCCTTTGAGTTCAGGGGGCCAGTTACCAAATGCCTACTGCCTGGAGGAAGTTCAAATAAATTTTCCTGCCAGGACAAAAGTGGAACCAGCTGCATTCTACAGATGAGTGCAAAACAAGGCAACTGTAGTGTATCCGAGTTACACCACAATTATAGACAATCAGTTATGATGAAAAGTGCAGGCCTAAATATAGCCAGTGATAGCTTCACATTCAAGTGACCGTGAAAGAACATTGTTAGAAACATATAAATATTATTCCAGCAGAGATAATTTACCAAAGTGAGAACTCTCATCAAATTTAATGTCTTTTGATACCTTTTAACTATTTCCCAATGTTTTATTGATTTAATGTTGTAATTGAATTAGATTTCCTTTAAAGCTTTTCAAAACAGAAAAGAGAAACTGTATAAATAAATTGTAAATATTTACCAGCAGACTTACTTAAATTATTTAAGTTGAGTTCAAGTTTTGTTGGTAGATAATTTAGTAGAATACCCCTAGCAGAGTTAATAATAAAATCAGAGGAGTATCTGGAGAGGGAGCCCATAGCAATCTAGGAAAATATAATATCATCATACCTAGAAACTTATACAGCTTGATCCTACCTTTAATGTCGATGCACCCGTATTCTTTTCAGAAAAGGGGGTATTTCTTATAAGACAAGACTCTTATCTGGCACTATCCTGGTATCACCTGATACAACTTTTTGTTCAGGATCTCTTATAATTTCAATAATAATCAACCCTCTCGTGACAATATGAACAAATCGTCCTATTGTGGTCATTATGTTATGTTGTTGGGAAAAAAAACGTTGCAGTATATTATATCATTTCTGTATCTTAAAAGGGTAGTTACAAACTGCAACACAATAGGTGGTTTCAGTTCGTCGTCGCTGTTCAATCTCAAATAACCACAGCTATTGCTCTTATAAAGCTGACTGTCCGTCTCGCGCTTGTGTCGTCACCATACAGTTTCTCCCTCAACTAAGTTGGAGAAGACCATACTGCCACCTTACGCCTCTCTTGAAGCCGTCAGTTTTTGAGTACGTGTTCCATGTTTGTTTGTCCTTCCCACGTGAGCACAATTATATCTTTTTTGTCCGATTGTCAGTTTTGTTGTACAGATGGTATCTGAGTCTCCAATGGCCGGTTCTTAGTCTGAAAAATTATCGCTTGATCTCTTCTTGGTAATATATAGTATACTCCACCTCCACGTGGTGGTCCCGGAAACAAGCTGCATCACTGCAGTCTGGCTGAGAGAGTAGGGATCGAAGAGGGAAGGCAAACCCGGTCCCCAAAAATGCCGTGCTGAAGTCGGATGTGCCGGCTGAAATGCGCAGATATCGCAGCTCCGCTGTAAACAGACACAACGCAACCAACGTCCTTTTCAGGACGAACGAGGAAGAAGAAGAAGAAGATATATAGTATGGTTCTGGAGTATCGGAGTCTGGGTGTTCCTTACGCCATTTGTCTCAATAGCTATTTCTGATTATTGCTTTTATCTCTTTACATGTATCCCTATTATCTGTTTGGATTTTCATTTCTCCTCTGGCAAGTCTCAGTGACAACGTAGGAGGAACTTTTAGGAAGATGAAGAGGACTGCAGTAAGACATTGTGAAGGGTGGGTGGATTTAAAAAAAAAAAAACAGAAAGAAAAACAGATAATTAGTCTTACTAGGAACAGAAAAGATAAAGAAATTACAGATGTTGCGGCCACAAGGTCTTTTTAAGGAAAAGGAAAGGAAATAGCCACGCTGACTAGCAGATCTTACCGGTTATATCCATTTTTATTTATTTCCTGACTTAGATCTCACTTTCTTTACTCTCCCTGACGCAGGCTTTGTGTCTGTAGCGTTCTCAATTTCTTTGTCTTTTTCCTAGAAAGACAAATAACCTTTTTTTTTCGTCTTTTAATTCACCCATCCGTAGAAGGAACGAGAGAGAAAATTCAACGCTCGTGAATCGTAAACAATTATGTAAACGATGAGAACATTACAGGCGTTTGAGGAAAGAAAGAAAGAGAACATAAAAGACAGAGCTCTAATAATTACACCCGAGATTCAAATCGTATGCCTGGAAGCGAGGTCGTAAAATGCTAAATTAGTTAACGATAAGCCAAAAAATAGCTCAGTCGTGGGGTACTTCTTATCAGTTGAGTTTGTGGAAGACCTGTTGTTTCTGGTGCCACCAAGTTTCGCACCCCAGCGGTTTCCGACTCCTGTACCTATCGCTCCTTCGGCCGAGGGCTTTCCTCTTGTTATCATCCCTTTGATTGTTCGCCAATGTAACTAGTTTCATAGCAGTTACCGTCTAACCAATTATTTTTAACCATTTATATTTAAGATCACAATCGTTATGCATATTTGTCGAGTTTCAAATCTCTCACGCTCAAAATGGCTATATACCACACATTGTGAGACATGAAACTTTGGTTGAAAATTTTTTTATTTTTGGGTACATTTTAATCTGTAAAGTTTTCACCGACATAGAGCCAAGCGATTTTTATATATAAAACACTAATCCACTTTCTAAACAGATACCAACAGACCACCATTTTCCGCCTGAGAGCTGGCCACTGCAGAAGGCCAAATGGATGACACAAATGAATGCCCACTAATCCAAAGAACACATTCTCAAAATTGGATGAAAACACGTGACCTATATAAACAGTAAATAAATCATATACACATAAAGGTATGTTTCAGGAACCCGTGAGAAATACAGAAGTAGAAAATTAAGCAACAGAAAAACAACAGAAGTGATAGGTTTACCGGATAGAGGTGGGCAAATCGACACACTCCGCTGTTTCGAGACATTCGGCTCAGTGATTTAAACTGTTTCGACACAACGGCACAACGGCACTTTTGCCCGTATCGGGGAGAAAGAAGTCTCTAATAGACAGTATACATTACTATACATGAACTGTGTGAGACAATCTCCTCTGTTTTTTTCTTGCGCGCTACTGGCGTGTGTGAAAATCTATGGCATTTCGTATGACCACAATTCAATATTTTTACACAAGTCTTCATTATGATGAAATAAAACGGAGATATGATGATAACTGTGCAGTATATGTGAAAATACTAAAAAACAACAATAATAATAACAGTAATAATAACACATGATATCAAACTAGAGTAAGCTAGTTTTGGTAGACAATGATTCAAATCCACACCGAGTACACAGATATCAGCAGAGCTAATAAAGTGTCCATTACATTTATACGAACACACGGACACTTTCAACTTTAGCATAGTGCCTAAAATATTGACAACTGCAGCACTGACACAATTTCCAGTGTCTATAACTTCTAAGCAAAAATAATATCACTTGTAAAATCAAGTCATCATAACACATCCCTGAAAAATATGACATGTTTGATATTCCATACTAATGTTCCGGACGGTTGACTCAAATTTTACAAAGGCCCACGGAAGGTGAGACAATGAGACAGTGTGTCTCTGCAAAACAGCGATGCAGACAGGAACTGAAACTGTTTCGAAACAACAAGCAGGCTGTGTTTCGAATCTTTCGGACTCAACGCTGTTTCGAAGCATTGTTTCGACACACACACACACAGTAGCCATCTCTATTACCGGAGACTCGAACCTAGCACCTTCCGAAAGACACCACTATCTAGCTACGGGACCGAATCGCAACGATCCTCTCTGCCAACTAGGCACCACAGACATGGCTTCTTGGACATGGGTCATTAGCACGTAACACCGGATATGTACCTAGGAATGATCCAGCCTAATTAATGATGCCGTCACTTCTTATTATACGGTATAGGCCAGATTACACCAGACAAAGACCTTAATACTGTGTCTAGTAAATGATAGAAGACCAACAACAGTACCGGACAAATAATGACCCCTGTCCACGAAGCACTATTTTTTTTTTTTTTTTTTTTTTTTTTTTGTCTAGTGGGCGATAGGGACGATAGGCGCGATTCGCTCCTCTATTTGATGTCGTTCGGATGGTTCGAGTCTGCGGCAAGCCTATCGCTTCTGTTATTTTTCTGTTGTCTAGTTTTCTACTTATTTTTTTCTTACGAGTGCCTGAAACATACCTTTATGTGTGTAATATTTTATTTATTGATTTAATGGTACGCGAGGAATCTTTTGTTTTTGTGACAGAGATTATGGAAATATAGATTACATATATCTACACGATTTGCTTCCAATTATTTTCCACCTGGTTTCCTCAATTAGTTACGCACGTTTTGTTAACGCAGACCCTTTCACTTCTATATATCTGTCAAACTCATAATTTGGCCACGCACATTTTCTTTCTCTCTATGTTTTATAACCACGAGGAATGTTTACTAACAGACTATGTCTCACGTATAGAGAGGGAACGGGTTGTATATTTGTAGAACCAAGGGCGATTATTCAAAAGTTGTACCTGTGATGGATTGCACTTCTCATGGGGATATAAGCTAATGAAGAAAATCAGGGGAGATAATCAGTTACCCCCCCACCCCCACATCCGCTCGTTCGTAAATGTAATTAGCTACAGACGGATCGACGAGATCAAAGAGACGATTTGCCCGTGGGACCACGTCTCCGGGCGGCTAAAGTGGCAAAATAGACTTTGATTCAAAATCTGACCTAAGAATTCCCCAAAGGTGTTATGTCTCACACTGGTCAGCGACTTTTTGTCTATTTCATACATATAATGCACTATTCATTATGAGTACTGACGAAATATATATATTTATTTCTAATTTATGATGACTTTTGTAAATGACTAGAATTTATTTCACGGGGTTTTGTTTCGTTAAACGATAAAATAATATATACACTTGGGGTTTCTAATTAAAGTTAATAACCGAGTGAATATTAAATTATACCTCTACGCGGGTTATTTTAGGATAGAATAGTGGTGCAGTGGTTATTGTAATTATATGGTTGTTTTTTTCTTCCTATACACAGTACTGGGTCAAACCCAAAATCTACCAGCGGTCTAATCTGAGAATAACGGATCTAAGTCCAACAATACAAAAAGAACATTCTTATATAACTGCCGGGTTTTCAAGGTGAACCTGTCTGGCCTCTTGTTTACACCCAGAAAGAGACAGAGTACATATATCTACACGATTTGCTTCCAATTGTTATTAAGAATAACTTGTAACTGGACATATAGCTCTCCAGATTTCTTTTTCTCAATTTCATATACATTCAGCCCATTGTGGCGACATAAACATTGACATTTCCCGACTATCGACCATTTGTGGTGTGACAAGGCATTTTTATACTGAGAGAAGTTACATACCTGACATTCCTTTGTGTATTGGAATATCAAGCTACTGACACTGGGAGCACTGTTAATTTTCTTACCTGGACTAATTAATGTGACATAAACTGAAATCCTAACAACAGTAACGAAATAAACGTTCCCCGAAGAAGAGAATTTAATCAGTCTTTGAGGAGCTGGGGTTTATTTTGCCAAAATAACACTGGATTTGCTGTGTGACCCATGAAACTATGTTCCAGACGTTGTTAATCAACAATTAGGTAAGAACGAATGAACGTGGCCACGGTCGTCTGCGAAGAGAGAAAAAAGGAATTAATAATTCTCATATTGTATAATCATTATACTCATTTTGTTGTGCCTTTCTTATGTTTTGCTAATACTGTTCATTTTTTCAGAATAGATTAACTTAGAAACTCTGTTCTTTACAGTATAGTAAAATCCTATACCACAGGGCTAATCTTTTGACCTTTTGGAGGTTAATTAATTTCTTCTTGTGGGGTCTTCTCTCAACAGAGGGACGGGCACTTACGTGTTTATTTCTTTATTTAATTCTGTAACCTATGATTTTTATATTCTGATATTTTGATAATAACTGTTGTGAAGTTTTCTTTATGGTAAATAAAAATAACACAAAACTTAATTACCTGTGTCGGTCAGCTCGTCTCAATATCCCTACTCCACTTAATATAGTTTCACGTTTGTGCGTCTAATTGTCGTCACTTATCTGTGTGGGTGTATGTGAGTGGTTGATATATATTATATAATATATATGTAGAAAGTATACTGTCTGATCAACAAATTTCTGTTTGTAGAGATAGGCTGGACTAGAGTATCTTCTCAATCCAGGGACAGACTCTACCTTTCACCATTTCACTCGTGAAAAATCTATTCTCTTTACCTTATCTCTCACTGAGTTACCACCTGTTCTAGTTCTATTCAGACGGGACCAAAATCGATCTTAAATACCTATCAAAATCTACGACAGTTTTTAAAGTTGAAAAGTGTTGCTGTAGAAAATTCTTTGAGAAATACAAACCAACGCCATCTACATAAATTTGTTGTTGTTTTGACCCAAGCTCACGAAATAGCTATTTATCTTGCATGAAATACATGGTTCAGCCCCATGTGGGTTATAATTTGGATATTTAGCGTTCTCACTTTCATCATCGAGCGTCAGAGTGACAGAGTGCTGGTCTCTCGCAGCAAAGGTGCGGGGTTCGAATCACGGTACCGACACGTTCTAGTGTACCCAGCTGTAAATGGGTACCTGTGCTCTTTGAGTTACGGAAAGAAAAGGCAGTGAGGAAAGAACTGGTCACCCACCTTTCGACGCTGGACCTTGTATGGTGAAGTCTTTAAAACTTCATTCCCCTATGGCAGTATCTGCTTTGGGACCACTTTTTACCATCATCATCATCATCGTCATCATCATCATCATCGTCATCATCATCATCATCATCATCATCATCATCATTACTTTTCAGCTCCTTTGCGCAGCGCAAATCTTCATAAAATTGCATTTCA
Source organism: Oreohelix idahoensis (assembly GCA_024509875.1). NCBI lineage: Eukaryota > Metazoa > Mollusca > Gastropoda > Stylommatophora > Oreohelicidae > Oreohelix > Oreohelix idahoensis. The sequence continues at coordinate 181,001 of JAMPIV010007662.1, read as the reverse complement.
AATCTTCAAGTCCCGCGTGCCATTCATTTTAGGTCTTACCATTGAAAAACAAAACATAGAGGCCACAGAGATGTGGTTTTACAGAAGAATGTTAAAAATACCATAGACAGCTACAAGAATAATGGCAATGTCATGACATAGACCAATGCGCAGAGGAAGCTTAGTACCAACATTAGAAAGACGCAATCCACTTTCCTAGGGCATGTTATGAGAAGAATAAAGCTGGATTATAATCGTGGAATGACTGCAGCAGTAAAGATAGTTGGCGATAAAGAGAGAAGATATTGGACAGTTTATATATCGTGACAACTGGAAAGACTGCAGGAGTAAAGATAGTTGGCGATAAAGAGAGAAGATATTGGACAGTTTATATATCGTGACAACTGGAAAGACTGCAGGAGTAAAGATAGTTGGCGATAAAGAGAGAAGAACTTATTAGGACAGTTACTTAGCAATGGGTTTTGACAACTGGAAAACTGCATAAAATTATCCAGATTCATAGAAGATTGGGTACCGAAACAAAATCTCTAGACTACAAGACTGCAGGAGTAAAAAGATAGTTTGGCGATACAACCCCAGAAAGATATTGGACCGTATGTTACAGTTTAGTGGGCCGATAAAGGTTGGCAACTGAGAAATGGCCGTATTACACATAGTGAAAGATAGTTGCAGTGGGATGGAAAAAGAGAGAAGGATATTGGACAGTTTATATATCGTGACAAACTCTCCCCCAGGAACGACTGTAGTCATCCCGGCACTAGTAAAGAAGTCACTTTTTGTCGATAAAGTAGAGAAGTTAGTGCGACAGCTTTATAATAAGTGGACAACAGGAAAGAGACTCAGCAGGATTTAGTATGGCGCTAAAGAGAAAAAATAAGTGGACATTTATAATATCGTAGACAACTGGAAAGACTGCAGGAGTTAAAGATTATGTGCGATAAAGAGAGAAGGATCCTTGGACAGTTAGTTATGGAACGTGCCATTCCAGGCTATCGTGACAACATATTCCCGTAAATACTGCAGGAGTAAACTCCCTAGTTTAGGCTCTTTTTGTGACAAAGAGTGCCGAAGGATATGACAGTTTATATAACGTGACAACCTGGAAAGACTGCAGGAGTATACATGATAGTTATGGCGATATAAAATAGAGCATGAATGATACTATTAAAAATAATCGACCACAATGGTCATATCTTATGCATGGACAACAGAAAAGATTATTGCATAAAGAGAGAAGATATGGACAGATAAGACCACTGGAAAGACCAGCAGTAAAGATAGTTGGCGATCAAAGAAGAGAAGATACTGGCAGATTTTATATCGTGAGCAACTGGAAAGACTTGCAGGCGTAAAGATATTGTTGGACGATAAAATGCCAGAGAAGATATTGGACAGTTTATATATCGTGACAACTGGAAAGACTGCAGGAGTAAAGATAGTTGGCGATAAAGAGAGAAGATATTGGACAGTTTATATATCGTGACAACTGGAAAGACTGCAGGAGTAAAGATAGTTGGCGATAAAGAGAGAAGATATTGGACAGAACTGGAAAGACTGCAGGAGTAAAGATAGTTGGCGATAAAGAGAGAAGATATTGGACAGTTTATATATCGTGACAACTGGAAAGACTGCAGGAGTAAAGATAGTTGGCGATAAAGAGAGAAGATATTGGACAGTTTATATATCGTGACAACTGGAAAGACTGCAGGAATAAAGATAGTTGGCGGTGATAAAGAGATGAAGATATTGGTACAGTTTATATATCGGTGACAACTGGGAAAGGACTAAGCAGGAGATAAAGATAATTAATGCGAGAAGATGGCGATAAGGAGAGAAGAAATGCGAGATGGACAGTTTATATATCGTGACAACTGGAAAGACTGCAGGAATAAAGATAGTTGGCGATAAAGAGAGAAGATATTGGACAGTTTTAAATAGTGACAACAGGAAGGACTGTGCAGGATAAAGATCGTTGGTCGATAAAGATAGAAGATATGAGTGGACAGATTTATATAATCGAGGCAACAGGACTGCAGGATAAAGATAGTTGGCGCGATAAAGAGAGAAGATATTTTGGACAGTTTAATATATAACGTGACAACTGGAAAATGGGACACTGCAGGAGTAAAGATAGATTTGCGATAAAGAGAGAAGATGTATTGGACAGTTTGTTATAAACTAGTGACAACTGGAAAGACTGCAGGAATAAAGACAGTTGGCGATAAAGAGAGAAGATATTGGACAGTTTATATATCGTGACAACTGGAAAGACTGCAGGAGTAAAGATAGTTGGCGATAAAGAGAGAGAGAGTATACATTTTTTATAATAGTCGTGACAAACTGGTAAAGAGACTGCAGGAGTAAATGAATAGTTGGGCGAAATAGAGAAGATATTGGAAACACCAGTTTATATATCGTGACAACTGGAAAGACTGCAGGAGTAAAGAAAGTAAGTTGGGCGATAAAGAGAGAAGGATATTGGACAGTTTATATATCGTGGACAACTGAAAGACTGGCAGGATGCGTAAAGAAAGACTTAGCAGATAAAGAGAGAAGATATTATGAGTCCAGGGATTACTAATGTCGTGACAACTGGAAATACTGCAGGAGTAAAGATAGTAGCGATAAAGAAGAATATATTTGAACAGTTAATATATCGTGCCACAACTGGAAAGACTGCATGAGTAAAAGATAGTTGGGCGATTAAAGAGAAAGATATTGGACAGATTTTATATAGTGCGTGACAAAACTTGTGGAAAGACTGCAGGGAGATAAAGAAAGTTGGCGATAAAGATAGAAAGATATTGGGCACAGTTTTATATATCGTGACAACTGGTAAGACCAGGAGTGTGAAAGAATATAGATATGCAAGAGTATATCAGAAAGTGGGAAAGAAAGCGATAAAGATGAGAGAAGATAAATTGGACAGTTTATATATCGTGACAACTGGAAAGACTGCAGGAGTAAAGATAGTTGGCGATAAAGAGAGAAGATATTGGACAGTTTATATATCGTGACAACTGGAAAGACTGCAGGAGTAAAGATAGTTGGCGATAAAGAGAGAAGATATTGGACAGTTTATATATCGTGACAACTGGAAAGACTGCAGGAGTAAAGATAGTTGGCGATAAAGAGAGAAGATATTGGACAGTTTATATATCGTGACAACTGGAAAGAATGCAGGAGTAAAGATAGTGGGCGATAAAGAGAGAAGATATTGGACAGTTTATATATCGTGACAACTGGAAAGAATGCAGGAGTAAAGATAGTGGGCGATAAAGAGAGAAGATATTGGACAGTTTATATATCGTGACAACTGGAAAGAATGCAGGAGTAAAGATAGTGGGCGATAAAGAGAGAAGATATTGGACAGTTTGACATCCAGCTTCATGAATTGGGTACCAGAGTAACTCTGGAAAGGTTAAGGCGGCCGGCGTGATGCTGACCACATCACACCTAGTGTGCCGATGGTCAAGAGAATATGGGCCTAACACTATATTCCCAAAATGCCTCAATGGGCATGTTACGGGATCCTTTACCTTTGAAATCATGACGTGGAAAGAAGTCAACAACAGGATAGATAAACAGTGCTGGAGACGAGAAGTTGTGGAGAGACATAATCGCTTACGTCACCAGGCACAGTACTGAAAGAAAAATGTCTCCTTTACCCTTTTGCGCTTTCGTTAACGGAGGTCCTGTTTTTGTTTGTGGTGCCTGAGGTGAATTATTTAAATTATCTTTACTTGACTTCTCTGTTTTGCTGACGTTTTGTGCAAGCGTGCGTGTGTTAATATTAGGTCTCTACAGGATGGAGTAGTGTCACATATGAAAATAGTGCAGCAGTGACCATCCACTTTTGAAACCCCCCCCCCCATTTAGGGTTATATTTTGTTGCTACATTAACGCCTGATTCACTATCGCAATTAACACGCGAGCCGTCTGGCAATTAAGCACGGTGGAACAGAGCGAAGTGAGCAGCACGGCGTAATCGTTCTTTGATCAGGGAAACACGCGGGCAGATGCCAGGCGTTAACAGTTTATTTGAAGAATCAAGGGCGATAAGTCTGAGACGTACCCTGGATTGTTACATTTTCAGGGGAATTAACTTACGTAGCAGATATCCGGCAGGCGGGGAGAATGAAATGCAAGCCAGAGGTTGTCGGTCGGCAGAGGCGAAGAAAAAACCTTTCATTCAGGAACCGAACCGTAGGTGTTCCCCGCCCTGGCCGTAGGTGCAACTTTCGCATTAAGGAACGCGAAAGAACGGCATCTCTAATGGATATATTAACCAGTCCCTCCCCCAAAGTCCATTATCAGTGCTCAGAGAATTTTCTGAAATAACTACTCGAGATATACTAAGAGTTTTTCGTACAAAGTTTAATGCTTAGATTCGTGACGTTTGTTTTCCCATCTTTCTCTTTTTGCGGTAATTTATATACTAGCCGTTTAAGTGAATTTAGTGTGTTAAAAGTCTTTTCATTATATTTTTCACATCCTGGGATTTTTCTGTGTTAAATTGAATAGCGTATTAAATAACATTTATTGCTAATTTTTTTCAGCTGTAAACGTAAATTTAAAATTCCACTCTCTTTTCCCCAGAAAGAGATGCTAAAGCATTGACTAGTACATACATTAAATAACTGGGGTCTACTGTGACGTTTGATTTATTTTTATTCTATCCATTTAGTGTAATTTTCTATAAATGACGTGTTTTCATGATCACGCGTTTTAAAAGCGATAGTCATAAAGATAAACATTGTGTGGTTTAAAATCAAATTTAATAACGGAGTGAATTAAAGAAGGTCCGTTACCCTAACACTGGTTAGATATAGTAATTGATATTATGGTTCAAATGTTTATATTTCTTTCCTAAAATCTAGGCTGATCAAAAACCCAGGCGAAATAGCGGCATTCTTATGGTCAAATTGAAATTATGGTCACATGAACTTTTAATGTCTTATGAGCATGGTCGTATGGTCCATTGGTCTTATAAGTGTATAATCAACCAGAAACTTTTATAATATTGTTGATCTTCAGGCCTAATGATCTTGTGCGGTCCTAATTATTTCATTTTATGAGAGAGACCAAACTATGAACAATAATTGTAAAATGATTTGTTGTTGTTTTTTTTTTTTTTTTTTTTTTTTTTTTTTTTTTTTTTTTTTATCTACCTGTGGACCTCACGTGCGGTCCATTTTCTTCCATTTAATGAGAAGCGAGTAGACCAAACTAGAAACAATAATTGTAAATTTTTTGTAACTGGACCAGAACTATACCAGATTTTACCTATATAAATCTCATCAGCCAGCTGTGGCAAAATATATTGTCAGCAACATTTGTGTAATTTAACATAGTGTCTCAGCAACCAGAGGCTAGTCAACACAGGAAATATATATGTATTATTCCTCCTATGTCGGCGATCACCACGTATGAACCTTACTCCAACCAACTGAAGGCAGAGATACAGTATTTATCTGTGGTGAAGTGGGATGTTATAAATATTTATAGGGGACTTAGTGTACTGACTGATATCAGCTGTGAAGGTATCTATATCTATTAAGAGTAGTGTATTATAGATAACCTTACTTGCTACCACATATCTATATATCTCAGTCAGAATTATTCTGGAATAGTGTGATGACTACGTTATGTGTCTAGGGTATGTGTATGATGAAGTGTAAGTCACAACAACAGACAGATAAACAATTTAATTTAATCCACTACTCTTGACAACACTGTGACACTCACATACATATAACACTCTAAGAGAATATCTTAAGGAGTCACTGATAACTTTTCAAATAACAATATGTATTCATGGTTATCATAAAGGTATATGTGTCCTGATTCAAATACAAAGGAACCAGGAATCACAATCAATTTTAATTACAAGTATATGTACAGACTTTATCAATATGAATATTGTAGTGACATATATTATTAAAATATCCTATGTGTGTCAGTTGTGTAGTGGTAATATGAGGTAATACTGGTTTTGTTTTGTTCAAGCTCTGTTGGTATTTGTCATCATGACTTCAATAGTTTGTCTTTTGGGACATAAGTATTGGAGATGTTTTTTCTCAGTTCCTGATATTAAGACAATTAAATTCCCCTCTGAATGTTATTTTTACAAAGTCATTTCAAGATGAGGGGACATAATGTTGAGCTCAGCTGGCCAAATCAGCTTATCTTGCGTGATGGCGGCAGGAAAGGACTCCTCTGCTCGAATTCTCCTCTGGGCTCTGGAGACACCTCACTGATAGCTAAAAAGACCAAGGTGTATGCTGTCCGACTCTGGATTCAGCAAAGCTCTGACCAGGTGCTGCTCAGTACCATCAAGACCACGGTCCCTGAAAACAAGAAGGATGTACCTTCTACTTCATAACTAATTGATACTCTAGTTCTACACTGAGCACAATACAACACAAACATTGAGTTCAGAGCGTTTGGCCAACTGTCAGCTTCATCTGAAATACTTTATACCAGCATTACCCTCCTTAATGGTCACTACGCCTCTGCACTTCCAGCATTATTTCTGTCTAATCAATCATCCAGGTGTCAGTGTACTATTTGGCCATTCCATGCCGTTTTACTTCCCTCCGACACCCTCTGTTCAGGCTGGAGCATTATAGGCTTTATCTCCTGTTTGCCACTGAACTACACATATATATACAGGCATAAATTAACAATTTACATTCAATTTCATTAAAAGATACTGAATGGTTCAAGCTTACCACAATTTCATGGAAATAAACACAGATACGTTGATTAGCAATGAATTCTGGCACAATTACTGGCACAAATTCCCATCTGCTTATGTTCCAGGCTTTTATTTAACACAAATATGAGCTGGCTTCAACGCACTGTTGCTTTATCAAGATTATTTGCACTAGTGGTCTTGAACTAACGCTCCTAAGTGAGTATATCAGCGAGTCTAGCCAATGAGGCCACGTTTCGACAAGTGTTTGAAAAAATGTTACCTTTTCACGTCTCCCCTAACAACGAAAGATAGTATTTATAGCCCGACCAATCGTGGTTAGTCTTTCATTTGTTGCGCTCCAATCAATTTGGAGTTTACATGGTAGGCTAATTCTGTAACGTAAGATTTTTTTCAAACACGTTATAAAAAATTTTATGAGCAGAAATGATTCCATGCTGTCAGGCATCCCCACTATTTTATTTTGGGTATAATTTATTAATTCCTGGACTATTTGCGTAACGTTTTACATATTCTTTGTCAGCAAGCCCTAAGGAACCCAAATATCCAAATTTAAAAGAGCTACGTGGCTGCGTTCAAAATATGTATTTTCTACCTCCTTTTTCGAAGATGTGCTGTCTGGGTACTGTTATGTTTTCAACCGTAAACCCATCTATTGTTATCTTTCCTAATAAGCGTTTTTTATGATTTTAAAACCTAACTCTGGGAAGGGTAGTGAATTTATCACTGTCCGTCCGAAAAAGTTAGTGCTTGTAGTCTTACACGCGTGATGGCAGCATTTGTGTATCGCGCGAAGCGTGTTTAGTGTTTGGCTTTCTGCCTCTCCCTTCTCGCTATCCTTTTGTCCATCTGTCTTTTGATCTTGGTAACATAGTGTAGAAAAAGACATGAATGGAATTTAAAATTTAGGTCAACTTGCATATTTCAAGGTTTTTCTTAGAAAGGCAGCACATTTTATTGTGTGTTTGGGAAACGCGTGTATGTTGCAGAAGGCCTTTAATATCAACGTGAAACGTTACAATTTGCATACGCAGTAGAAAACAAGGGGATTTCGAGTACAGTCATTGTGACAGCACTGTTCTTTCCCATTCTTCTTCCTTTATTTATTATATGTATTTATTAGGCTTTATATTTACTTGATAATTTATATATGTGGATTAGAATATTCCACGACACCTCCCCTCTTAAAACAGACCTTATATGTCAGTCCTTTATTCTATATACACATAGAGAAATTTATTATTATTTCTGGGGTTTACGGTGATTCTCATCACACGGATGGCGGCTTAAAAAATCCGCTCCCAAATTGGTTTTTCCAGATATATACTCAATGCTAAAATTATATGGAGCCAGAAGCAAAGACCATCGGAGTAACCTAGAGTTCTCATGCTTAGCCTGTGCTAAAAACGATAAAGGTTTGTGGTCTGTTTGCAACTTAAATGCCTTCCCATATAGATAGATATTGAATTTCTTTATCGCCCATATTACTGCAAGACATTCTTTTTCGCTAGTTGAGTAGTTGATTTCAGCTTTATTCAACTTTCTGCTAGCATATGCCACTGGGCTTAATTCCCCATCCAATGCATCTGATTTCTGTAGTAGAGTTGCACCTAACCCAATATTACTGGCATCCGTCCTTACAATGAAATTACCTGACTTAAGTCAGGTAATTTCAAAATGGGTTTACTTGTGAGCTTTTCCTTCAATTCTTGGTAAGTCATTTCACATTGTGGTGTCCATGTAATGCGATCTGGATGTCCTTTACGTGTCAATTCAGTTAACGGTGCACATATGGAATTAAAGATTTTTGATATACTTCTGGTAGAAACCACATAATGAGACAAAGGATCTCACGTCCTTCTTGGTTTGTGGTCTCGGGGCTTTCTGTAGTTTCTCTAAATTCTTTGGGTCAGGGGTCATGTTTCCCTGATAAACTGTGTGTCCCAAAAATTCCAATTCTTTACATCCAACGCAACATTTGGTTGGTCGGGCTGTTAAATTTGCCTCCCTAAGTCGATTAAACAGCATGTTCAGAGAGTCAATGTGTTCCTCAAATGTTTCTGTTGCTATAAGGATATCATCCATAAAATTTGTTATACAGGGATTATTCAGAGGATCCAATAATTTTCTCATCATTCTAGAGAAGACACTAGGCGCATTCTTCAATCCAAATGTCAATTCGATCAAACCTCATAAGTGGTCATTCTGAGGAACTAAAAGCTATTATTGGGTCCTGAACCTCATGCATTACTGGAATCTTATATGTAATCCTATTTAACCTCATGATCCACTTTTTGAGAAATATTTTAGCTTAATTAAGCCTGGTTCAAAACAGCTGGATTTTGTAATCCGGCAATGATCCCACCTGTCCTTCTGTAATAGCATTCAGTCTCCTGTAATCTATACATAGATTCATATGATTTCCTCACCGAGGGGCTTCCTTAAGAGGTACCACAACCGGAACTATACCGGAAGACCTCAACTTGTGCGAAATAATTCTTTCCTTCAAATATGATAGTCCTATTTCACTTCCTACAAAGCATTCTCCCTCCTGAGGCAAAACGGAATACGAATAATGGATTCCAAACAAAGACAGTGGTTGGGTGTGAAGTCTATTTATTTTTTCATATCATATTCCAATAGGTTTGTAAGCCCCTGGTCGGTTCTGTAAACACCTCCTGCATAGATTATTTAGAACCTGTTTGCACTCTCACTCTTTCTGAGTTTTTCGTTAAAAGTGTGACTGTATATTATCACGACTGTTCCTGCTGTTCTCAACCAGGTGTGATAATATGGGATAATTCAAATGATGAAGGAAGTGGTTTCACTTTTTCATTCTCCAATAGCGATGGAACAAGGTCAACAAGTGTGGTCCCTCATCCATGATGATATCTTTCCAAAATATTTTCTTCGAGTGAGATACACCAATGATAGATATTTTTCTTTCCCCTTCAATCAAACTGTATAATAAATTGTATTCTAAGACACCTTCTCTAGAACTGTATATGGACCCTGCCATCCAATTTGTAACTTCTTCTGACTCCCAGGCAAAAGCAGCAGTACTTTCTCTCCCACAGCCATATTTCTGTCTTTCGCCTTCCTGTTATAATAGGCAGCATGTTTCTTCCTGGCTTGTTTCAAATTTTCATTGGCAAGTTTCCAGCCAGTTGGTAACCGAGTGGTCAGCTCATTCACATATTGGTATGAAGATGTAATGTTTTCCTCTGCCTTTTCATACAGACCACGTTTCTTAACATAAAGCTAACAGTGAAGGGACCTTTTAATTGTTTGGACCTATTTGTCCATGCATCCCGGAATGGGTCTCTTCCACTCGAAGCTTAATAGTGATCGATTTTTCCCTCCTCTAGGAAATATCAATAACTAAAACGAACCTGCTACCAATTCTTTTGGGGCTTTCTCCCACAACTTATAATAAATCTTGTGATATGAGAAGGATTTCCCCCCTACATCCTACTTTCCTCTCCAGTTTGTTGTTAAGGTCCGATTGAGGGATTTTTCCGGCTTAATCCTGGGGTAGGACATCTTTTAGCACTCTCCGCATAAGTGAGGCCCATTGTAAAAGCAGTTAAGGTGAAGCTTGTCCTTGGAAAAGGGGCTTTCCCATTCCATTTGTCCACTTTTTTCAAATTTAATAATTTCTTATTATAAACAGGCAAGGCCTAATTTTGCCCCGTGGGCGTTTCCAGGTCCTGATCCATGTTCCCACTTGTTGGGAGATCCCTCGTGTGCTATGCTACACCTTTCTAACAAAATTCGTCAAATGACCCATCTTGCTATTGGTTCCAATAATAATTGTGAGCCACCTTTGAATGATGGTAACCTATTTTCTCATGGGTGCCCCCATCTGGTTTTCAACAATGTAGGGCTCCTTAATAAGTCCTGTCCCTAAATCTCTTTGGGGAATAAACCATCTGACTCGTGACCATTTGGATCTAGCTCCAGTATTCCAAAACATCAACTTTGTTTTTCATGTAAAAATTCTCCCTGCCTTGTGAGTTGTAATGACAAGGTTTTTGAACAATTTTTACCTTGAAACAAGGACTTAGAGTTTTTTAATCCCCATCCAGTGCCTTCCCTCATCTCTCCTTCTTCTGGAAGTGTGGTAATCTATCATAAAAATCCCTCCTCCTGTCTTGAGGTCGTAACCCTGACCTGAAGGGTTGCCCCATATACACAGTTTTCCTTTCTGCAACGGTCAGTGTACATGATTTGACTATCTGACAATTCATACACTCACCTTTTTTTCCATGGTTGAAAGATTTTGCTTTCTTTCATTTAATTATATCCTTTCATCGAATGTGGTGGAAATTTATTTTTATTGTCAATACCGTGGCCAATCAAATTGGTTGCTTACCTTTATTTTATTGATCCTTCGGATCCAAAATTTATTAAAAGTTCAGTGGTGCCCTAAAGTTTATCCCCTTGTTTTCTTTTTATTACCTGTTACCACCTCCCTCTGTTGAGCTGCTTGAAACCTTTCAGTCAAACATCATCCAGCCTCGTCTTGGCAAACCTTGTTTCCATTGAGAAACTTTCTCAGGTCTGGAGCCATGGACTCTCTTAGTTGCTCTATAAGGACCATTTCCTTAAGATCTTGGGTTTTCCCCAGAGAAGTCCATTTCTCCAAGTATGTCTCTATTCGTGCAGAGAACTGGTGATAGGTTTCACCTGACAGTAGATTAGCATTCCTAAATTTTTTCCTATAAAAATTCCTGGCATTCTTTTCAATATCTTAAAACAAAGGAGGCCTTGCTTTAGAAAGCATGTTCATAATTTTATCCTGATCCACCTCTGCCACAATTTTGGGCAAAAACTTCATAAGCTGCCCCACGAAGTCCCTGAGATAACTTTAAGCTCCACCTTTCTCTCTCTAACCCATACGTGGTAGCTAATAGTTCATATCTATTTATATAGCTCTCAATATCATCGTCTTTCTCAACAAAATGATCTAAATGAAAGTTCATAGCTGAGGTGGAGGCTCCCTGAGTAACCGTAGCATCAGAGGCAAAGGGACTGGCACCATTTTCAGGAGCATGGCCTTGAAACTCAAACTCCCTTAGTCGTAACTCATGTTCCCTTTGTAATCTCTTCTCCTCCTTTTCTGCTTCCCTCTCTGCAGCTAATTTCCTCTCTTCTGCAGCTAATTTCTTCTCTTCCCTTTCTGCAGCTAATCTTTTGTCTTCTCTTTCTGCTTCCAATTTCTTAGCCTCTTTGTCAGCCTCAATCTGCAACCTCTTAGTCTCAGCCTCAGCCTCAAATTGTAACTTCTTAGTCTCCCTTTCAGCCTCTAACTTTCTTTCGGCCTCTTTTTCTAATCTTCTTTCTTCGCGTTCAATAAATTTGTCACATTCCGTAGTGACATAGGCAACCATAACTTGCCCATCTAATCCTAACTCTTTTGCAGTCTGTACAGCAGCAGATCGAAACTTGGCCCAGTCCGCCATTGTCTATCAGGTAAATTTCTACAATGTCTAACCAACAATTTAATCTCTAAATATATCTAATGGACAACACAGGCACCGTGAGCTCAACCTTATTTAATTCCACCCAAGGATACCTTTTAATTCTTATATTCCCTGAAGTGAATTACCCCCAATATTTTTTAATAGGGAAAGATTCAAAATCCCAAGAGCGAGACCCCAATATATGTGGTGAAGTGGGATGTTATAAATATTTATAGGGGACTTAGTGTACTGACTGAGATCAGCTGTGAAGGTATCTATATCTATTAAGAGTAGTGTATTATAGATAACCTTACTTGCTACCACATATCTATATATCTCAGTCAGAATTATTCTGGAATAGTGTGATGACTACGTTATGTGTCTAGGGTATGTGTATGATGAAGTGTAAGTCACAACAACAGACAGATAAACAATTTAATTTAATCCACTACTCTTGACAACACTGTGACACTCACATACATATAACACTCTATGAGAATATCTTAAGGAGTCACTGATAACTTTTCAAATAACAATATGTATTCATGGTTATCATAAAGGTATATGTGTCCTGATTCAAATACAAAGGAACCAGGAATCACAATCAATTTTAATTACAAGTATATGTACAGACTTTATCAATATGAATATTGTAGTGACATATATTATTAAAAATATCCTATGTGTGTCAGTTGTGTAGTGGTAATATGAGGTAATACTGGTTTTGTTTTGTTCAAGCTCTGTTGGTATTTGTCATCATGACTTCAATAGTTTGTCTTTTGGGACTAGTATTGGAGATGTTCTCAGTTCCTGATATTAAGACAATTAAATTCCCCTCTGAATGTTATTTTTACAAAGTCATTTCAAGATGAGGGGACATAATGTTGAGCTCAGCTGGCCAAATCAGCTTATCTTGCGTGATGGCGGCAGGAAAGGACTCCTCTGCTCGAATTCTCCTCTGGGCTCTGGAGACACCTCACTGATAGCTAAAAAGACCAAGGAGTATGCTGTCCGACTCTGGATTCAGCAAAGCTCTGACCAGGTGCTGCTCAGTACCATCAAGACCACGGTCCCTGAAAACAAGAAGGATGTACCTTCTACTTCATAACTAATTGATACTCTAGTTCTACACTGAGCACAATACAACACAAACATTGAGTTCAGAGCGTTAGGCCAACTGTCAGCTTCATCTGAAATACTTTATACCAGTATTACCCTCCTTAATGGTCACCACGCCTCTGCACTTCCAGCATTATTTCTGTCTAATCAATCATCCAGGTGTCAGTGTACTATTTGGCCATTCCATGCCGTTTTACTTCCCTCCGACACCCTCTGTTCAGGCTGGAGCATTATAGGCTTTATCTCCTGTTTGCCACTGAACTACACATATATATACAGGCATAAATTAACAATTTACATTCAATTTTCATTAAAAGATACTGAATGGTTCAAGCTTACCACAATTTCATGGAAATAAACACAGATACGTGATTAGCAATGAATTCTGGCACAATTACTGGCACAAATTCCCATCTGCTTATGTTCCAGGCTTTTATTTAACACAAATATGAGCTGGCTTCAACGCACTGTTGCTTTATCAAGATTATTTGCACTAGTGGTCTCGAACTAACGCTCCTAAGTGAGTATATCAGCGAGTCTAGCCAATGAGGCCACGTTTCGACAAGTGTTTGAAAAAATGTTACCTTTTCACGTCTCCCCTAACAACGAAAGATAGTATTTATAGCCCGACCAATCGTGGTTAGTCTTTCATTTGTTGCGCTCCAATCAATTTGGAGTTTACATGGTAGGCTAATTCTGTAACGTAAGATTTTTTTTTCAAACACGTTATAAAAAAATTTTATGAGCAGAAATGATTCCATGCTGTCAGGCATCCCCACTATTTTATTTTGGGTATAATTTATTAATTCCTGGACTATTTGCGTAACGTTTTACATATTCTTTGTCAGCAAGCCCTAAGGAACCCAAATATCCAAATTTAAAAGAGCTACGTGGCTGCGTTCAAAATATGTATTTTCTACCTCCTGTTTCGAAGATGTGCTGTCTGGGTACTGTTATGTTTTCAAACCGTAAACCCATCTATTGTTATCTTTTCCTAATAAGCGTTTTTTTTTATGATTTTAAAACCTAACTCTGGGAAGGGTAGTTGAATTTATATCACTGTCCGTCAGGGACAAAAAGTTAGTGCTTGTAGTTCTTACACGCGTGATGGCAGCATTTGTGTATCGCGCGAAGCGTGTTTAGTGTTCGGCTTTCTGCCTCTCCCTTCTCGCTATCCTTTTGTCCATCTGTCTTTTGATCTTGGTAACATAGTGTAGAAAAAGACATGACTGGAATTTAAAATTTAGGTCAACTTGCATATTTCAAGGTTTTTCTTAGAAAGGCAGCACATTTTATTGTGTGTTTGGGAAACGCGTGTATGTTGCAGAAGGCCTTTAATATCAACGTGAAACGTTACAATTTGCATACGCAGTAGAAAACAAGGGGATTTCGAGTACAGTCATTGTGACAGCACTGTTCTTTACCATTCTTCTTCCTTTCTTTATTATATGTATTTATTAGGCTTTATATTTACTTGATAATTTATATATGTGGATTAGAATATTCCACGACATTATCCAGGAAAACAATTAAATCACCAACTCCAGCGACTACCGTGAAATTTGCAGTCAGCAACTACGGCTAGTCTGAGGCTGGATTTGGCAAAAATTAATATGACACTGAATATTGTTAACTTTTGATCTTTTGCGGTTAATTAACCTCTGTTGTGATCTTCTTTCTTTTCCTTTACCACTAACCTGAGGGGAGAACCTGTTTGATTAATTTTTCATTTTGTCTGTAACCCATGATCTATTGATGTATATGATTTATGTTGTAAAGTTCTAGTGATAAATAAACTTAATAAACCTTAAGTTATCGTGTTGGTCAACCCCTACCCTATCTATTATCCATAGTTGTTTTCACGTTTGTGCATATTGGTCACAGAATTGTGAACACGTGGGTGCAGTGTAACTTGTATTTTGTACAAGGAGAGAAACTGCGTCTGATTTAAATATAGACGTACAGATAGGCTGGATTAGAGAAATTACTCAATCCAGAGACTGTCCTTTCTTTTACACTATCACCTCGTGAGAAAAAAACGATTTCTTACACCTTACTCTCACATAGTTATCACTATCACCTTTGCTCCGACAGGACTATAAACATCTATTACCCATCTGATAAAAATTTACGACAAGTAGTCGGTTCCATTAACCAACCTTCCTTAGTCACATTTTACGACATGTCTGGCGTCTTACATAATACTATTAGCTTTCACTGCGTTGGAAAATATATAGATATCAAAAGAAATCTTGTCCAACATAAAAATCCGAATTTTGAAATCAAATGTCAAACCAATCTTATTGTGTGGCTCTGAAACATGGAGAATAAGAAAAACAACAACCAAAAAGCTTCATAAATGGATGCTTGCGTAACATCTAAGGATTGATGTGCTATCTTCTTTCTTCTTCTTCGTTCGTCATGAAAAGGACGTTGGTTACGTTGTGTCCATTTACAGCGTAGCTGCGATATGTGCGCCTTTCGGCCGACACATCCGTCTTCAGCATGGCATTTTTGGGACCGGGTTAGCCTTCCCTCTTCGATCCCTACTCACTCAGCCAGACTGCAGTGACGCAGCCTGTTTCCAGGACCACCACTTGGAGGTGGAGTAGGGTCTTGGTCAGCTCTGGTTCGCTGACTCTGACGCAAGCAGTCAAGCTATGGGTCGCTGTCTGCATTCCTCACTGTTGACGCGTCTTAGGTCCCTGATGTGGTATGACAAGATCACTAATGTGGAGCTGATGATAAGAACCAGACAAGTGCCAGAGGACAAGAGATGACGTGAAGGCGCTGGAGATGGATAGAACACACAATGAGAAAACCGTGTTACCAGGCAATCCTTATTCTACAATCCTCAGGGTAAGAAAGGTACAGGAAGACCAAATAACGCATAGAGAAGAGAACTGGTGACAGACTTGAAGAGGATGACGAACATGGAAAGAGCTGATGGCACGGGACAGGAAGACTTGGCGTAACTTTGTTGAAGGCCTATGTTCCTTGGGGACCTGAAGGGTGATGGCGAACATTCTTCGCTCCCCTTTCGGGCCCCGATAAGACACGAGCGAAACAAATGTGAATGCAACATTACTAAAGATACTACAGAGAAAAGGATTATGTATTCACTTTTGCCCCCCCCCCCCCCCTTTTTTTTCCAGGTAAATATTTCACCTGAACTTCAACTGTAGTGACCTTCTAATTTCATCTGTGATCTCAAACGGGGGATTTTGTGGCACAAACACATGCGACTAATTTCACAAATAATTTATCTTAATCCGAAGACACAACTCGTCAAAAATGACAGTAATGTATTTCTCCACTTCAAATTCATTCCCACCCCTACAAACTTTCAAGGCAATGTTAAATAACAGAAACAGTTGAAAAGTACGGGACTTATACCTTAACATCCACGCGCTTGTTCGGTGTTTACATGAATGGTTGTGAACTTAAAAAAAAAACCCAACAACAACAACTGTAACTCGCTTAGTCCGTAAACAACACCTGTTGAGGCGGATATATTTCTAACTTATCCTATGTAGTCCCGGGGAGGAAAGGGGGGGGGGGAATGTCTCGAGGACACAAAGAAAGGATAGGACTATTGCTCACTCAGATGTGCCAACCAGAATGAAGTTGCGCATGGCGTTGGCAACATTATCATGTAAAAATAATTGCTCAAGACACCACAACTGCGACAGCACGTGAATGATTTGATACAGGATTCCTGCAAGGGGAGCAGCTGCAGTGGCGGCTCCATTTTCCATAGGAAACGGAAAGGCAAAATGTGAAAGTGTTTCTAAAACACGGTCCGTGTAGTCCCCTGGGAGTCTCTGAGGGGACAAGGACAGAACATTACTATTGCTCCCTATAGCATGTCGTGACAAGGACAGAACATTACTATTGCTCCCTATAGCATGTCGTGACAAGGACAGAACATTACTACTGCTCCCTATAGCATGTCGTGACAAGGACAGAACATTACTATTGCTCCCTATAGCATGTCGTACAAAGGCGACTAGTATGTAGCAGTGCTAATCAAAATGTTACAGAAATCACGGCTGTAAGAGTTTATGCTTTGGTGTAAGCTTGATGTAAGCTTGGTGTAAGCTTGGTGTAAGCTTGGTGATGTGGATCATCTGTAGTAGTGACTCCGTGTTCCATAAGTGGAACAAAAAAGGAGATGATGGTGGTGGTGGTGATTTTGATGGTAGTGGTGATGATGGTGGTAGTGATGATAGTGATGATGGTGGTGGTAGTGGTGATGGTGGTGGTAGTGGTGGTGATGATGGTGGTGGTGATGATGGTGGTGGTGATGATGGTGGTGGTGATGATGATGATGATGGTAAAGATGATGATGATTTATAAATCTAAATGCAGTTGTATAAAATACTTTTAATTTTATGGAAAGCTTATTTTACCTGGTCTATTCTACTCTTGACACTTGATATGATCTTCCATCTTATGTATTAACGTATCTAGGCATTTGAATTTACTGACTTTGTTTTAAAACCGTTCCATTTATGTCTTCTGAAAACTGGTTTAACAATTCCAGAAACATCTAAGCACTATGCTGAAAGAAACTGAAAATCAAAGTTGTACAGACAATCACTCATCACATTTATCACCCAGCATTGATATTCCGTGTATGCTATTCTTTAGAATTCTTAGCAATAGAAAACCATTGTTGGCTTGCTAGCCTAGACACAACAGTGACTTTCCCCGTTGGCCAACGACGTTTCAGGGACCCGGACCGACCTTCATGCCTACCGGAGCTGTCCCGTGGGATGACCCACATCATACTTCACATGAGCACAGCAGTCATCTCCTCGTGCTGTTTCCGCCTCCAACGACATGGATGTGCCATCAGAATTTCAGATGTCATCTTAAACTTACCGCTGAGTACTTGGTTTGGTTTCTTTTTTAAGGACTATCATCATTGCACACGGACTACTTCATCAGCGCTCCGATCTCCTCCCTTAAATCACACAAGGAGGATCTCAGCACAGTGCACGAACTCCATGGCACCGGCGAGAATCCCAATGTGTGTAAATAGGAATCACACATTCTATAAATACCTTTGTGGTAGGTATGTTTCTAATTTTTTTTTAATTTGCTAGGGCAGCGGCCTGATAGGCCTACTCTTTACGATCTCCAACTGCGTGGGATTTTTAACGTGCGCAACTTGCACATGGGAACTCCTATTTTTTCGCCCTTATCCTAGAAGGCTAGGCTCATTACCCTGGAGGCCTGGGGGGGGGGGGGGGGGGGGGGGGGCACGGGGGGGGGGGGGGGGGGGGGGGGGGGGGGCGGGGGGAGGAGTATGACATCATTAGGACAACTGGATTTGAAAAAAATTTCCATAAATTATATTCCCTCAACTGGGAATCGAACCCGATACCTCTAGAACTCGAGGCGGACGCCATACCTCTTAGCCACTCCGACCCCCACCAAGTACTTATAACAGCAGAAGATCTGGTTCTATAGCACAGGGAAGACCAAGAAGCAGATGGACAGATAACGTCACAGAAATCCAACAACAACAACAACTACCAACACCACCAACAACACCACCAACAACACCACCAACAACACCACCAACACCAACAACAACAACAACAACACGGCCTCACATCAGCCAATGCCACACACTATATATATATATATATATATTACCATGTGAAGTTTAATATGTGAAACTCGCTAGTGGATGTGACAGTCATTTGAGGCTGGCAACCTCAACGTATAGAATGATGATTCATGAACCACCACTGCACGGGCTGATGATTGCTTTATTGATAGTTTCGTAAAGAGAACTACAGTAAAAGCATAAAGTAGTTCCAGGTTCCATACGGAGCACGGAGGGAAAGATGAAAGAAATGATGTACATTCTAAGTATAATACTTACATTTTCAAAGCAGTGTAAATGTCCATATAAACATATTCACTTTAAAATTAATGTAAGTTTTCAAGCTTTAAACCAGTGTAAATGTCTAGGTGAAAATATTCATTTTAAAGTTAAAGGAAGTTTCAAAATTTTCAATCAGTGTAAACATAAATGGAAACCTATTCAATTTATATTGTGAACACTTTTCAATCAGTGGAGATGTATATGTAAACAGACTCTATCTGTATTATTAACCGTTTGATTTAAATATAAAGTAACTATGAAAACTATTCTATTTAAATGTAAAGAAAGTTTTATCCCGAGGGATTAAATTTAATTCTCATCGAGGGTAAAGTCCGTGTTAATTGGGATGGTGGTATGGGGAGATAGGAACCCATCACTATGGGGTGAAAAACGCCATACTCAGAACAGCGTTTCGTTCTATTCTTTTACCATAGTTATTGGTGGTACCAGCAGAAAGTACTATCACTGGAACAAGAAGGGAACAGTAGCAGCTTTAAGACGAAGGACCCACGTGGTAGACTCTCCTTAACATTTCTGGGAAACGAGCTACATTCGACAAACCTGACCAGGGACGAGCGTGAGCAGTGTGAAAAGAACCAACCTATAAGAACGAGCAGAACCGTCATTGGCAGCTAAGTTCAAATCTATGCTGCCACTTGAACTTCTTGTATCATTTCGCAATCCATAACGATTGGGATGATAACTTTTCTTGATCCATAACTATTCAAATTATTTTCCAACTGTTAAAACTTAAATGATTATTAAATTATGTTATTTGTAATTATACAAATTTAATATCGATTTAATCATTTTAAAGTTACTACATGTTTGTCTCAGTCAATTTACTACACAAACTCTAAACA
Source organism: Oreohelix idahoensis (assembly GCA_024509875.1). Classification (NCBI taxonomy): domain Eukaryota; kingdom Metazoa; phylum Mollusca; class Gastropoda; order Stylommatophora; family Oreohelicidae; genus Oreohelix; species Oreohelix idahoensis. The sequence continues at coordinate 160,934 of JAMPIV010007662.1, read as the reverse complement.
GAGCTATACTAAAATAATAGAATTCCACGGAGTAAATCAGGGGTGGGGGCTTAAACGACCTGAAATTAATAGTGCTTAAATCCTTCACAAAAGTGTCGGCATAATTACGGAGTTAACATACTCAGCCAAAGCAGTATTGTTCTCGCTTATTCTGAATATCTTGAGAAGACTCCCTTTGTAATAGAAGTGTCATCACCCTTCTATCTACATCTCTGCCAAGAGTAATCTTGTGCGAAGGTAGATACCTTTGAAGCCTATATTAGATACTCTTGAGTTTTTGCCACTGTTGGACCACTACTGCAAAGCAGGGGAGGCAATAACATCACAACGACTCACAGTTCGCTGGGAGGACACCATTAGAGAATCTCAGAAAGACTGAGGAATAGATTGGAACCAGGCCAGGAGGAAGACAGCAGACAGGATAGTATGGCGTTCTCTCTGGCAAACCTCTACACCCCAGGGTAGAAGAGGAACGACTAAGTAAGTACCAATCCACTGCACATATCCACTGCACATATCCACTGCGCTTTTGTAATGTGCGTCTACTTCTATTATTGCTTTCGTTTTTGTATGTGTTAAATTAGATTTTAATTATGATATTTGTATATATAAATATATATATATATATATTATACTGTATACATTTTAAAATATAGCACATATTAACATATTACATAATCGGCAGAGTAGATACAGTAGTATTATTAAAACTACCTCCGAATTATCTTCGCATACTATAGCATTCGTACCGTACCCTTCGACAATCGATGAGGGAGACTAAGCACATTTGGGTTTGCCCGGAGTGCAGTGGTGTCGATTCTGCTCAACAATAACAATCTTCGCATAAGAGGGTTACACCAGTAAGACTAAGCTCCCATAAGGGGTATGCGATTACACGTACGTTTGAGACACACTGTCCTTGCCCCCTGTCATTGTTTACATTTCGTATTCAACTTCTTTAGCACCGTTTCATAAACCACAAAAACCCACATAATCCACAAAAAGCCGAGGTATTCAGGTGGCAACATTTATCACGCGGCTTTGCCTACATCTCGTCAAGTATTTTACTGAATTATAATTAATAAGCAACGGAACTCAAAACAAGTACCGGTATCGCCTCTTTTCTATACTTAATGACATCAGTGTGGCTGGGGGGAGGGGAGAATTGTTTAATAATCACGTATCACATTTGTGAACTTTCCACTACTAACTCCTCCCATCAAGTATTTCGCATTATCAGCATACACACCAGTCCTAATCCCTTTCGAGCTGCACCGCGGAAATCTCCAAAGGAATGCACGTTTTAAACCTCGCATTAACGATACTTAGAGGTAACATTAAACAGGATTATGCGTATCTTCCAATATCCATGCGTTGAAAAGCCTATTTTTTGAATACTTTCTATAAAGGTCGTCTCAATTTTTTTTAATTTTTCTTTTTCAAATTTTTTTTTTTTGGGAAGGGGGGGAGCGAATTATCGTATCATAGAAGTCGCCTATTTGTCTTACGCTATTCATTTCTGCTGTCTGGTTTGTGATAAATGCGAGACCCGCACCTAGCTACCATAAACAGGTGCTAATTTAGGGGTTTTCAAACGCTGTTATCGAAAAAAGCTGCAATAATATTTCGTATCAGTCGCGTGAAGTATGAAAATGGGGCAGCCTTTGACTCGATTTTCGTAGAACATTCAAGTGCCTTACCCCCCCCCCCCCGCACTTTGATTTGTTAAATTTGACAGCTTGTTTGTTTATAGTAACACACAAAGACATTTTGCAAACAAAGTAATCATCGGAAACAAAGATAATTAAAAAAACGAAAACGAGCATGAGAAAACAGTATAAGTAGGAAAAAACTGACTGAGGTTTTTTGTGGTTCAAAATGTCTACATGATGGGTTAGTCGTCTCTCTTCCGAAATGCATGGTAGATCACAGTGTTAATATTACTTCCCTATTGGGCCCCGAAAACACACGAAGGAGAAACTTGGCTATAGATCTGACACATATTAAGGAAACCTGTTGATAGCATCACAAGGCAGTCCTTGTTCTGGAATCCATCGGGTAAGATGGGTGGCGGGAGACTAAAGAACACAACAAGAGCTTGAGACAGCCATGAGAAGAATGAGAAGACAAAGAAAGACCTTGAGCGGATGTCACGGGACAGGAAGACTTGGTATAACTTTTGTTGAAGGACTTTGTTCCTTGGGAAATACAGGGTGTCCATAAAGTCCTTGAGCAGTTTGAATCTTTAAAACTTCACTTCTAAACAATCTTTAAAACTTCACTTCTAACAATCTTTAAAACTTCACTTCTAAACAATTTTTAAAACTTCACTTCTAACAATCTTTAAAACTTCACTTCTAAACAATCTTTAAAACTTCACTTCTAAACAATCTTTAAAACTTCACTTCTAAACAATCTTTAAAACTTCACTTCTAAACAATCTTTAAAACTTCACTTCTAAACAATCTTTAAAACTTCACTTCTAAACAATCTTTAAAACTTCACTTCTAACAATCTTTAAAACTTCACTTCTAACAATCTTTAAAACTTCACTTCTAACAATCTTTAAAACTTCACTTCTAAACAATCTTTAAAACTTCACTTCTAAACAATCTTTAAAACTTCACTTCTAACAATCTTTAAAACTTCACTTCTAAACAATCTTTAAAACTTCACTTCTGTGACAGGGAATGCGTCATTTTAGGAACCTTTCCTTTATAACAAATACAGACCATAGCTTAGTTGACAGAAGTTAGTTAAAAGTTAATCATAAATTATTATAGGAACAGACCATAGGGAGAAGGTTAGCGTGGATTACCCTTTTTATCCAATCCTGAGACGAATAAAAAAAGAGAAGCAACGCTGACCTAGATTATGAGCTGAAAATAAGCATGTCAAGTCCCGGCTAAAAAGTCAGTTGCAGATTTTGAAGAATAAGAGACAGACGCATATTTCTTATGCTGCAGATTTTTTTGAGGATTTCAAACTATTACTAAAGGAAGTCTTTCCCCAGTTTTAGTGTGTGAATTGTGCATTTAATTCTCACAAGGAAAGGCAGTAAGTAGAGTGCTGTTAAAATATCTAAAACACTTTTCATGTCACAAGGAAATAGTTTTTGCCTCCCGCAGCACCCTGTAAAATGGCTGCAAGTTATACTTTGAGTCAAAATATAGACTTTGGATTGCTAAGTAGAACCACTAACAGTTTGGTAGAACATGAAGCTCTTCAGGAAATGAGAGAATGGTTTAACCCTCTGAGGAACTGCTAGTATGCAATTACCGCTAGCTAATATTTTGAAGGATCAAGTAGCTAAGAGTTGAAATCAGGGTGATTCACTTGATATGAACTTCCCCATGCTATGTTAATGGAAGCAATGTGCATTTGTGGATGAACGAAATATGCATACTATAAATCTTTATGCCATAATGTACATACGTTATGTTGGAATAAAAATCACGTTGAGACCAAAACAAAAGGATATTGTCTATTAAATACTTCGCCACACACAATATTGAAAGAAAGGAAGAAATGGCTGCATGAGAAAACTTATCATGTCATAATTATCTGCTCTAACTCAATACAACACCTTAGAGGATAGTCCCCGAACCTGGTAAAATCCCGTAAGACTGTAAGGGAGAAATTGCGAACTCTAGCGGTCAAGCTAGTATCTAGATCTAACACTCTCTGCAATTAAACAGCAACCCCCAATTCCCTACCCGGCCACACTTCTCTACAATCTTTAAAACTTCATTTCTAATTAACAATCTTTAAAGTGAAAAATAAAAGGGGGAATTTATTCAAGATTTCGCATATTTAAATGTGAGAATGTTAACTTTCAACATGTTCGTCATTTCTGGATACAAAGCTGACTGAGATTTTGAAATTCTCCTAAAGTAAATGTCTGGTGTGCTTTCAGAAAATAACTCTGCATCCAACAAAATGGTGGATATGTTGAAAGTTAACGTTCTTACAATTAAATATGCTAAATCTTTAATTAATTCCCACTCTTTTTCATTTTTCCAGACTGTTTATATCTTATATAGAAGTGAAGTTATCAAATACAGATTTAAACTGCACAAGGACTTTAGGGACACCCTGTAGAAGTGTTACGACGATGAGCAAGAAAAACTTACTGGATATATAAGTCAGGGCTATTTAAACTGCTACAAAGAAACAAATGCTATTTACACGAGTATTATACCATCAAACAAAGAAATTGTAAGATAACATTGTAAGGTAACATTGTAAGGTAACATTGTAAGGTAACATTGTAAGATAACATTGTAAGATAACATTGTAAGATAACATTGTAAAATAACATTGTAAGAAACGCCCCTGTAAGTTGTAGAATCAAACAGATATCTTCACAAAAATATAAGCAAAGCTGGAGCAGGGCTATGGAGTCTGAGTCGTGGAGTGGGTAGTTTTTTTAGGGGACTTGGGAGTCAGTAAAAAATGTCCCGACTCCAGCAACGAATTCTATGCATGAGTCTTAAGCCGAGGCATATCCATGTTTGATCAATGCATACACAAAAGGGGGCGGCTGTAGCGAAATCTGTGAGATCATCGCTAAATTCAGTAAGATTTTAGTCCTATGATAATAAATAAACCCGCCCGCAGGTGTCTGACGATTGTCATCTTCAAAGCCAGTAGAGCGCTGCCTTTGGTGCAGTGGGAATGCTTAAAAAAAATGACCCGCCGTAAAATCTAACACGCCTTTTAGTTTCGGTTTCGAGACGTACAATTAACATTTTAACATCTTGCCCGATCTGCTGCACGAAACTGCGGCAAATCTTATAATTAACGATCTGCCAGAACTGTGACACCCAAATCCCGTTTTAATTAACGTAGTATTTTAACTTTAACGCTATAATTAGTAGTAACTCGGACATTTTTCAGTAGCAAGAACGAAACGACTGTAATAATTAACGCCAACACTACCAACGTTTTGAAAAAACCCTCTTCGCTCTGCACGTGGTTCCTTTACTATAGACACGCTGTGGGAAAAGCCAGCAGATATAAACAAACAGACAGTTTAAATTCTCGCCGCGTAGTGTATTTCTGACCTCACTCAAACTAGTTGGTTTATTTGAATAATGAAAAAGTGATAGAGAATGGAGGGGGAAAGATGGCCGACTTGTGTAAAAGTTATATTTGACGATTGACAGTGACAAAACTGAAAATCTAAACCATAGTGAAACTGACCATAAAAATCATATATTAGGATAGCTTAGTGTCTCCTGAGAAATAATATGTTTTAATATATATGGTAGTCCAATTATTAGCCAAGTTATTGAGATAATACTATATGTCTACGAACGCTAGGACGGACAGACTGTTGTTCTTGCTCGTTTAGACATAACGTTATTGGGGACGCAAGTTTAAAAAAGAGGCATTGGAGTAATTCAAATCCGATTGGGTGGTATAAGAGTATAGGAGTAAAGGGGGAGGTAGGAAAATGGTAACTAAAGCTAAACATCTTTTTGTATTGGCATAACTAAAGCAGACTGACCAATATACTACGAGACACATAGTTTTTTTGGAATTTTGTTTTTGTTTTTTTTCAAAACTAAATTCAAAATTTGGTAGTCGCCTGATTTCATTGGCCAGCTCTAATAGATATTGGCCAAAGGCTTAGGGGTCTCGTGCCCATTTGACAAGAAATTTTCATATCAACAAGTACGTTGAGATCAGATGTGATAAATTTTAAAATAAATACTAAATTCATAGTCTGGACAGGGCAGAGAAAACTGAGGCCATATCTTTTGCCAGTCAACGTTATTTGTGACATATTTCTTTGAATTTGTGGTAAGAATGCTTTATGTATTAATATGCTTGATTAAAACTGCAAACGTTAGATATTGCTATTGGGAAAAGTGAAGGACATGCCGGGAGCAACCATTATTGAGTCCTCACATTGAACCGTATTTGACTGTTGCATATTGTTATGATTATGTATTAATATTATTGTATTAGAAGATGTTAGTAAGCCTCTGTGTTCCATGAACACTCTTCAACATGCCTAAAGCGTTTATAATAAAGAAAAGAAAAAACCCCCCCCCCATCTATCATACCAAAGGAGATGTGGTTACTCCACGTTATTGTATTGAAGAAAATTATGTAAAAGTACAGTGGCGTATCTGCCATAGGGACCTGAGGTGTGGTCACAGGAAGGTGGGAGTCATATAAATTAGGGGCTGGTGCACCTGTATGCACACGAGGCTGACCCCATACCATCATGTGTACAATAGTGATAAGAAATTGTGACCAGATGTGAAAAGGCCAAGGTGTCTTTTATTGCAGGGTTTTTTATTTCCTGTTACCAGCCGGTGACAGGAAACCTGATGAGTGATTGTAAAGAAAAAAGTCTCCTTTCAAAAGTTTATGCTGTCAGCAGATAGCCTGAAGGAGCTTGTGTGTGCCGATCTATATATTCTCTGCAGCGACCTACTGACTTGTTATCTTCATACCAAGAATCCCAGGTGATGTGTTAACATCTGGGACATCTGACAATTCATTCAAATAAAAATTATTTCCAAGAATAAACAGAATTATATGGGGCGTGATGAAACAACAGCTCCTCCTAACAAATGACTAACACTAGTAGCTATTAACGTTTTAGACTGTGAATACACCTACAGGAATAATATAGTGACATTATACAAGGGGCTTGACATATGTCTTGGGCCTGACCATGAAGGAATCACAGGAGGAAGATGAAACTCGGCACATTTAAAGTTCATTATATTTGCACTGAATGTGTGAAGTACGCGTTTGTTTCTTCAATGGGTTTTCCCGCTACGGTGCACGGCGCAATGTACCCTATTGACCGGATCTGCTGCTCCAAAGATTTGACAAAACAATGGAAAAGAAGGAGGCCAGAGCTGTGATAAAATTTCTGATGTTTCAGGGAAAAACACCTACAGAAATACACAGGGAGATGGAACCAGTGTTTCGTGATTCTTGTCCTTCATATACTTCGGTAAAAAAACTGGTGTCAACAGTTTAAGTGCGGCCGCTCAAATGTTGCTGATCTGCCAAGATCTGGTAGACCAGCCTCAGAGTGCAACGATGAAAATGCAACAAGAGTGAAGAAAATCATTGACCAGGATCGAAAAAATGACAATTGTGGAGATAGCTAGTAGAGTAAAACTGAATGAAAGAACAGTTTATAGAATTTTACACAAAAGACTGAACATGAGAAAAGTGTGTGCACGCTGGGTTCCGCGACTGTTGACACGTGAACAGAAGCAAACGAGGGTAAATTGCTGTCAACAGTTGCTCAAAAAGTGTCAGTCAAAAAACTTTTTGGAGACCATGGTGACAGTAGATGAGACTTGGGTACACCATTATGACCCCGAATCCAAAATTGCCAGCATGCAATGGAAAACCCCGGGCTCCCCAACACCTGTCAAGCCGAGAGCGCAGAAATCTGCAGGAAAAGTGATGCTGACTGTTTTTTGGGACGCCAAAGGTGTCCTGTTGAAAGATTATCTGCCTCGTGGCAACACAGTTAATGGACAGTACTATGCAGATCTTCTCACCAAACTAAGAAAGGTTGTGACCAGGAAACGAGGGATAACGCGCACTCAAAATCTTCCTTTGCTTCAAGACTACGCGCCCACTCACAAAGCACAGCTTGTGCAGCTAGCAGCCAACGATTTGAATATTGAAATTCTTCCACACCCACCATATTCTCCAGATTTGGCTCCATCAGACTGTTTTCTATTCCCAAATCTTAAAAAAACAGCTAAAAGGAAATCATTTTGACAGCGATGAAGAAGTTATACTGGCATGTGATGATTGGTTTAGTTTGAAAAATAGGGTGTTTTACTCCCAAGGTCTTTTTAAGGTCAAGCAGAGATGGCAGAAGTGTGTCAATTCAGATGGTGGTTACACTGAAAAGGAATAAACACTATACAAAATTTCAGCTCTCTGTGACATGTCCTTCATGGTCAGGCCCAAGACTTATGTCAAGCCCCTTGTACTTATCGGACAAAGAGTCCAAACATTTTAGTTAATCAGTATATGTAAAATATATTTTCCTCATTTTCAAAGACCTGTCCAAAAGAGATGGCAGGACAGGCAGATTAAATTGTACAAAGAAAAAAACATTCAATTTTAAAGAAAACTTTAACCACAGTCTTATTCATTTCCTTATAGTGAGTTAAAGTGTATTGTGTTGATGTACCACCATTGTCATTTCACCCCTAGACACTAGTCACATCAGACACCAGCCACTAGAATAAAAATACGGACCGTGAGATCTAGGGAGGTAGCGTTAGGTTCCCTGATAATACATCATCATCATCATCATCATCTTTTAGAGTCAGGGGCCTACATTTGCTTGACCTCACACGGTTGGCACATACACAGCTTTCTTTTCTTTTAGGTAACATTTTAACCTCCCCAGCAAATTACACTTGCTACAGCGGCATTAAGAACCAATTCAATTTAAATAAAAATTATCATATTTTTAAAATGCTTTTTGAGTTTTTGTTCTGTATTATTGCATGAAATAATATATAGGTAAACATGTAATCTACGAAAGCCACGTATTCACTTATTCACTTGTATACCATATTTATACATATAACTCCATATAAGTGCACAATTGTATGCCACATGACTAGTAACCAAAAAAATGTATTCGGAGTCGGACTTCAAAATTGCGGTAGTCGGAGTTGGACCTGAAATTGCAGGAGTCGGAGTCAGAAAATATTTTGGCTGACTCCATAGCCCTGAACTGGACGCACATCCCATAGCCCTGAACTGGACGCACATCCCATAACCCTGAACTGGACGCACATCCCATAGCCCTGAACTGGACGCACATCACATAACCCTGAACTGGACGCACATCCCATAGCCCTGAACTGGACGCACATCACATAACCCTGAACTGGACGCACATCCCATAACCCTGAACTGGACGCACATCACATAACCCTGAACTGGACGCACATCACATAGCCCTGAACTGGACGCACATCCAGTGATATAAAAAAAAAAGAATATAAAAGGCGAGTCATTGCATGTGGGAAACAAAAGTAGATTGAAAGAAATCAAGCTAAACACAAAACTGCGAATCTTCAAAAGAACAACACCCAAGAAATTGGAGACTTCCATAAACTGGTTCTTGAGTTGAACAGAACTGAAATCGTCTGACAAGATCAAGTGTTTGTTAGTGATGACAAGAACCAGGCAAGTGCAACTAAGACATGAGAAGAATAAGAGGACGCAGACGATGGACAGAACACGAACTGAGGAAAGCTGTTGTTAGCAGTCCTTGTTCTCGAACCGCCAAGTGGGACCGAAGACGCATCAAATGTGAGGAATGCAGTAAGCGACCCATAGCTTGACTGCTTGCGTCAGGGTCAGCGAACCAGAGCTGACCAAGACCCTACTCCACCTCCACGTGGTGGTGCTGGAAACAGGCTGCATCACTGCAGTCTGGCTGAGAGAGTAGGGATCGAAGAGGGAAGGATAACCCGGTCCCAAAAATGCCATGCCGAAAACGGATGTGTCGGGCCGAAAGGCGACACAACGTAACAAACGTCCTTTTTAGGACGAACGCAGAAGATGAGGAGGAACCCCCATGTGATTGCTGCTGGGATTAGGAGATTGAAGTTCGAGAAATATCCCTACAAGGTGTAGACTTATAAATATACCATAGTAGCTATACAGGCACATTTGTAGGGTCAGACATTGATACTGAAACAAGAGTACAAACAGGAAGAGGAACTCTGGCTGCAATTGACAGCATTTGGAAGTCAAAAGAAATCAAGTCCGATAACAACCTCCAACTCAAATGACAAGGCATTCCTACTGCATGGCTCTGAAACATCTTCTACTTCTTCTTTGATCCTTAGCGCCGACCGTCAAAGCAGTCAGTGGCCATCATGCCTCGTGGCGTCTTGTAGAGCAACAACAAATTGATTCCACTTTGCTCGGTCGGTGGCCATCCTTCGTACAGTGTTCCAACTCTGGTTCATTCTTTGCATCTTAAGTTTAAGATGCTACTTCGCTTATTCGTAAACCCTATGTGATATTATAATTAAATTAGAAAAAGTAACTCAAAATTTAACAGTTAAAAATTTAACAAGTCAAATGAGTACAATTATCCAATTTATTATGTACATCTATATATTCTTGTAATGATAAATGGGTGTTGGTAGATGGTAAAATGTATGATTATTTACAGTTACAAATTAAAATAACTAATAGAAAAAGTCTTGGATTTATCTTCTACTGAATTTATAAAACAAGTTTGTCACATTATCTCTTGCCATCTAGTTTTCATCATTAGAAAGTCGTTTTAGAACTGCTCACAGGATTTGTTGGATGGAAATATATAAACTAAACTTTTATCCACGTCTGCTCCGAGGTTTCCTCAGACACACTGGTGTACGGAAGACATTTCCCTTCAGCCCGACCTATAAACTACGTGGGGACTAAGGTGTAGAAGTGTTGGTTGTCCTCTAGAGCTTCCAGTGAGACTGGAATCTACTTCTTCAAGGTCTTTAGTTTCTCGGATCAGGAATGATCATTAAAAAAACATTGTTCATAAAAACCTGGAACAAGAAGTAATAGGTGGCCATTGTTCTAACAATTCACCCACCCTCTGCTGTTCAATGATGCGACCATGTCTTCAGTGTTTGTATGTAAATGAATGAATCATGGTAGTATATTACAGAGATAGCATGATAAGATAATGTATAAGGTGCAGAATTAACAATATACATGAATAAATCACATGTTATGATACATGGGTACGATATAACCTTTGCCTTCCACTTATGGATGTCAAGTCACTTATGTACTTGCTGGTATGTCGTAAGCTTCCAGGCAAGAATTAGCCATAATATATTTGGCTAACCAATTAATGGTTATGCTTCCTGACAATGCCGGTGAGGTTATCTCTGGTTAGCGTCATTCCCTTTTTTATTATATCTGCTACAATCAATCAGAAATAAAATCTGAAATAAAATGATATTAGTAATACATATATTTTTAATAAACTTACATACCCTCTTAGGATTAATAAGCTTACGGTGAGACTGTATTGGCTTAACTTAATCTGCCCTGCATGCAGCGTGAAAATAGAACTTTTCTTGCAGATGCTGTCCTCCAGTTTCTCACTCTGGCTTCTGGATTTGGTGTGTGATTTACAATGCGCCGCTCTGTCCTTATATTTCAGTCTCTCGCGCGTACGAGAAAGCAGCTCCCAAATTCCCCAAAAGATTTTAGTTTCATCTCCTGTTTTGAAGCTATTTGAAACAATCTGTGCTTTTCCTGTACTCGTTTTTCTCTTCTGTCACTCACACACTTATCTCCTTCCTTCCTTCCTATATATCATTTCCTTTTCCCCATATGGGGCTTTCATTACATATAAGTTTTATACAATTCCGTTGAGGCTTGTTAGTGTAATAAATTTTTAAAGATTATTAGCTAACTTTTAGCCGATGTGATGAAGGTGAAAAATATTAATTATCTTTAAAACTATTTATATTTGAATAATATCCTTTTGGATATAATTCCTAGCCTATCTCCTTTGTTGAGTTATATTTATTTAATATTATTCCAACCATGCGTTCTCCTGTAGTGAATAATTTAATGTCCAGTAAATGCAAACTTTTAAAGTCGGCCATACATTCCTATATAGCTATTTCCTCATTCTTCAGTAATACTGTATGGCTTTTAACCGTAAGTCACATTTCCGCTGTCTACCAACTTCAAAGAAAGACCGCAGCGCTGACCTTGCGCTGGTGTGTGTGGGTGTCGCGTGGGCGTGTCGCGCTACAACCAAGCAAGTGTTTACCAAATCTCGCTACAATGGCCAACCCAGCTCCAGCGTCTGCCAGCTATGATGGTGTGCATGTCCTCTTGCTTGCTCCGAGTAAGCAGATCTTGGTTGGTGATGGTATTCGGCCAAAATTTTTCTTCGGCATGTTGTGTGAAAAGAGGACAATTTCGACATTTCCTTCTCCAGCATTCCGCACCATAGAGAAGCACAGAAAGCACACAGCTCTGATATAATCTTAATTTTGTGCTTGTGCTGTACTGAGAGGACTTCCAGATGTTGTTTAGACTAAAAAAAGGTTGTTATTGCTTTGGTCATTCTGTTGTTGATGTCTTTGCTTGCTCCGCCGTCTGGTGTTACTATGCATCCTAGGTATGTGAAGGTGTCTGTCTGTTCCAGTTGCTGATTCCTTACTGATATGGGCTCAGGGTTGCCCACAGCTCTTAAACATGAAGAACAACAAAAACCGCAAACTATTTTTAAAAAATTAAAAATTCCGGCCTTTTAAAAATTGGTACTGCGCACAACCAAATAACTGAAAAGGTATGACACAAATGTGTGACTGAAGGAAATAACAATACAAGTGTTATTAGAAAAGGCTTTCGCTGAACACAATACACACTAAAGAAACACGTCGATAGCATGACAAGGCAGTTCTTGTTACAGAATCACTATGGAAAGTGTTAATGAAGAAAACCTAAAAACTCATGAAGAAAGGAACTGGTGGCTGACATGAAAGAGATTAAGAAGACGTGAAATGACTCTGAACGGATGGCACTGGATAAGATAGTTTGGCTTGAATTTTTGAACGGCTATGCCACATGATGGTGATGTGGTAGTGATTAATGATAGCTAAGTCAGTTCCACGTGGTTCTCTCAACATCCGGTCACCAGAAAAGGAGTTACAATTTAACTGTGAAAAACCAAAAAAAAAGAAGAAATGCAGATTACCATAAAGTTTATTATTCTTAGTGTTATTGGTGGACAGAATCGACTTCATTGCGGTCCGGGCAAACCCATAGGTGTTAAAGCTTCTAAGAGACGAATAAGCAGTGAGCCGAGATGATATTCTAGGCAAGGCCATAAAAGCAGACATATCTTCTTCTTCTTCTTCTTCGTTCACTCTGAAAAGGACGGTGGTTGCGTTGTGTCTGTTTACGCCTAAGCTGTGATATCTGCACCTTTCGGTCGACACATCCGACTTCTGCACGGCATTTTTTAGGACCGGGTTTGCCTTCCCATTGCGATCCGAGCTCGCTCAGCCAGCCTGCACTGCTGCAGACTGTTTCCAGGACCACCACGTGGAGGTGGAGCACGGTCTTGACCAGCTCTGGTTCGCTGGTCCTGATGCAGGCAGTCAAGCTATGAGTCGCTGACTGCGGTCTCTATTGCTGCGACATATACACTACTTCCGGAGATATTTTAAACAAGTACCGGAAGTAAATAGATGGTATGCATTCGTAAGTAAAAATATAAGTAAGTAGGCACTAAGAAGGTACGTAAGTAGGTACGTAAGTAGGTGTGCGACTAAGTAGGTAGTTGCTTCTTCATTTTGCTTCAATATAGCGCTTATAATACCTTGTTCAACTTACTGGTTATAATTGGGGTAGATTGTGGGATTCCTTCGTTTTACATGCTAAGATGATGTTAGCCCTGAAAAGGGCTGGTCCTGAGAAGGACCCTCAGCGGCTGTCTGAAGTCGTTTGTCTGTTCCATATATTGTGGCGTTTTCATTCAAGTTCTAATTAAGTAGGTAAGTAAGTAGGTAGGTAAGTAAGCAGACAGACAGGCGGAAGGGCGGGCACACACAGGAAAGACCTTGATCTGATGGAACGCGACAGAACGACCTAGCATTTGTTGATGAAGGCCTATTCTCCTTGGGGAACTAAAGGGTATCGATTGAGAAAGACAAACCTCAGAAATGAGGTATCTGAGGAAGGTGGTTGAAGTAACAAGAAGAGAAATGGTCCGCAACCAGACGATACGTCAAGGCCTAAAAACCCAACCCCTGCAGACCCAAGTAGAACAGTCCCAACTGAGATGGTTTGGCCATGTCTGCAGAATGGGAGAAGATCAGCTACCACGGCAAACTAAGACCCAGGGATCCAGACCTCCAGGACGACCCAAAGTTCGCTGGGAGGACAACATTAGACAATCTTTGAAGGACCGAGGACTAGAATGGAACCAAGCCAGGAGGAAGACAGCCGATAGAATAGTATGGCGCTCTCTTACAAACCTCTACACCTCATGGTAGAAGAGGAACCACTAAGTAAGTAAGATTGATTAAGACACTTATTGTGACAGCAGCAGGCAGAGTGTGAACAAAAAACACTGATTGACATAGAAAGATTGTAAGAATTACAAACAGAGTTAGAAAGATAGAAAATTACAGATAGAATTAGAAAAAACTGACGAAAAATACACATAGAATTAGAAAACGGTAAAACTTAAAAATAGAAGAAGAAAAACAGTAAAAAGATATAAACAGAAGTAAAAGGTACAGGTAAAAAATAGTACCACTGCAGAATATGCCGTAGGGATGAGATGTGCTAGAGACTTGACCAGCTGTTTTGAAGTGGGGTGACCAGTTCACTTCCTCGCTGCCTTTACCTTCCTTAACTCGAGAGCAGTGATGTACCCATTTACAGCTAGGCAGACTGGAGAGTAGAGATACCAGGTTTCAATCCCGGAACCCTGTTGCTGTGCAAATCGAACGCCCTTAGATAGAAGTATGCCACAGAAATACGGGACAGCAGTAAGATATATAAACGAAGTCCAATTTCGCAATTAGAACCGTTTAAATCAGCGGGTGGCTGATGACGCTCCTGCCACGCTAATGGTGGGGCTTAACTCTCCTGAAAATGGAAACAAGGCTGAAGACACACCAGTGGAGAAATGTGTAAGATAACTGACAAGGGTCCTTGCCTTGATTCGACTGTCAAGAGCCCTTCCTGTCGATGAATCTGATTCCTTTGGCGTCAGTTCGAATTGTTGGCCATTAACATATTACTGCATTAGGAACACAACCTTCTATTGAAATCCGTAAGATTACATCTGATCAAAGGCAAATTTGAGGCAGGCGATGATGGGGCTGGGAGGGCGTTTATTGTTTCTATGCCAAAAGAACATGGTCTTCGTACACAGAAGGAGCATTCATGTCCAAACAGAAAGAAAATAGCCATTGATCAACGGAACTGATAACAACTTGTAAGACAGAAAGGAGGACGTTAGACAACAGAAAAGTAATAAAAGTGATACGCAGGCCGGGGATCAAACCAGGGACCATCCGATGTGGGAGCAAAGTGTCGCTGTACGAATGAACATATGTAGGTAACACGACCAGACAAGCATACTTTCCTCTCCGTTTATTTATTTGTATCAGTTACTAATAACTGTCTTGGTATGTCCCGCTAACTAAACTAAAGACACACGGACCGAGGGAGGCAATCATTAAAAATCTAAATCTAAGCGAGGAAACAATTTGTTTAAAAGCGATAGCAAATAAATACAAAATTAAAAATCAGTGTAAACGTTCTCCTTTTCTCGAGCAGACTCAAATGTAACTTGCGCGTGTTTGAAGGAAGCTGTGGTCATTTTGTTTAAAAAAATATTTCGATTACCAGTATATTCTGATTCATAGCATACATTCATCCTGCTCGCTTGTATTAGGCATTGTGTATACATCAACATAGTTAAGGTTACAAAAACCACATATAGCAAGGCATATCGGTGGTTTAGAGCTGGAATGGTTTTCAATCAAGTGTCTTCTTCTTCTTTGATCCTTAGCCGCCGACCGTCAAAGCAGTCAGTGGCCATCACGCCTAGTGGCGTCTTGTAGGGCAACAACAAATTGATTCCACTTTGCTCGGTCGGTGGCCATCCTTCGTACAGTGCCACAACTCTGGTTCATTCCCTGCATCTCAGCCTCCACAGTCCTCCGCCCGGTTGTTTTTGGTCGGCCTCTCTTTCGTTTTCCTTCAGGGGTCCAAAGCATAGCTGTTCTTGTGATGGCATCGGGGTCTCTTCTGAGGACATGACCAACCCAGCTCCAGCGTCTGCCAGCTATGATGGTGTGCATGTCCTCTTGCTTGCTACGAGTAAGCAGATCTTGGTTAGTGATGGTATTCGGCCAAAAGATTCGGTGAATTTTTCTTAGGCATGTTGTGTGAAAGGAGGACAATTTTGACATTTCCTTCTCTGTAACTCTCCAGCATTCCGCACCATAGAGAAGCACAGAAAGCACACAGCTCTGATATAATCTTAATTTTGTGCTTGTGCTGTATTGGGAGGACTTCCAGATGTTGTTTAGGCTAAAGAAGGCTGTTCTTGCCTTATTCATTCTGATGTTGATGTCTTTGCCTGCCCCCGCCGTCTGGTGTTACTATGCTTCCTAGGTATGTGAAGGTATCTGTCTGTACCAATTGCTGATTCCTTACTGATATGGGCTCAGGGTTGCTCACATTGAGCGTCCTGACCTCAGACTTCTTTAAATTGATGTTCAAGCCCACCTGCTGGCTAAACTTGTTAAGTCTATCCGTTTTTTCCTGGATGTGTTGATGTGAATGTGCTAGTAGTGCAATGTCTTCTGCATATTCCAGATCTTCCAGTGTAGAAAATGTAGTCCATCTTATTCCTCTTGGACTGCCCTCTGTTGTCTGGCGCATCACCCAGTCTATGACTGTTAAAAATAGAGTGGTTGACAAGGGGCATCCCTGTCGTACTCCTGTCTTCACCTCAAAGGTTAGGTTGCTCTGCCCAACACTACACGTAAAGTTGGCATAGAGGCTTTTTATGATTGACACTATGCAGCTTGGAATTCCATAAGCCCTCATATTTTGCATCAACTGTCCCTATGTATGCTGTCAAAAGCCTTTTCAAAATCAACGAAATTAATGTAAAGCTGTCTTTGCCATTCTGAGCACTGCTCTATAATGTTCCTGAGAGTGAATATATGATCTACACATCTTCTATTCTTTCTAAATCCTGCTTGTTCCTTCCTCAGTTTGTGGTCTACTGCCTTTGAAATTCTCTGTATAATTATCCTGCCTAATATTTTGCTGGGAACTGAGAGAAGAGTGATTCCTCTCCAATTATTGCAGTCTGCAAGATCTCCCTTCTTGGGCAACTTGACAATTATTCCTTTGTTCCACTCTGATGGTGTTGTCCCCGTTTTCCAGACTTGTGCAAATAGTGGTTCTAATAGTTCTGCTGCAAAGCTCAGGGTCTGTCTTAAATAGCTCTGCATTTAAGTTATCATGGCCCGGAGCTTTGCCGTTCTTTAACCCTTTGATTGCTGTGATGATTTCTTCTTTTCGTGGAATGTCTGTATTCACATCTAGATCGTTTTCAGCTTCAGGAACATTCAGTTGTGTCTCTGGTGGTTCCTTGTTCAGAATTTCTCTGAAGTGCTCTGCCCATCTTGTTTCCTGTCCCTCTGCTGTCGTGATGAGATTACCTTGCTTATCTCTTACTAATGTAATATTGTTTGCACCTCGTTTTCCGCTGATGAATTTAGTTATTTTGTATACTGTGCTTTGTTCTCAATCAAGTGTGCTGAGTTCGATTCCCGGCAGCGGTAAAAAAAAGTTATTTTTTTTAAATTCGGTCATCTGTCCAATTTTTTTTTATAAATGTGTTCTTTGTTAGGTATCACTTCCGTGTGTCGTGTGTGATGGCGGGTTTACTTGTCCGGTGGAAGGGGAAAGGAAACGGAAATTAAGAAACTGAAAACAAAAGATATGGTGCCATCCTTAGAATATGACCCAGATATTCTTTCTTCTTTGATCCTTAGCCGCCGATCGCCAAAGCAGTCAGTGGCCATCACGCCTGGTGGCGTTTTGTAGGGCGGCAACAAACTGCTTCCACTATGCTCGGTCGGCAGCCATCCTTCGTGCAGTGCCCCAGCTCTGATTCACTCTTTGCATCTCAGCCTCCACAGTTCTCCGCCAAGTTGTTTTTGGTCTGCCTCTCTGTCGTTTTCCGTCCGGGGTCCATAGCATAGCTGTTCTTGTGTTGGCATCGGGATCTCTTCTGAGGACATGGCCAACACAACTCCAGCGTCTGCCAGCTATGATGGTGTGCATGTCCTCTTGCTTGCTCCGAGTAAGCAGTTCTTGGTTGGTGATGGTATTCGGCCAAAAAATTCGGAGAATTTGTCTTAGGCAGATTGTGTGGAAAGAGGACAATTTCAACTTTTCCTTCTCTGTTACTCTCCAGCATTCTGCCCCATAGAGATATAGCACATAATATTTCTTTGATGTCATTTTCTTGACGGGTTATTTGCTAGTAAGGAAACAGTAACTTCGAGAAAGTCACCCGCCAAACCATGGTGGGACATTATGTTTGTTTTTTTCTCCTGCATGTCCTCATGACACGGCACTAATTCTCCTGTTGTCATGTAACTGGATATATTGGTTATGGAGCAACGCGGCACAAATAGCATGAAAAGGTAATGAACAGAAACAAAGGTAATGAAGAGAAAGAAAGGTAATGAAGAGACAGAAAGGTAAAGAAGAGAAACAAAGGTAAAGAAGAGAAACAAAGGTAATGAAGAGAAACAAAGGTAAAGAAGAGAAACAAAAGTAATGAAGAGAAACGAAGGTAAAGAAGAGAAACAAAGGTAATGAAGAGAAACAAAGGTAATGAAGAGACAGAAAGGTAAAGAAGAGAAACAAAGGTAATGAAGAGAAACAAAGGTAAAGAAGAGAAACAAAGGTAATGAAGAGAAACAAAGGTAAAGAAGAGAAACAAAGGTAAAGAAGAGAAACAAAGGTGATGAAGAGAAACGAAGGTAAAGAAGAGAAACAAAGGTAATGAAGAGAAACAAAGGTAAAGAAGAGAAACAAAGGTAAAGAAGAGAAACAAAGGTAATGAAGAGAAACAAAGGTAAAGAAGAGAAACAAAGGTAATGAAGAGAAACAAAGGTAATGAAGAGAAACAAAGGTAAAGAAGAGAAACAAAGGTAATGAAGAGAAACAAAGGTAAAGAAGAGAAACAAAGGTAATGAAGAGAAACAAAGGTAAAGAAGAGAAACAAAGGTAATGAAGAGAAACAAAGGTAAAGAAGAGAAACAAAGGTAAAGAAGAGAAACAAAGGTGATGGAGAGAAACGAAGGTAAAGAAGAGAAACAAAGGTAATGAAGAGAAACAAAGGTAAAGAAGAGAAACAAAGGTAAAGAAGAGAAACAAAGGTGATGGAGAGAAACGAAGGTAAAGAAGAGAAACAAAGGTAATGAAGAGAAACAAAGGTAATGAAGAGAAACAAAGGTAAAGAAGAGAAACAAAGGTAATGAAGAGAAACAAAGGTAAAGAAGAGAAACAAAGGTAAAGGATCCCGTTACACGCCCATTGAGGCATACTAGGAATGTGGTGTTAGGCCCATATTTTCTAGACCATCAGCACACTAGGGCTGATGTGGTCAGCATATCCCCGGCCGTCTTAACCTTCCCAGAATTGCCCTGGTACCCAATTCACGAGGCTGGGTCGACCCCGGAGCTGTTTGCGGTCTAAAAAAATCCCACCTCAACTGGGGATCGAACCATGGACCACCGAGCTTGGAAGGCACAGCGCTACTGGGCCATTATTTGTTTGTCTCTGCTGCATGTTCTCGAGACGGTACAACTTCTCCCGTGGTCATGTAACTGGATGCTGTGGTTATTAGGCTATGGAGCAATATGTTAAAAATAGCATGGGAAGAAGTGCGGGAAAAGATGATGGACTGAGATTTGGCTAATTAATTAACAGCAGCTATATCACAATATGTTTTGTAATGCACGGATAATTTTTGCCTTAAAAAAAAAATTAAAAAAAACTTTCTACTACTTTGTCTTTGAATCACATTATTTGAGCGACTAAATCGGCCGAGTTCATAATGCAAATGTAAGGAGCTCCAGTCTGTTTTCATACTCACCCGAATTACAAATGGTGAACATTAAAAGAATTGTGTCCATAATCAGACATTCACCATTATTAAGAATGGGAACAAAATACTCATTGTTTCAACAGGCGCACAAATTAGTTCCCATCTAGAAACATGCGCCTTGAAAAAGAATGCAACTTTGGTGCATAAAGATGAGATTAATGTGACGGATAGATAAGAGAATTAGTGTGGTTAATGGCTATCCCCAGGCTGGGGATATAATACTATATATATATATATATATATATATATAATCCACTGATACATGTATTAGGTCCGCTCGAAGTTTCAAAATTCTCGAATGAGTGTCCACGCATGCGTTAACATTCTGCGTCATCATCATTAGTCCTTAAAGTACCTTATGGAGCATACAACCACCACCGCAGCTGGTCCCTCAAAGAATTTTTTAACAATAGAATGTTGCATCGTTTTGGCGAGGCGCACCGCGTTCAACCAAGACACAGAATCCATTGGTTATATGAAGGCGCATGTCCAAATATAAAAAAAAAGAACTTGTGGTCTGGATTCCTTAAAAGAAGTCGGGACCCTTGCAGTAAGCTGGGACCCTTGCAGTAAGCCGGGACCCTTGCAGTAAGCCGGGACCCTTGCAGTAAGCCAGCACAAAGGATTCACATTCTCTTAAGGCGGTAATTATGCAGCAATTGCTTTTACCTGATGAGGTTGCAAGCCTCATGTACAGCCCTATATTATCATTGTGTAAGCCAGACGGATTACGTTGTTCGTCTATTCCCTAGATTACGTAACAAACTTCCGGCCAGACAGAAAATGTGTCTGATAGTTGTTACTCAGATTTACATGTATGAATCGCATCAATGAGCAGTAATCCTTTTCTTTCTGTCTCAATAAAAAACCCAAAGAAACTACACGGAGCTATCCGTTGTACATACTCTTACAGCAGTGGCTTCTGTAGCAATGTGCTTTTCATGATGAAGTTGCCAGTCTCACGCACAACCTCATACTAGCCGACTTAAACGACATGCCCGGTGGAGCAGCAGATTCGTTCCGTCTCCATCAAATATTCTGAGTGCGGGTAAACAGTCGGTCAACATTGGCCTGCGTCTTATCTGTTCTGAAAACTGTTATTTAGCGTATGCATTCGTATGTTTGATTGGTTCTCTTCACAAAATGACTCATTGTTTCATTTGCATTTCTTTCTTAATCGACAACTATGGTGAAAATACATGTCGTAAAAGGCGACTAATTGAGGTAGTGCATTAGGTTAGAGTATCCGATTGGCAAAGTCGTTAGAACGTTTTCGTCTCTGTGGCGTGAGGTTTTATTTGGCTCTAGGATCAGTATAGTACTGACAATTACAGAAATAGAATTTCTGCAGAAAATGGTGAAGTCCCAGTGTCTGAGAGAACTACTGGTATCACAAATTAGTTACGGCTGTGAATGATCTGATCTCGAAAAATTAGTAGAGAGGAGACCGACATAAATTGCCACCTCCGCTGTGTAACTAACTGTGATATTAAGACAAGGAAACAGATTTTACTTAACAATGATAAAATTGACAAGTCGTTCAAATACAATTTCCCTATTATTTATTTAGTATATACACTATCTACTCTTGTGCTGAAGGATGGATGTTGAAACAATGGAATATAATTGATTTGTAAGTTTACATATGATTTACAAATATTTATATTTATATAGATATGTAAATATATTACAACACGTTTTCCAATTATAGGAACAAAAATTATATCAGCTGTGCTGTTATTCAATTATAGTACATGTATCTGCTGTGCTGTTAATTAAGTATATAACATTTATCAGCTATGCTGTTAATCTTGTCTCTTTCTACGCTAAATCTCTTTTTCGTCACTGACAGTTAATTTGCTCACAATTGCCGACGGAAATGGTACTAATGTGTACTCATCTCTCAAAACGTTCTGTTCTCCTTAGTTTGATTGACACACCACCTGCTGTGGATCGTTCTTTTAGCCCACCCAAGACTGAGGGGGACTAAAGATGTAGCTCAGGTACAATCTCTGTGCTCCTGCGAAGTTTCAGGCAGCTGGATTGACTCGACATACGTCCTCAGGTTTGATGACACGAATAAAACCTGTAACAAGTAAAAATAGGGGTTAATTTCTGTCCTCAAGCCCACCTATTTCTAGTGTGGGTGAAATGAGCGTGTTTCAGGTGTCTGCATGTAGGATGAATGACAACATGGCTCAGTATGATTTAGCAATAGCGAGACAAGACAGGTGTCTACTTGCAAAACATTCTTTCTGATAAATTAATACATGGATACATCCAATAATATAAATTCAATACATGAATACATCCAATAATATAAATTCAGTACATGAATTCATCCAATAATATGTACACCTAGGTGTGATACAACCATTTCCTTCCCCCTATAATATACCAGGCCCTCTCTGACAAGTGCTATACTAGCTGGTAACATATATCCTAACAATATTGTTATGTTCTTATGATAGGAGTATATGAGACGAGGACTGTTTGGTTATATTTCAGGTGGGAGTTATATGGGACAATAGATTGGAGTTAGATGAGACAATAGATTGAGTCCTAACAAGGACTGTTTTGGTTATATTGCAGTTGGTTTTTATCTGAGATAATAGACTGAAGTTATAGGAGACAATAGATTGAGTTATAGGAGACAATAGATTGAGTCCTAACAAGGACTGTTTTGGTTATATTGCAGTTGGTCTGAGATAATAGATTGAAGTTATAGATGACAATAGGTTGAGTCCTAACAAGGACTGTTTTGGTTATATTTCAGTTGGTCTGAGATAATAGATTGAAGTTATAGGAGACAATAGGTTGAAGTATGAGTCCTATTAGTCTTCGTCTTCATCAATCATATCAGGAAATACAATCATTATCCTAATTTCCCAAGATACAATCAGTAACCTGATACGTTCATATTGAACCAAAATATATAAAATATATACAGGTGTAGGTAGTATAAATGACACACAACCAATACAAACATTATATATCTGCTGTAGGCCTATTTGCCTACAAATAGTAAATTATATTTACCCTCCAAGATTTAAACAGGCCAGGTTTTGACTCGACTTAGTGAAGCAGGCTGCAGGTCAATGCACTCAGGTAAGCAATAAATCAAGGTTGACAGCTTCTCCTCTTCAGTCGGTCGGTATCTCTGGCTTCGTGTCGGTGATGTGTGATTATGCATAAAATCCGCCCGATTATATAGGCAGGTGAAGTAACTTCTACAGCTTAAAGAAAGCGTTTGGTTGGTTCCTGGCGGGGCAAGCTGATTGGCTGTCTGCAGTTTGGTCTCATGCCTCGTACAGGCTAATTTTATTCCGTTTTTTTCGCCATATTGCGTGAACAAGATGGCCGCGACCCACATCCGAAAAAAACAGGGCTTAAGTTTTTTCCTCACGTAACTTCTTGTAATTTATTCTGGCTCAGCGACTGGTGAACGGTGCTTGTTGATTGGTTGGGCTCTCGACATAGGGATTTAACAAAGTAGTGGGTTTACACAACTCGTTTCACGACAGTCTCCATACACGGTGACCGGGTTTCAAGTTTGAAACCTGGTAGCGTCCACCCAACTGTAAACGGGTACCTGAAATTTTTCCAAGACACTAGAAATTCATGTCAACAAAGTCTAGGGGAAGTAACTAGACTGGGTTCATTTGCACGAACGAGACCGCAATAGTGAGTTATCCTAAATTTTCAGAATCCAGAAGAAAAAAAAACGATTGCCGTTTAATGCTGTGACGAAATATTCGTTCAATTTCGTCCTCTTTTTCTTCCGTAAATCCTCTCCTTCTTCCGTAAATCCTCTCCGTCCATAATTGCTCGACCATCCCTTCTTCATGCTCATTCTTTATTTATTTGTTGTTTACACTTTCATCGACCCAGGTTATCTTGTCACTCCTTGTCACTCAACCCAGTTGACCCGACCGTTTGAACCGTTTATCTTCCTTTGTGGCCATGTCGACTTGTTAGGTTAAATCACCAGACTCATTGTGTAAGCCAGACGGATTGCGTTGTTCGTCCATTCCCTAGATTACGTAACAAACTTCCGGTCAGACAGAAAATGTATCTGATAGTTGTAACTCAGATTTACCTGTGACAGATAACGTAGGGTGTGACGTGAAAAAACACAGCCGGCAAATGGTGACAAAAACAGTGTGATGAGCCTGATAATAGGACAAAAGATGGTATTTTAGATAATGTGTTAATTTTACAATATTGCAAGGCCAGGTTGTTTGGTAACCAGGGATAACAATCGTGATATTGGAGCACGAGGAATGATATAACACTTCCGATGACTTTGTTGTAATAAACAACTATGAGAAAGTAACACACTAGTAGAGATATATCGGACGTAATAATTAGGATAGATCAGTGATGTAGTGATTTTGGTAAACATGACAGTTAACACGGAAGTGGCAAGATCTTACATGGTCAAGGAGTATGTTCACATGAGGGTGAGCGAAACCCCTACCGAAATCAGTCGCCTACTTGTGGTTCGTTTGGTATTGGGATGCTAAACTAAACTACTTCTGATTGGATCTTTCCCCAGCAGCACCCCAGGAGAGCCATATGTGTGCGGGTCGAAATTCACTTTATATCCTAAAGCATGTTACGTTTTTTGCACTGCATATTCTTATCTCGTCAGAGGAGATCACAGACAGCCAAAATAAGAGCTCGAAAATAGGATTCCCTGTAGGGCCGCCCACAGAACTAGGAGTAGCTGCTGAGATTAGAGAAGTGCAAAACTGATATCATAATACTGAAAGCCCAAGCCTAATGATACTCCTCGTGTGGAAATAGGCAGAAAGTTACAGTAAGCTGTAACCTCATCTATCTGAGGGGTAACCGAATCAAACTATTTGCAGTAAATTATGGCCATTTTCTGCAATCAAGCTGTGCAATAATTCACCCCATATTGCGGTAAGTTGTAATATGTATATTTTACCATTTTATAGTTTGCATCTGACATGTATACATTACTGGTAGATGTAGAGTTGCAAATGGGGCTGGCAACCTCATCACATAAAATAACTTGCCACAAAAACCACCACTGCAAGAGATAGTGACTGCTTCGTGCGGGTTTCCTCACAAGGAACCAACAGCAGAGGTAGCCCCAGGCTTCATATAGAGCAGGAAGTGGATGATGATATCATGGTGTATATATACTTATTATACCAACCATTTAGTAAGTTTTATATGAATTTTAATGTATGCATAGAATGTTAAATGGGTAGTCTTCCGCTGTCTAAAAATACTTTAATCTGACGCAATGGGTACTGATTTAATGCTCAGGGATAGTGTAACATTCTGAGGGAGATAAAATGGCGAATGGAAGCGGAGATCACCTGATGATTATATCAGGAGACTGATATTAGAAAAGACATCTGTCTCCTTTCAATTTTTGGTGAAAGTTACCAGAAGTCAACGCTAGACACCGACAACAGACGGGTCTTGAGTCCACGTGACGAAGCAACCTAAGTAGTGCCCCGGCCGTGTGCAAGGGACGTGCTGCTGCCAAACGATTCAACGCCTGAAGATAAGGAACAGTCCAACAACCTCTGGGAACCAGCAGCGATTGAAGCAGACGCCAACTGACCCAACACCGTCAGCTAAGTAACATATCAGCTCAGCTAATGAATATTTACAATTTTTTTTTTTCCACTTACTACTATGATCTTCTAGTGAAGAAAAATGTAAACTGTTTTATTTTGATAAAACACCTTTATTTATTTTAATTTCTTATTCAATAATTGATTACTAAACCTTTTTATATGTAAATATAAATCTATAGCTGAATTAATCACTACTGAGTGAATTTTGTTTCTGCACCCGTATAGCGCTTTTTTTTAAATATACATATAGAAAGGAAAAAGGGTCAAGGATCCCGTTACATGCCCATTGAGGCATGTTGGGAATATGGTGTTAGGCCCATATTTTCTTGATTATCGACACACTAGGGGTGATGTGGTCACCTTAACCTTCCCAGAGTTGCTCTGGTACCCATTTGGGGCTGGGTCGACCCAGGAGCCATTTGTGGCCTAAAAAAATCCCACCTCATCTGGGGATCGAACCACAGATCACTGCGCTAGGAAGCCAGTGCACTAACCACTATGCTACCGCTATAGAGCTATACAATTAATATTTTGCTGAATCACCTTCAGCTTGGGGCTCAGAAATACGAGTCCAAACCTTTCCTCGCAGAACGGACGGAGAATAATAAATTTATAGCGGATCAGATGATCTCAGTTGTTATACTTGCCATTCCACAAAATTCCTGCGAGGCTCCCTTAAACAGAAGCAGCATTCTTCTATTTATATCTCTGTCAAGAGTAATCTTGAGCGAAGCTTGATACTTTTTTAAAAACTCATCCTTTTATTTGAAGTTTGGCCATTAGTGGACTACTACTGCAGAGCAGGGGAGACTAAACCCGCCACAAGTCTACCAGCTGGTTTGGTCAACGTGTTTCGTATGTGTATCGCAGGCGTCTTCGTCTCATACCTTGTTCCAGTGGCACCTATTTGTTTCTTGTAATCATTTCCACACTGGTGATATTGTTATATTATTTCAGTCCTTCTAACCTACGCAAGATTCTTTTAGGAAAAAAAAGGATGTACTTTCTTTGTTATTGTTTTGTTGTTTTTCATGTTTATAGCCATATAATTTGAATGGCTTTGTTTTCTTTCAATTCCAATATATTTCCCAATGCAATAAATGTTCCTTTTCCCTTTTGTACTTTGTTTTGTTTTGTTTTGTTTTGTTTGTTTGTTTGTTGTTGTTTGTTTGTTTTTTGACGATGTTAATCGTCGATAGCAGTCGCTGACAAAGTTGGATGGTGTTAATACATAAGTAAAGGACCATTGATAACTGCTGGGTGGTCTTGTTTGGTTGTAGCTTTATTACTTTTTCAGCTACTCTTAATTGTATTAATATCTCACTTGGAAAAATGAATAATTCTTTTTCTGTCGGTATACAGCTGTGTTTTGTCATTTCATTGTCTGTGTCATAAGCAATATTTGAAGAGGAATATCTCTTTTTTTTTGTGAAATACCGCCCCAAGGATCAAAATGCTGATGACGGTAAAGAGGAAGAGAAAAAGGGAAAAAAGTATGACGAGGCGTAAGGACAGAAGTACATGGAGATGAGCATTTGCGTAGAGCCGGAAAACGACAACAACAACTACTACAAAAAAATAGAGTGGCTGATAGAAAGGGAGGCCCATGATCGGATTGAATTAAAAGTGTTTAAATCTGCTTGATGCCCCTCAAGGCGCTGCGATAATTGATGATCAAGAAAATCAAATATCTAATGCGAAGCTAATCTTGCTAACGTTGTGTTATGTCGTGTACAGTATTCCTTCATACCTAGGCTAATACCAAATATACAGTAAGCTTATACAAACGGCTAAAGAGGTTTAATTGCCTTGGGAAATATACGGAGATCAAAAGAAATCAAGTCAAGCATACACAGAGTAAGAATCTTCAACTCAAATATCAGGTCAGTTCTATTGTGTGGCTCTGTATGCGTGAGTACCAGGATACGGGATGAATGTTAAGACAAAGGGCAGGATGTCAGATGGGCCTGCGTGCCCAATTCTCAACCCTTTTAAAATGAAGTTCGTTCGTTCTGAAAACTGGAGAACACTAAAAGCAACAAACAAAAAGCTAGAGACATTCATAACTGGGTGCTTGCGTAGAGTAGGAGTGAAATGGTATGACAAAGTCACTAACGTGGACCTGAAGACAAGAACTAGACAAGTGCAAATGGAACAAGAGATGAGAAGAAGATGTCGGCGGTGGATAAGACACTCATTGAGGAAACCTGTTGATAGCATTACAAGGTAGTCCTTGTTCTGGAATCACCAGGGTAACAGAAGTATAGGCAGACCAAAGAACACATGGGGAAGAGAGTTAGAGACATCTATAAAAATGATAAGGAAGATATGTATCGTAAATGAGTGCTTGCGTAGAATAGCAGGACTGAAGTTGTATAAAATCACCAATGTGGAACAGATGACAAGAACCAGACAAGTGCCAGTAGAACAAGAGTTGAAAGAATAACGTTGGCGATGAACAGGACACATACATGAACAGATGACAAGAACCAGACAAGTGCCAGTAGAACAAGAGATGAGAGAATAACGTTGGCGATGAACAGGACACATACATGAACAGATGACAAGAACCAGACAAGTGCCAGTGGAACAAGAGATGAGAGAATAACGTTGGCGATGAACAGGACACATACATGAACAGATGACAAGAACCAGACAAGTGCCAGTGGAACAAGAGATGAGAGAATAACGTTGGCGATGGACAGGACACATACATGAACAGGTGACAAGAACCAGACAAGTGCCAGTGGAACAAGAGATGAGAGAATAACGTTAGCGATTGTGGTGAAGTGGGATGTTATAAATATTTATAGGGGACTTAGTGTACTGACTGAGATCAGCTGTGAAGGTATCTATATCTATTAAGAGTAGTGTATTATAGATAACCTTACTTGCTACCACATATCTATATATCTCAGTCAGAATTATTCTGCAATAGTGTGATGACTACGTTATGTGTCTAGGGTATGTGTAGGATGAAGTGTAAGTCAAAACAACAACAGACAGATAAACAATTTAATTTATTCCACTATACTTGACAACACTGGGACACTCACATACATATAACACTCTAAAGGATATCTTAAGGAGTCACTGATAACTTTTCAAATAACAATATGTATTCATTGCTGATATGAATGAATATGTGTCCTGATTCAATTACAAAGGAACCAGGAATCACAATCAATTTTTCATTACAAGTTATGTACAGAATGGATTAATATGAATATTGTAGTGACATATATTATTAAAAATATCCTATGTGTGTCAGTTGTGTAGTAGTAAAATGAGGTAATACTGGTTTTATTTTGTTCAAGCTCTGTTGGTATTTGTCATCATGACTTCAATAGTTTGTCTTAAGGAAACTAGTATTGGAGATGTTCTCAGTTCCTGATATTAAGACAATTAAATCCCCCTCTGAATGTTATTTTTTTATAAAGTCATTTCAAGATGAGGGGACATAATGTTGAGCTCAGCTGGCCAACTCAGCTTATCTTGAGTGATGGCGGCAGGAAAGGACTCCTCTGCTCGAATTCTCCTCTGGGCTCTGGAGACACCTCACTGATAGCTAAATGGACCAAGGAGTATGCTGTCCGACTCTGGATTCAGCAAAGCTCTGACCAGGTGCAGCTCAATACCATCAAGACCACGGTCCCTGAAAACAAGAAGGATATACCTTCTACTTCATAACTAATTGATACTCTAGTTCTACACTGAACACAATACAACACAAACATTGAGTTCAGAGCGTTAGGCCAACTGTCAGCTTCATCTGAAATACTTTATACCAGTATTTACCTCCTTAATGGTTACCACGCCTCTGCACTTCCAGCATTATTTCTGTCTAATCAATCATCCAGGTGTCAGTGTACTATTTGGCCATTCCATGCCGTTTTACTTCCCTCCGACACCCTCTGTTCAGGCTGGAGCATTATAGGCTTTATCTCCTGTTTGCCACTGAACTACACATATATATACAGGCATAAATTAACAATTTACATTCAATTTTCATTAAAAGATACTGAATGGTTCAAGCTTACCACAATTTCATGGAAATAAACACAGATACGTTGATTAGCAATGAATTCTGGCACAATTACTGGCACAAATTTCCATCTGCTTATGTTCCAGGCTTTTATTTTAGCAAAAATGTGAGCTGGCTTCAACGCACTGTCGCTTTATCAAGATTATTTGCACTAGTGGTCTCGAACTAACGCTCCTAAGTGAGTATATCAGCAAGTCTAGCCAATGAGGCCACGTTTCGACAAGTGTTTGAAAAAATGTTACCTTTCTACGTCTCCCTAACAACCAAGATAGTATTTATAGTCCGACCAATCGTGGTTCGTCTTTCATTTGTTGCGCTCCAATCAATTTGGAGTTTACATGGTAGGCTATTTCTGTAACGCAAGGTTTTTTCAAACATGTTATAAAAAAAATTTTATGAGCAGAAATGATTTCATGCTGTCAGGCATCCCCAATATTTTATTTTGGTTATAACTTGTTAATTCCTAGACTATTTGCGTAACGTTTTACATATTCTTTGTCAGCAAACCCTAAGGAACCCAAATATCCAAATTTAAAAGAGCTACGTGGCTGCGTTCAAAATATGCAATTTCTACCTCCTGTTTCGAAGATGTGCTGTCTGGGAAGGGTAGTGTATTTTATCACTGTCCGTCTGAAAAAAAATTTAGTGCATGTAGTCTTACACGCGTGATGGTAGCATTTGTGTATCGCGCGACGCGTGTTGCATGCGTTCCTGATTTTCAGCCCTCCCTCTCTCTTTATCCTTTTGTCCATCTGTTCGTTCGTTTTGGTAACGCAGTGTAGAAAAAGACATGAATGGAATTTAAAATTTAGGTCAACTTGCATATTTCAAGGTTTTTCTTAGAAAGGCAGCACATTTTATTGTGTGTTTGGGAAACGCGTGTATGTTGCAGAAGGCCTATATTTAACGTGGAAACGTTACAATTTGCAGACGAAGCATAAAACAAAGGGGATTTCGAGTACTGTCATTGTGACAGCACTGTTCTTTACCATTCTTCTTCCTTTATTTATTATATGGATTTATTAGGCTTTATATTTACTAGATAATTTATATATGTGGATTAGAATATTCCACGACAGCGATGGACAGGACACATACATGAACAGATGACAAGAACCAGACAAGTGCCAGTAGAACAAAAGATGAGAGAATAACGTTGGCGATGGACAGGACACATACATGAACAGATGACAAGAACCAGACAAGTGCCAGTAGAACAAGAGATGAGAGAATAACGTTGGCGATGGACAGGACACATACATGAACAGATGACAAGAACCAGACAAGTGCCAGTGGAACAAGAGATGAGAGAATAACGTTGGCGATGGATAGGACACATACATGAACAGATGACAAGAACCAGACAAGTGCCAGTGGAACAAGAGTTGAGAGAATAACGTTGGCGATGAATAGGACACATACCGAGAAGACCTGCTGATAGCATTACAAGGCCGAGGTAGACGGAAAAGTGAACTGAAGACATACTCATTTATAGGACTGGTTCTGGCCGACAGGAAATGGTCAATAGCATACATGGAACACTGCATGAGGTGCTTAAATGGTGCGAGGTCAATCTCAACAAAGCCTGTGAGCTGTGATGTTCCTTGAACAACTCCATATTGAAAACAGATCTTCCAGACATTACTTTCAGTGGGCAGAAAATTGAAAGGCAAGACAAGGTGAAATACCTCAGAAAAACATTCGCTCGCGGGTTATCATACAAGTACCATGTTCATCTAATCATACAGAAGAACAACAAAGCTCTGGAAGCCCTAAAAACAATGGCCGCAGCGCACCTGGAACAGAGACTACTGTTTCTCCTGTATAATCACCTAGTCGTGTCATCAGACTATCGAGCATGGTCTACTTGAAATACTGGCAGTGGCACAGGGAATACTCACGCTGTCAACATCACAATATGAACGATTGGAATGCTTTCAAATTGAAGGAATGCGCGTAGTCTTGGGCTGTACGCGATATACCCCCATCGTGACGTTGCGGTACATGATTGGATTACTGTAGATAAGATCCAGATATGCGATGGCCCAGTCAAAAGCCTATATGCTAGTAACCAGACAAAAGGCACCCCCTGCATGGAAACATAGCTAACATTAAGGAAGCAAGAATAAAGCGGGGGATGTCGTGGATGGCACAGGCAGTGGCAACGATTAAGCAGGTGACCACAGCTGAAAAGATATTCAAAGGGGAAGAGTGGAGTAAGTCAGATGAGAACTGGATTAACTACCAACAAGTCATCATCACCCTTGGCAGAGAGTGCAAAACTTGGGCCAATAAGAGGGCACGGCTGGAAATTGATCAACCAATAAATGATCAGGGTGGGGCTTCTCTGCTATTGTAAAGGGCAGAATCGTCGCTGAACATAGAGGGGATTACATGATAACATCCACCAGCATGAAAATGGAGGTAGAGGCAGCTACTGCAGCTTCATTAACTAGAGTAATTATTATATCAGATTCACAGTCCACGCTTCGGATGGTCCAGAATGAGTGGCTCTGGCATGAATAGAAAACCTTCATAGAAGCCTCGAATCTTCAGGAACTGGTGTGGATCTACTGCCCTGGTCAAGCAGGGGTACGCGGTAATGAAACAGCTGACAGACTAGTATCAAGAGCACCCATAGAAGGAACATTTGATTTTGAAAAAGGAAAGGAACAGAGGGCATTTAATGATCACCTATTAGAGAATGACCCTGCAATCGA
This sequence comes from Oreohelix idahoensis, assembly GCA_024509875.1. Classification (NCBI taxonomy): domain Eukaryota; kingdom Metazoa; phylum Mollusca; class Gastropoda; order Stylommatophora; family Oreohelicidae; genus Oreohelix; species Oreohelix idahoensis. The sequence goes on along the minus strand of JAMPIV010007662.1, from coordinate 128,825 downwards.
TGAATCATTAAGGCAAAGATTGCAGGAATTTGTCATCAAACGTAAGATGTATAAGAGGATTAAGATGGACGTATAAGAAGATGCATCTACCGTGTATACATCCAACGCGCTACAGCAACAATTTGCATTCATGCCATTCGACATTTGCTGAGGGAAACTGAGCACCTATGGGTTTGTCCGGAGTGCACTGACGTGGATTCTGATCTAATCAACGATATTACTTGTTGATAAAGAAGCTAAATATGTCTTTTTGTTAATGCACATCAATGAGAACAAGTGGAAAACAGGAAAGAAAATCGAGAATGCGGAAAGTAACTAAAAAAAAAAAAAAAAATCTGAGATAACCAAGGCATTAGTTCGCTCATGCATTTTGTATCACATGTCGCCGCTAAAGATGTTTTCTGTAGCGCATCAAAGCGAACAATCATGGCTGAGTTGTGAAAAACAATCAAACACAACGAAAGAACGAAAACACAAGGAAAGAACGAAAAAGGATATACACAGCTGCATGTTAGTGTCCCCTTCGCCATCATATAACCACCTCTGATATGAAGATGAAATCCCAAGGTGTGTAGAAAATGGATGTTGTTGATGTTATTGTTGATGTTGTTGTTATTGATCCAGCGGCGTTTGGGCTCTCGTCCTTCGGCCCTATGCCATGAAGTGGTATCTTCACGTTCTCGAAAGTTGTTTTGTTTCTCCATACAAGGTGTTCCACTTATCTGGCCTTGGAGGAAGGAGCATTTTCTTAACATCATCGAGTGCTGGGAACTCGAAGAGGTGGTGGTTGGTCAATAGTATCATAGAAGCAGGTACACAGCTGGTACTCTAGAGTTTGTTGTGGTTGTATTCTGATCAAGTGATTGTTGAGTGGTATATGTTGTGTTTGGAGCCGAAAAATGGTGCTCTGATCCCTCCTTGTAAGATGGCCGATGTTGTCACTAGCATCAGGACCAGCCATATGTCTGTAAACCTCTCTCCCAGTGTTTCTCATGGCCCATCTGTTCATGAAGGGGCGGGGGGGGCGCGGGGGGGGCGGGGGGGGGGGGGGTGGGGGGGGGGGGTGGGGGGGGTGGGGGGGGGGGGTGGGGGGGGGGGGTGGGGGTCGGCGGGGGGGGGTGGGGGGGGTGGGTGGGTGGGGGGGTGGTGGGTGGGGGGGGGGGGGGGGTGTGTGGGTGGGTGGGGGGGGGGGGGTGGCGGGGGGGGGGGGGGGTGGTGGGGTAGGGTGGGCGCGTGGGGGGGGGGGGTGGGTGTCCGCAATGGCTAAGAGGTATGGCATCCGCCTTTAATTCTAAAGGTACCGGGTTCGATCCCAGTACAGGGAGTATAATTGATGGAATTTTTTTCATAACCAGTGATCTCCTGGGTTGTAAGACCGGATGCCTAGCCTTCTCGAATTAGGGCAAAAAAAATAGGAAGTCCCGTGTGCATGTTGCGCACGTTAAAAATCCCTCGGCAGCTAGAAATCGTAAAGAGTAGGCCATACGGCCGTTGCTCTAGCAAAATTTAAAACTTAGGAAACCTACCAACCGCAAAAATATTGATAGAATGTGTGATTCCTGTATCCACACATTGGAATCCTCACCGGCGCTACGGGGTTCGTGCACTGTGCTGAGATCCTCATTTGGGTGATCTAAGGGAGGAGATTGGAGCACTTATGGAGTTGTCCGTGTGCAATGAAGATGGTCCTTAAAACCAAACCATGGGAGCCGCGCTGGTGTAATGGTTACCACATTGCGCTGGCGATCAGGTGTTCAAGGTTCAAGCCTGGGCGTGCGCATTTGAAGGAGTGTCATCGACCGGGGTTTTGAATGAATAACCTGAACGGCTCCTGAGATGAACCCTCTGTGGATGGGAAAGAGCGAAGCTCCTGACCGGGTTGGAACGAAAGTCCACAGGCTCCCCAGCCTCGCAATGACATGTCATTGGGCCGAAGGGCTGAAAGCCCAAGTGCCGCTGGTTAAGACAAAAAAAAAACCAAACCAAACCATCTGTTCAGCTAAGTTTGTTTGTTTGTTGTTTGAATGAGTTGTTTGGCTGTCTGGAGAGTTGTTGCTGTGAGTAGTGTTTGTCTTGTTCCCTTCTTTGCTAATGTGTCTGCTCTGTCCGCGGAAAATGGATAACTGCATGGGTTAATACGGGTAATCCAGAGTGATTGAAAAGCAACTTCCAATTTTTAAATTATTATTTGTTTCGCTACTATACAACTAATTTATATGAAACAAACGTCAAAATAAATGTTATTCGCTGCATTGTTGCTATATCACGTTAGATCCGGTCTGTTAACATGTCTTCTTCTTCTTCTTCGTACGCTCTCAGACGTCCACTTGAATGTTTTCAAAGAAAGCAACAGTCAGTTTCAGGCTATTTGAATCTCCGTAGAGCTTTTCCACGAATGGTACTGGTGTCGGCCATATGTGCTTTGTATGCTCCGCAGGGCAACTTTGAAGCAGATGTTTAGCAGTCATTTTATCAGTGCCACAGTTACACTGATCGGTAGTTCCTATCTTTAGCTTGTTGAATAGATGGTATCTCAATCTGTTGTGGCCAGTGCGGAGTCTGAAGATTACCACTTGTTCTCTTCTGTTGAGCTGGTAGTATTCATCATTTGCTCTACATCCCAATTGTTTCTGCAACTGATTTTGATAAAACTCTTTGCCTCCTCGAAAGTTATGCTTGCATCAGGCTGAGGTAGGTTTCCACCTTTTTTGCCAATCTGTCAGCCTCTTTGTTAAATTAATGATCTTCAGGGGCACTCCATAATGCCTCATCAATTTCCAAAGTGATTCTCTGTCTACACTGTCAAATGCCTTTTCGTAGTCCACAAATCCGATGTATAGTGGTGAATTCCATTCCAGACTTTGTTCAACTATTATTCTCAAAGTGGCTATCTGGTCTGTACATGATCTGTTTTGTCGAAAACCTGCTTGTTCATCTCTCAATTTCTTGTCTATGGACTCTTTTAATCTCTCAAGGATAATCCTGTTTAATACTTTTCCTGGCACTGATAGTAACATTATTCCTCTATAATTTGTGCACTCTTGTAAATTTCCCTTCTTAGGCAACTTAACCAGATATCCTTCCTTTCATTCTGCTGGTATCTCTCCCTTTTCCCAGACTTTACCAAGTAATTTATATACCATCTCTGTAGCCGTGTCGATATCTGCTTTTATGGCCTCTGCTGGAATGCCATCAGGTCCAGCCGCTTTTCCATCTCTTAGAAGCTTTATGACTTTCTTTATTTCTTCCTTCGTTGGTCTTTCACCGTTAATTTGTAGCTCTTCTTCTGCTGGCTGGATGTCCGGGGGGTTTTGTGGAGCTGGTCTATTGAGAAGGTCACCAAAATATTCTGTCCACCTCTTCATTTGCTCCTGTATATTGCTGATCAGTTTCCCATTCTTGTCTTTTATGAGGCAATTAGTTTGCTTGTATTTCCCTGTTAGCTTCTTTGTGCTGCTATACAGTTCTCTCATATTTCCTTTGGCTGCAGCATCTTCTGCCTCTCTTGACAACTCCTCAATATACTTCCTCTTGTCTCTTTTGATACTTCTTTTTACTTCTTTGTTTGCTTCTGTGTACACTTCTTGAGCCTTGGCTTTGGAACTTCTGGTTCTGCTTGTGTTTAAATCTGCTTTCTTGTTTTTTCTGTCTTTTATCTTATTGATGGTTTCTGTTGTTATCCATGCTTTTTGTTGTCTTTCCCTTTTCCCCAGTATTTCTTCACACATCTCATTCCATACAGTTCTGACCTGCTGCCAATAGTCTTCTGTATTCTCTACATCTTCCAGCTGTTGCAGCACTTGGAATTTGTTGGATACTGTGACCGCAAATTTGTCTCTTGTTTCTTGATTTCTTAGCTGTCCTACATTAAATTGTTGTCTATAATTTTGCATTGTTGCATATCTCTTGAGATTCATTTTTTACTTTGGCTATCAGAAGGTGGTGATCTGATGCCACATCTGCTCCTCTATATACCTTTACATCATGCAATGATGATCTAAACTTCTTGTTTATGCATATATGATCAATCTGATTTTCTGTTCTATGGTCTGGTGATAATTTAATAAAGAAAACATATGAATACATGACATGCAGAGTTCTTCACGAAGGACAGCTTACAGAACCGTTTGGGATAAGAAAAGGAGTGCGACAGGGATGCCTCTTGTCTCCATTTCTTTTCTTACTAGCAATAGACTGGGTTATGAGATCATCGACAACATACAACAGAAATGGAATCCAATGGACTCTGACTAAGCATTTGGATGATCTGGATTTTGCTGACGACTTGGCTCTTCTGTCCCATAACCGTAATCAGATGCAGGACAAATTGAAAACACTCGATGAGAGGTCACAGTAATTGGGTCTGAAAATACACAGGGACAAGACAAAAATAATGAGAATAAATGCAGGTAATGATAACAGGGTTGAACTTGAAGAAACACCAATACAAGATGTAGAATCGTACACATATCTTGGCAGTAATATGACAAAGTTGGAGGGACAGACAGCGAAATCAAAATAAGAATACAAAAGGCAAGAGGAGCTCTTTCATTGCATTGGGAAATATATGGAGATCAAGAGAAATCGGATCCAACACGAAAATAAGAATCTTCAACTCAAATGTGAAGTCAGTCCTATTGTATGGCTCTGAGACATGGAGAACAACAAAGACAACAACCAAAAAGCTACAGACTTTCATAAATGGGTGCTTGCGTAGAATAGAGGGATTAAAATGGTATGACAAGGTTACCAACGTGGAACTGATGACAAGAACTAGACAAGTGCCAGTGGAACAAGAGATGAGAAGAAGACGATGACGATGGATAGGGCACACACCGAAGAAACATGTTGATATCATTACAAGGCAGTCCTTGTTCTGTAACCCCAGGGCAAGAGTGGCAGAGGTAGACCAAGAAGCATATGGAGAAGAGAGCTGGAAACAGAGGTGAAAATGATGAGGAGAACGTGGAAAGAACTTGAGATGATGGCACGTGACAGGAGGACTTGGCATATGTTTGTTGAAGGGCTATGCTCCTTTGGGAGTGGAGGGTTATGATGATGTCAGCCTCTTCATTGCTGGTGAGGTTACAATGAGATGGGATCCATTGGATCACAACACTTTTGAATCGCTGACATAGTTTTTGGTGCACTAATCTGAGGTCATCCAGGTCTGTATCATTTTGGCTTTTCAACGTTGCAATTAACACGTGACTTTATTGCAGACAGCAATTTATTCTGTCTCTTGTAACTTCCCTTTATTGGTTCTTTTAGATTTATTTGATTTTATACATGGAAATAAAAAATAAAACGTATTATGCAAAAGTCAAATAGGAGTTATTACTTCCCGTTCTTGACACGCATTTCATGTATATCCAATAGGTACAAGCGGAGGCGGATCTACTATGAAGATAATGAAGCTTGAGCTTCAGGGTTCTCAAGTCCAAGAGCGCCCCCTGGGGCCCCGGAAATTCACCAAAATGAGTGAACTTTCTGAAGAAAAAAATAATATTTTGTAAAGTTAATCAAATAATATCAGTCATTTACTAGAATAGGCGTTATAAACAGATTATATCGTTTCTGATTGTTGTTGTTTTTCTGTTTATGAAGTTTCCGGTTTTATCTATAATACGTTTCTTGTTTCTTTCCCATCCTACAACACTTGCTTCGTTTTATATATATATATATATATATATATATATATATATATATATATATATATATATATATATATATATATATATATATATATATATATATATATATATATATATATATATATATATATATATATATATATATATATATATATATATATATATATATATATATATATATATATAAGGGGCCCCTCCAAGATTTCAAGATCCGGCGCACCCAAAATATAGATCCGCCACTGGGTACAAGTGAGAATACACAAAATCTAAAACAAGGGAATTAATTTTAAATCAACTTGAAGACCTTCTCTTCTTTCCCGTTTTTTTTCTCTCCTTATGGAGCATGGGGACAGAAAGTCTACACCAAAACAGTAATGTGCTCTGGTAGTAGAAGATTCTGTAACACTTTGGACAAAGAAAGAACCTATCAGAGTTTTCAATCAAGGCAAGCTACAGAAGATGTTAAGAGATTCACTGGAGCCGCATTTACCTCGCGGATACAGCATCTGATCTGATCACTGATACAACAACGATTGAAGTCTTTGCGCACCTGCTGGTGGTAGTTTGTCAGTGTTAATCCGCACAGAGGTCTACCAGTAATTTTATCTAGCAGGGGTTTTCTACTTCACGGAAAGATTTACCAAGCATGCGCGATTTCGTGACAAATCTGTCAGTACTGGTAATGTGTGCCGTAACAAAGGGAAAAAATCGGCATTGTGTGATAAACTTCTCAGTTCCTAAATACGCCCGACTGAGAACCCCTGAAACTAGAGATATTGGATTACATAAAAAGGAAAATGGAGACCAATATCATAAACTGCCAAATGGGAGTAAAGTGTTAGAGACTTACATTAGGTTTCAGTTTTATAAGGTGGGGTCAGGGCCACCCTTATGCCGATTTAACCTATTTAACACAAGAGGCCCCACGCTCGCAGGGGTCTACGCACTTGATCTCTCCCTTCCGGGTTTGAAAAAAATAAGTAGGAAAATTATTTTAAATTAGGTATCACAAATATATGCTATAACACTGTATTACAAATATATGCTATAACACTGTATTACAAATATATGCTATAACACTGTATTACAAATATATGCTATAACACTGTATTACAAATATATGCTATAACACTGTATTACAAATATATGCTATAACACTGTATTACAAATATATGCTATAACACTGTATTACAAATATATGCTATAACACTGTATTACAAATATATGCTATAACACTGTATTACAAATATATGGACAAATATATGCTATAACACTGTATTACAAATATATGCTATAACACTGTATTACAAATATATGCTATAACACTGTATTACAAATATATGCTATAACACTGTATTACAAATATATGCTATAACACTGTATTACAAATATATGCTATAACACTGTATTACAAACACTGTATATAATGCTATAACACTGTATTACAAATATATGCTATAACACTGTATTACAAATATATGCTATAACACTGTATTACAAATATATGCTATAACACTGTATTACAAATATATGCTATAACACTGTATTACAAATATATGCTATAACACTGTATTACAAATATATATGCTATAACACTGTATTACAAATATATGCTATAACACTGTATTACAAATATATGCTATAACACTGTATTACAAATATATGCTATAACACTGTATTACAAATATATGCTATAACACTGTATTACAAATATATGCTATAACACTGTATTACAAATATATGCTATAACACTGTATTACAAATATATGCTATAACACTGTATTACAAATATATGCTATAACACTGTATTACAAATATATGCTATAACACTGTATTACAAATATATGCTATAACACTGTATTACAAATATATGCTATAACACTGTATTACAAATATATGCTATAACACTGTATTACAAATATATGCTATAACACTGTATTACAAATATATGCTATAACACTGTATTACAAATATATGCTATAACACTGTATTACAAATAAAACAATTTCTGTATTTATTAGCTATATTTTGACTTTAATCGTGTTACAACAAAACTGTAATATTAATGGTCCAAATCGGGCTCCTCAATAACTAAGGCCGACCCTGGGTTAGTTAGCCAGTCGCCTTCCTCGCTGCCGTTGCCTTTTCTAAGATCAGAGTCAGGCATCCATTTATAGCTGGGTACGCTGGAGCGTGATGCTACCAGGTTCCAAACTTGATCACTTTGTTTGCAGAACAATAGGAAGAAAGGGCTATAAGTGGGAAAGATAACATCAAAGCATGGACAGGAATCAGTCTATCAGAATGCACCATCAAGACAAGAGACAGAAACCGTTTGAGATCCACTGCATCCGACCTTCCATGCGAAGATGGCACCTGATGATGATGAACTTTGCTTCGAGAAACTAGCGATTTAACCAATCCCCCACCCGACACTACAAGGATTGTATCCAGGGTGTAATCGATAGACCCGACTGAGAACCCTTGAAACTAGAAATGAAGAAGGATGGGTGTATACTGGGTGTCATCGAAAATGGATGGTTAGACATCGAGTCGACCGTAAAAGCTAACCATTGAAAAGTGGCTCTCGCGAAAAGTACAAAAATCCATGTCAAAAAAACGTGGATTTCAGAACATCTGGGCGTAAACAGCCCGTGTCATTTGCACCTGTTGAGAGATCTTCACATTCGTGAGATCCTAGGCTGAAGAATTTAAATTGAGCAGAAGTGATAAGAACATAAATGTTGCAACTTTGGCGCGAAGGGGACTGAGTGCATAGGACGGTAAATGTTTTGGTCAGATGATGGGAGGGGTGCTTATAAAAGGGAGGGGTGCTTATAAAAGGGAGGAGAGAAAGAGAGATAATGTTATAGAGTAGGGTTTGTTACCTCTTTTTGAAACATGCACTCCTTTGATTGCCCGATGAAGGCTATAGACACCTTTGATTGTCCGATAAAGGCTATAGACACCTTTGATTGTTCGATGAAGGCTATAGACACCTTTGATTGTTCGATGAAGGCTATAGACACCTTTGATTGTCCGATGAAGGCTATGGACACCGTCGATTGTCTGGTGAAGGCTGTGGACCTCTTTGATTGTCTGATGAAGACGATAGACACCTTTAATTGTCTGATGAAGGCTATGGACTTCTGTTAGTGTCTGATAAAGGCTATGGACTTCTGTTAGTGTCTGATAAAGGCTATGGACCCCTTTGATTGTCCGATGAAGGCCATAGACTCCTTCTTGGGAAACAAAATGTACATAAATGCGTAATTTAAAAAACTTCCACTTTTAAATTTTAGATTATGTACACGGACCCCCCTAGAATCCATATAAGGTGTCAGTGGGCCACGGGTTAAGGAACCCTGCCATACAGAAAGACAAAGTTAGAAATAAAAGATCGTTAAGGGGAGAGAAGCTACAGCGGATTTTAAGTCAAAATAGCACAAAAGTGAACATTTGGATTAGTCCATATTCAGATAATTTATATTTTCCTGAATCTAAATATTTCAAACTCATTAGCCAGAACACATTTTAAGTAGGTGTATTTTGATCTGTAAATAGTATTTTCTACAGATATTATGCTGTTCCCATGAACAAAGTCACAATTTTCTCAGAACCTTGTTTTTGTTACTAATGCTCCTATAACTTGCATTGTTTAAGTTAATCAATATGAGATTTAGCACAAATACTTTCTTTGGATTATAAAACGTTTTTTCAGATCTGATTTCTTAAATCTTATCAAAATTTTGATTTACTACAAATAATGTTGTATAATTCAGAAAAGAATGGTTATTATTTTTAAATGCAAACTTTAAAGTTCTATATCTCAGGATCTACTTAAGTTATCAAAAATCCAATCTGACAAAAGTTTTGATGATAGTGTCACGAGGAGCGAATGAGTTTGTATTTCGACTTTCTATACTCATTGTCGGCACAGACATCGTTTGTCAACAGTCATGTTACATCGACCAATTTTCAAGGAATGTTTTCACAACTAGTAGACAGTAGTAAACAGATTATCGAGGTAATCGCCCCAACGTCTCGGTTGTGTTTTCACAAAGGCAGGAAGGTACAAGCAATATTATTGTGGCTAGCCGTAGAATATAATGGACAGAGCGCGAGGCAGTTTTACAATGAGTAATTTAATAAGCAGGTTCTCATCGAACCGACCCAATAACATTTGATTAACGGCGACGCCGTGTCTGAACCAGGATCAACATGAAAAGAGTGAGAATATGTCATTATGTAGAGACTATTAAATGCTGCACAGACACTCAAAAGACGAACGCAGACAAGTTGTCTCGGATAAGCAAAATATGAGAGCGACCATAGCAAAATATTACAGGAAATTTTACACAGCATGAGAACGGAATGTCTGACTTAAGGAAAACAAACGAAATTTCACATGACACAAGAAGCGAACCCGAAAATTAGCCATAGGCGATTTAGACGATATTTAACTCAATTTATCGCTCGGGCATTGGTAAGAGAAACCATTCCGCCAACCGACTTGGGGTTCTAGATTTCACGAGGAAGAGTCAGGACATTGTGTCAGTGAAATTCGTAATCTGGACACCAGTGGTAGAGACAGGGACCATTTGAGATACTCATCCTTAGTCTACTACGTGGTTGGCGTTAATCACAGGACAAGCTTTAGAGTAGGGCCGACCGAGATACTGCGACGACACGCATCTCACACGTAATTAACGGCAACAACCTACCAATACTCCACGGGGGTCAGAAAGGAATTTACCAGGCGGTGAAGGGTCTTTCTATCATCGACTACCCACCCAAAAAAGAAAGCAGAAAATACCCAGAAGGATTGCTGCATTTCTAATAGCTGTCCACGTGAAATTTAATGATCTGAAGTTGCAGTAGCAAACGGATGATTTTACAACAAGTGCCTTTGAGAAATCTTGATCAGAAGTGGCAGTAGCCAACGGACGATTTTTACAACAAGTGCTTTGAGAAATCTTGATCAGAAGTGGCAGTAGCCAACGGACGATTTTTACAACAAGTGCTTTGAGAAACCATGATCAAAAGCTGCAAAAGCAGACGGGAGATCTTGTAAACCCAGTGCCTACAAAAATTATTGATATCCTGAATTACCAGCAGTAATGGACAGTTTCTCCCCATACAATTGATGCACCAACAAATACGAATATACAACATATTTCCATCATCATCACCACATGAGCAGACTATCAGCACAACGAAAGGACATCTGCATATCAGACGAAGTCTCACCCGCCTAACATTGCGTTCAACATCACACATGAACAAGACACCTTGGACGCTCGGGACAATGTCAACACTCGCATTGGGAAGGACAAAAGAACAAGCCGTGGACACCTGACGAAATCAAGTGGACCGTCCAGTGTTATTGTAGGCAGACAAAGACTTGTCCATTGTGTACAAACAACCAGAGTTTATTGACAGTCAGCAAGAGACCAAGAAAAACAAGATATCCTTTTTTTGTCAGTATTTAGGAGTTACTTAAATTCATCATCATCACATAGTGTAGACTTTAGATTCATTTGTGTATTTTGCATTAACTAATATCTTTCTTCACAGGGATAGTTAATGTCATTCCTAGTTGCATTCGTATTAGTGTACTTGAATGTTGTTATATTTCAATAAGTTAATAAATGTTGTAGTTGTATTTACCAACACACGTTATTACATATATAGAGAAGGAAAGAAAGTGTGCGAAAGAGACATACTGTTCTTCCTTTCTTCCTCTTCTGTTCACTCAGTGTAATAGGGGAGTGGGGGCTCGTTAGCATTATAATATAGAGAGGGGGATAGAGTGGTAGGAGTTATAGTGTCACGAGATATAGAATCACTGGGACTGTCTGCGGGGAATTAATCCCAGAGTCCTACATTCGCCTTCTTCACTCCTGCTGCCTATTTCCAACGGGTTGCCAGGCAAATCTGAGCCATCGATCAAGCCGGCACCACACAGATAACTCTCTTTGGTTACCCTTCGGGATAACCCTGTGACAGATAGGAAACTCTATACAGAGCTATACACAGGAGGCAATCTGATCATCAGAAGGAGTCCCCCCGTCGAACAAGTGTTTCGGCCCTTTACTCCTTTACACTCTAAGGGGGGCGGGCCCACTTGGGTCATGACTCCCAAGTGTCTCAGCCTCCTGTTGTCTTGTATCGAAAATGAACCCATTTCACTTTGGTATCAACTTTAAATTCCACAACTCCGCCAGCTGTGGAGGCAACTGTGAAAGTAACCAAAGAGAAGACAAATTATTCCGTTCGTTCCGCCGCACACCACGACTAAGGACAGACACTGACACACCTGCACGAAGCCGACGAGGCTAGCCACTGCGCGCTAGCAACTGTAATTCTGTGTAATTAAAATATAATGACAAACATTCTGTTTAAATCTGATATTGATAGTTTCAATCAATATCAATACCCCTTAGCTCCCCGAGGAGCACAGGCCCTCAACAAACACATGCCAAGTCTTCCTGTCACGTGCCATCAGCTCAAGTCCTATCCATGTTTTCCTCATCATTTTCACCTCTGTATATTGATAGTTTAATAAATAAAAAAAGCCTTAGCAAAATGAAATAGAACAATAGAATCCAATATGGCCGCAGTTAACATGGCAACCAATAATGCAATTCCATCAAACTCTTCATTATACGTATCTATGATTGATGTAGGTTAAGTCTGTGATTGATGTAGGTTAAGTATGTGATTGATGTAGGTTAAGTATGTGATTGATGTAGGTTAAGTTTGTGATTGATGTAGGTTAAGTATGTGATTGATGTACGTTAAGTATGTGATTGATGTAGGTTAAGTATGTGATTGATGTAGGTTAAGTATGTGATTGATGTAGGTTAAGTTTGTGATTGATGTAGGTTAAGTATGTGATTGATGTACGTTAAGTATGTGATTGATGTACGTTAAGTATGTGATCGATGTAGGTTAAGTATGGGATTGATGTAGGTTAAGTATGTGATTGATGTAGGTTAAGTCTGTGACTGATGTAGGTTAAGTATGTGATTGATGTAGGTTAAGTATGTGATTGATGTAGGTTAAGTATGTGATTGATGTAGGTTAAGTATGTGATTGATGTAGGTTAAGTTTGTGATTGATGTAGGTTAAGTCTGTGATTGATGTAGGTTAAGTATGTGATTGATGTAGGTTAAGTATGTGATTGATGTAGGTTAAGTATGTGATTGATGTAGGTTAAGTATGTGATCGATGTAGGTTAAGTATGTGATCGATGTAGGTTAAGTATGTGATCGATGTAGGTTAAGTATGTGATTGATGTAGGTTAAGTATGTGATTGATGTAGGTTAAGTTTGTGATTGATGTAGGTTAAGTATGTGATTGATGTACGTTAAGTATGTGATCGATGTAGGTTAAGTATGTGATTGATGTAGGTTAAGTATGTGATTGATGTAGGTTAAGTATGTGATTGATGTAGGTTAAGTATGTGATTGATGTAGGTTAAGTATGTGATTGATATAGGTTAAGTATGTGATCGATGTAGGTTAAGTATGTGATCGATGTAGGTTAAGTATGTGATTGATGTAGGTTAAGTATGTGATTGATGTAGGTTAAGTATGTGCATTTTCATTGAAATCCTGTGATTAATAACGAAAATAGCATTTCAATGTAGCCCAACCCACGCCCTTTAACCTTTTTCCTCCCTCCGGTACCATCAAGACGAATGCAATACTGGTTCTTGAAGTTTTCAACTCAAACGATGAAGACTGTTAGATGTGAGGTACGGAGGAAAAGATAAAGGTAATCTCATAGCAGATACTGCCGTAGGGGAGAGAAGTGTTAGCTATTTTATATGCAGCGAACGACAACCACCGCAGAAGGTGGGGACGATGAGGGTATTGTAACGAGTTGTAAACACAATGCCTTGTCATGAGATAAAGAAGAAGGATATTGCCAGCCAATCAGAAGCCGCGAGCTTGCTTGTAGACGAATTGGTTTTTATAATGGCGTTCTGCAGAGGAAAGGAAAGTGTGCTAGTGTAAAGATGAATTCGTGTGTCGCACAAGTGAATGCAGTGACAGAAAGTGATGACAGTTATTTCGTTTTTTGGAGGATAAGGCCAGCTTTATTCAGTTCAAAGTGCAGTACTTTTGGAGAAAATTGTAAGTAAAGGCTCCAGCACGTTGAAAACTGCTGTGTCGATTGTCTTTAAAAATTTTATATAAATCGAAGTCGGAACCAATTACGGAAAAATTTTATAATAGGAAAGCAGAAGTTATGGGAAGTGAAACGAGATATAGATAAAAGTCATGCATAACAGGATTGAGAAGCATGAAGAAGAATTCTGGACCCAGCTAACACAAGCTCGCTCAAGTCTGCAACAAATACGCAGTCTGATAGCTGTGACACCGAATTGCTCTCTGGTACGCCCGCCCACCCCCTATTAAAGGGCAAGCAGCGGAAATTTCAAACTTCACACACACACAGCAGAAGTCAGATAGACGGACGGAGGAAGATGCTTGTGCGCCCTAATATCTGGCCTTTGGCTAGGATCATGTGTCTAGACACAGGGACCAGTAGTGACATTCATGTCATTAGGTCCTTTGTGTGAGAACACAGAAGACCACTACAATGACACATGTTGTCATTGGGTCTTCTTGTGTTGGGACATGTGGTCTTGACCAGGGCCGGGTTTAGGGCGGGGCCAATGCAACCTCATGCGAGGAAAAAATATGCAACCTCATGCGAGGAAATTTAAAAAAAAAAAAAAAAAAGGAAGATGCTTGTGAAGGCTAAACTTGTACCATTTGTTGCCGTGTAGTTCTTCTAACACAAAACCAAGTCTATTCTGTGCTTTACATTAATTCTAGAGGGTATGTAAATTTATGAATAATTCATTGTTTTATTACAGCTTGTTTAAATAGAATTTTATCAGGATCAAGCCAAAGGACTGAACTGTATTTGAGTTGTGGATAGAAAGGAATTTGATGCTTACCAACGGTTAGCAGAAATGTCAGTAGGAGTGTTCAATTAAAATTATTACCCTGGAATAATGGACTTGGCACTCCAGAATGTAAAAGGCGACGGTAACATCATCATCATGTATAAAAATGTATTATATTTATTCATGTATTATATTAGAATGATTTATGCAGTTAGACACCTGTCTTGTCTCCCTATTCTATTCAGAACTGATCCATGTATCATTCATATACATGCAAACATCTGAACACTATCATTCATGGACACACAGGCTTGTGGGCCCTATAATAAAAGGCTAGCCACGTGTTCCATATTGTCTCCAGGTTGATCTGTGTCATACATCAGTGGTCTAGAAACCTAGGACGATAGTTGCCTTCCTGAATAACACAGGAGCATCAGATATTGTCATCTAGAATTCAGCCCTGGGCCCCATCAGTGCTTGGTGATCCAGTGCCAGACCTTCAACTGATACTGCTGTGTATACTCACAGAGGACAGTCACCGAACTTTAATATAGGTATTCTATGTGACCAAATTCCTGCAACCATTGTGAGAAGTCAAAAGAATCAAAGCTTATTAACTTTGTGTAGGGATGAGAAAACAGTTCTGAAACATTAGACCAGACAAGATAAGTGATAAAGGAAGATTTGGAGGATCATTTTATGCTATTCAGAAGATTCCAGAAAGGACTTCTTATTTAGTTATGCAATGTAACTCAACTATAAAGCAATTTTGTAATTAATTTTTATTCATTCAAATTTCATCATTGTTAAGTACGTTTTGCGCGTGTAATTTAAATGTTGAGCACATCTAAGAAAATATAAATGATTAATTATTTACGCGCTATTATACACTATGTTGAACACAAAAGCGCAACGGGTGCGCTCGTGATTGTTGCCAGAGAGAATTACGTTATGAGAGATGCCTAATGGCTATGATCTGAGACGGTCGTCTTTGGACGAAACTGATTGTAAGCCTTATCCAAATTATGGGAAGCAGTCATGAAGTTATTATAAGCCTCCTGGTAAGGAGTATTCTCGTTAGCCAATAACAGGGCTCGTTTGTATTTAATTATTATGATATTTTTGTCATTTTTGCCGAGATCTGGCTGAACTTCAATACGCCGAGAACCAATCAAAAGGGTTCCTCATTCAGTAACTTCTACCTGTGTTGACCCATATATGGGGGCGCATTTTATTCAAAAAACACACACAAACACGAAAGCCAGCTAGAACGACAGACTGTGGAAGAGAAAGTTGTCAAGACGAATTCCTTCTTACCTGCATGCCGGGCAAACTTGCTTCACTAGTCGAGTCAAAATGTCGAGTTTAATGTACTATCCTTTGGATTGAAAAATGCTCCAAGTATCATTTCAAGAATGATGCGGAAATTGTTGGAACCTCTACAAAATCCCCATATCACTAACTTTATGGATGACATTCTTGTTGCTACAGACACATTTGAAGAGCATATAGTAGCGATCTCTATGTTGTTTGACAGACTGAGAGAAACTGGATTGACTGCACGTCCAACCAAGTGCTATATCGGTTGTAAGGAGTTGGAATTCCTAGGTCACACTATTTCTACAGGTCATATGTCTCCTGACGAAAAGAATATAGAGAAGTTAAAGAAGGCATCCAGACCTCAAACGAAGAAAGATGTAAGATCATTTGTGTCATTATGTGGGTTCTATCAGAAATACATACCCCACTTTAACTCTCTGTGTGCACCATTAACTAACTTAACTAAGAAAGAACAGCCTGACAAAATCCAATGGAATGCTGATTGTGAAAAAGCTTACACAGAGCTTAAAGCAAAACTCACCAGCAAACC
Organism: Oreohelix idahoensis; assembly: GCA_024509875.1. NCBI lineage: Eukaryota > Metazoa > Mollusca > Gastropoda > Stylommatophora > Oreohelicidae > Oreohelix > Oreohelix idahoensis. The sequence continues at coordinate 112,375 of JAMPIV010007662.1, read as the reverse complement.
CAGCCTTACGCTACCCGATATCACACAAGAATTTGTATTAAGGACGGACGCTAGCAGTATAGGTATTGGTGCAACTCTCTTGCAGCAATCAAAAGCCCAGCCGGAGGAACTTTTACCCGTCGCCTACGCCAGTAGGAAGCTGGGTGCAGCTGAATTGAATTACTCGACCATAGGGAAAGAATGTTTGGCTCTAATTTGGTCCATCGATAAATTTTCACCTTACCTGTATGGGACACACTTCATTGTCCAAAGCGATCACCAGCCTTTAACATTCTTGGCTGCATCTAGAAAGTTAAATTCGAGATTGTTAAGGTGGAGTCTACTTCTGGCGCCTTATTCCTTTACAGTGAGTTACATTCCGGGAAGAGACAATGTAGGAGCTGATTTTTTTAAGTCGACACCCTATAACTCTGGAAGTACAGACGAGAAATGATTAACTACGGCAGGTGTTTACACATCAGCTATGACAGGTCACAGCTAGGAAAGGATGGGGCTATGTCGTTAAGTCGTGTGTAAACCCACTTCTTTGTTAATATACTATGTCGATGTACAAATATATACAGCCAATCCACGTTCAACAGACTCTGAGACAGATTAAATTACACGAAGTCACTTTCCCGCAAGATGGCCGCAGACAGAATAAATTAGGCATAAACCCTGTTTTTCGGAACTCGGTAAAGTAAAGTACCATAACGCCGAGAACCAATCAAAAAGGCCCGGCAATTAAAACGACTAAAACGCCGAGAACCAATCAAAAGGGTTCATCATGCAGTAACATCTACCTGTGTTGACCTATATATGGGGGCGCATTTTATTCAAAAAACACACACAAACACGAAGGCCAGCTAGAACGACAGACTGTGGAAGTGAAAGTTGTCAACACGAATTCCTTCAACCTTGAACGGATGGCGTAAGGACAGGATAGTTTGGCACATTATATGTTTACGGCCCAAACTTCTCAGGGAGCTCACCGGTTCGGACTGAATGTTAAAATTAATTAATTAAGAATTTAAGGTCGACCACTTAAATACCTCGGAGCTATTATAGACCGAAAGGGAGGCATCAAAGAGTTGGCCACTCGAAAAGCAGCAGCTGGGAGACTTTTTCAGGCCATAAATCGAGGAATCCTCAGCAAGTGAGAGGTTGCAAAGAAAACGAAGATGGGTGTATACCGCTCCACTTATGTCCCAGCCTTGACATATGGATGCGATTCATGGGCAATGACTACAACCCACAAAAGCCAGATCCAAACCTCAGAAATGAGGTATCTGAGGAAGGTGGTTGAAGTAACAAGAAGAGACATGGTCCGCAACCAGACGATACGTCAAGGCCTAAAATCCCACCCCCTGCAGAACCAAGTAGAACAGTCCCAACTGAGATGGTTTGGCCATGTCTGCAGAATGGGAGAAGATCGGCTACCACGACAATCATAGGAAACAAAGAGCCAGGGATCCAGACCCCAGGACGACCCAAAGTCCGCTGGGAGGACAACATTAGACAATCTTTGAAGGACCGAGGACTAGAATGGAACCAGGCCAGGAGGAAGACAGCCGATAGGAGAGTCTGGCGCTCTCTCTTCCAAACCTCCACACCTCACGGTAGAAGGGGAACGATCAAGTAAGTAAAATTTAAGGTAAAATCTTTGTTCCCGGGGGTCTCTGATGAGACAAAGAAAAAAACAGGGCGACTACCTCCTCGGGCATGTCTACACGATGACTAACATGAGGTTATGCATGTGGCTAGCGTCTTCATCATGTAGAAAAAAAAGATACAACAGAAACCACTACTGCAGCAGTATTTGAATGCCTTTTGTAGACTTACTGCAAGGGGATCAGCTAATGTTGTGGCAGTTCTCCGTAAGGTGCACAGAGGAATGGTTTGGTTTGGTTTTAAGGACTATCTTCATTGCACACGGACAACTCCATCAGTGCTCCGATCTCCTCCCTTAAATCACACAAGGAGGATCTCAGAACATTGCACGAACTGCGTAGCACCGGCGAGAATCCCAATGTGTGTATATATAGGAATCACACAGTCTATCAATATGACATCATTAGAACCACTGGTTCTGAAAAATGAAATTTCTATACTTTGTATTCCCTCAACTGGGAATCGAACACCAAGAGAAAAACGTATGATGATCATGAAGCAGATCTCTTATGTTAAGGAATTTGGTACCACTCTTTTCATTCTTCTTCTGTGATCCTTAGCCGCCGACTGTCGAAGCAGTCAGTGGCTATCACGCCTGGTAGCGTCTTGTAGGGAAGCAACAAACCGCTTCCACTTTGTTCGGTCGGCGGCCATCCTTCGTACAGTGCTACAGCTCTGGTTCATTCTTTGCATGTCGGCCTCCACAGGTTCTTCGCTAAGTTGTTTTTGGTAGGCCTCTCTTTCGCTTTCCTTAGGGTGTCCATAGCATAGCTGTTCTTGTGATGGCCTCTTGATCTCTTCTGAGGACGTGGCCAACCCAACTCCAGCGCTGCCGGCAATGATGGTGTACATGTCCTTTTGATTACTCCGAGTAAGTAGTTCTTGGTTAGTGATAGTATTCGGCCAAAAGATTCGGAGAATTTTCCTTAGGCAGATTGTGTGGAAGGAGGACAGTTTCGACATTTCCTTCTCTGTTACTCTCCAGCATTCCGCACCATAGAGAAGCACAGAAAGTACACAGCTCTCAGATAATCTTAATTTGGTGTTTGTGCTGTACTGGGAAGACTTCCAAATGTTGTTTAGACTAGCAAAGGCTGTTCTCACTTTATTCATTCTGTCCTTGATGTCTTTGCTTGTTCCGTCGTCTGGTGTTACTATGCATCCTAGGTATGTAAATGTGTCCGTCTGTTCCAGCTTCTGGTTCCTTATTGTTCTGGGCTCAGGACTGCCACTTTCTCTTGGATGTGTTGGTGTGAGTGTACGAGTAGTGCAATGTCATCTGCATATTCCAGATCTTCCAGTGCAGAAAACTAATTCCTCTTGGACTGCCCTCTGTTGTCTGGCGCATCACCCAGTCTATGACTGTCAAAAATAAAGTTGTTGATCAGGGGATGTTTCATCCCTGTCGTACTCCTGTCATCAAATCAAAAGATTGCTCAACCCAACACTGCATGTAAAGTTAGCATAGAGGCTTTTTATAATGGAAACAATGCAGGTGGGTATACCATAAGCCCTCAGTATTTTCCATAGGCTGTCCCGGTGAATGCTGTCAAAAGCCTTTTCAAAACCAACAAAGTTAAGTTATATCTGTCTCTGCCATTCTATAATGTTCCTGGGGGTAAATATATGATCTGCACATCTTCTGTTCTTTCTTAATCCTGCTTGTTCTTTTCTCAGTTTATGGTCTACTGCTTTTGAAATTCTCTGGATAATTATCCTGCCTAGTATTTTACTGGGAACTGTGAGGAGAGTAATTCCTCTCGAGTTGTTGCAGTCTGCAAGTTCACCCTTCTTGGGCAATTTGACAATTATTCCTTTACGCCACTCTGTTGGTGTTGTCTCTGTTTTCCAGACTTGTGCAAATAGTGGTTCTAAAAGCTCTGATGCTAGTTCAGGATCTGCCTTAAATAGCACTGCATTTAAATTGTCGTGATCAGGAGCTTTTCCATTCTTTAACCCTTTTGATAGTTGTGATGATTTCTTCTCTTCGTGGAATGTCAGTATTTACGTCTAGATCATTTTCAGCCTCAGGAACATTCAGCTGCGTCTCTGGTGGTTTCTTATTCAGTGTTTCTCTGAGGTGCTCTGCCCATCTCGTTTCCTGCCCCTGTGCTGTGGTGATGAGATTTCCTTGCTTGTCTCTTACTTACGTAATATTGTTTGCACCCTGTTTTCCGCTGATAGTTTTAGTTATCTTATATGCTGTGCTTTGTTCTTTTCTCAGTGCTACATCTTCAACCTGTATTGCAAGATCATCCAGAAATTTCCTTTTGTTGGCTCGGGTTTGACGTTTTACTTCCTTGTCCAGCTGACTATACTGTTCGCTATGTACTTCCTTTAACCTGGGAGACTTTGCTTCTATTTTCTTTCTTTCTTTTCATTTCTTTTCTCTTCCCTATGGTATTTAACGTTTCTGGTGTTATCCAATATTGTCTGTTTCTTTCCTGGAATCCCATGCATGATTCCCTGCTTTCCTTATATATAGTTGAAATGGTGTTGAATTTCTGGTCAACATCATCAGTCGCTGTATTTTCCTGACTATTAGCAATTAGATATCGTCTCTTTACATCAACCTCAAAAGCTTTTCTGGTGAGGGGGTCCTTGAGTTTAATGATGTTATACCTTTTCTGTTTAGTTGCAACTGGTCCAGCAGCTCTGAGTTTCACCTTCAGTCTTGCTACTACTAGGTTTCCCACATCTGCACCTCTTCTTACTTTCACCTCTTGTAGTGAATGCCCTTGTCTACCATTGATCATAATGTGGTCAATCTGGTTTCTGTCCCGTCCGTGTGGTTATTCCCATGTTAACTTGTGGATTTCTTTGTGTGGAAAATGTATTCCTCCAATGACCAAGTTGTTAATGCTGCAGAAGCTCTTTCGTTTATCCCCATTCTCATTTAACTGTTCCGCTGCCACATTTCCTCATTACTCTTTCATGTGTGTTCCAACTTTCGCACTGAGGTCTCCCATTACTATAAGAACGTATCTGGGTGTGGTTTCTATTTCCTTTTGTAGCTGTTGATCGAATTCGTCCTTGACCTCTTCATCGCTGTCATTTGTTGGTGCATAGCATTGTATAATTGTGGTGTTGGTGAATCTCCCTCTCAGTGTTGTTCGTATCAGTCTGTTGTTGATGGGTTTCCATTCCAGTAATGACCTTTTTATTCCTTTATATAGGATAATGGCCTTGTCATGCTGACCATCCTCTCTTACCGGAGTAAGGTACTGTTTCTCCTGTTGCTGTTTGCATTCGCCCCGTCCATCTACTCTCACTTATTCCCAGGTTATGTAATCTGTATTTCTTCATCTCTGCTGTGATCCTGCCTCCGCTTTCCTGCCTCATTCATGGTTCTGACGTTCCAGAATCCAATGCTAGTTTCATGTTTTGGGCCGGGGCATCCGTTTTCATGCCAATAGCTTCCTTTCGGCTTTCGCCACAGACAGTCATTCGAGCCTCAGACTCCGGATGTCCTTCACGCATCAAAGTGTTTGCATTTATTGCTGTATCCATAACGGTTAAGATTTTTTACATAGACAAAGGTGTCGGCCATGTGCTAAAACCCCCAACCTGGAGGACCAGGGTACGATCTTTTGTCTGACCCCTACTTGCGCAGACCTGTCCATCTTGGTTGAACCTACCAGGAGTAAAACTCCCGCTGGCATAGCTCTGGGGGTTGTTAGGGTACGCAAGCTGCCATACCGCTGCAAGGTATAGCTACCATTGATGGCAGACTCTTTTCCACATCATATAAATGCTTTGGACGTAGCACAGTTCATCGCCGCCTAGAAACGGAATATTCAACTTGTTCAATTGAACATTGTTGTTAAAATACAATATATCAAATAAGTTTTCAATGAAATCAGAAATTACACGTATAATTTTAATGAACATCGCGTTATCATTCATCTGGATCATGGCTAGAACGTGATTCCGTAGTTTTATTATTATTATTTAATTTGTTAGTGCATGAAACCTGCTTTCTAAATTGTCATTATGCGAGGTTCGCCTGGGTATGTTATTGTACGTCTGCAATGTTCACCGGAAGAATGCGGTGAATGTGCAAAAATGATAGCCAGTAAAATGATAACAAGCCAGACAAGCTTAACACTTTTTAGGGAAACATTCTACAGGTATCACCGGGCGGTCCCGTAGGATTGAGTAGAGGGACCGGAACCCGTTTCCTCTTTGGATACTGGAAAGGGGAAGGTAGCTGGGGGGCTGAGGGGGTTAGACGGCGGCCTAAGTGGTGAAGAGACAGCCACAACAGAAGAAAATGAAGGGATTAAACATAATACTCGTGTACATATTTGTGAAATCGGCAATGAAACGGGGCATGGGCGGGGTCTGTTGATGATCTGTCCCCGCAGGAGAAAGGCGTGGAGCAAGGATTTTATAAATGAGGGATTCGAGAAGAAGCGTTGAGGTCTGAAGTCGCTTTGGAAGTACAGGTGATTAAAAAAATCGTCGAGAGCTCAGACTTCGCGACACCACGTAGTGACAGAAGACAATTGAACGTAATCTGCGGACACTTGGAATGCTAAGAACCCTAAGTGCTTTTTCTTGAGGGGTTGGGCATATTATACCCCGTTTTTCACATCCAGAGGGCGCCACTGGTTTTAAAGTTCAAACAATAGTTTTTGTAGCTTTCAAAACGGATGTATAAAATTGTAATTTATTCGACGTTTCAATATAAAAAAAGGGGGAAAATAACTTGTTGATAAATGAATAAATGGGTCTTCGCGTCAAAATGGCGTCTCTGGTACACTTGAGCAGCTAAAGAACGCCTAAAAGCTTTTGTTTAACATGAATCTTCAGCAACAACATCGGAGGGCTGGAGCAGGAACGAACAGATTAAATTTATCCATTGAGATTGTCTTATCACGACTTGAGATTTGTTCTTTGTAATACAGAGACAAGTTCATGGCCACCGTTTCCTGTTGTTGCCCCCTGTGAGGAAGTTCTTGCTGCAAAAAACTCATTAGTGATTAATCGAATTGTAATCACTTAACAGAGCTTACTCGGCCACGGTAAGGTGGTAGTTTATGCTGACAATAGAATAAGAGCTAAATTTATAATTTATCATCATATTCCTTTGTCGCTCCTTGTGGAGCATGTAGCCATCATTGTAGCTGGTTCTCTTTCAGGCAGCCTTCACCAAACAATCACATGCTCTTGGTGAGGTGATTTCTGTAGCAATGTTTTTAATATGAAAAGGGGATGGGAGCCGCGCTGGCATAATGATTACCACATCGCGCTGGCGATCGGGTGATCCAGGTTCGCGCCCTGGCGAGGACATTTGAAGTACTTGGACTGGATTAATTCGAGTCTTGGCGAAGGTGTGCCGTCGACCAGGGACTGGAATAACCTGAGCGGCTCCTGAGCGGCTCCTGAGCAGAAACCCTCTGTAGATGAGAAGGAGCGGAGATGGCACGGACATCTGGCTCCTGACCGTGTGGGAAGGAAAGTCCACAGGCTCCCCAAATTAGCAATGTCATGACATTTGTTACATGTCATTGGGCCGAAGGGCTGAAGCCCAAGTGCCGCTGTATAGGGGTAAAAAAAAATATGAAAAGGGTGCCAGTTCCTGCCCAACTTCACATTATTCGTCTTGTGCGACTTGCCTGAGGAATGGTAGTTCATATCGAAAATAAGCTATGAGCAAGATTTAAGATTTCACCCACGTGTTACCGAGGTCCGAAAGGGCAGCAAAGAATAGTAACATTGTTCCCTATCAAGCACGTCGTAAAAAGCGACTAAGGAGGGTTGGGCATGTTGTCGATTTCTCTTCCCCCCCCTCCCCCCCCCATAAAAATACACATTTTAAACCACAAAAACATCAACAGGCATGGAACAGGTCAACTAAGAAAAATAAATCTCAGCCAACCAATACAGGAGAAGGTCCTCTGGCAGGGAGGTGCATGACGCAACCCAGAGCAAGCCAAAGGGAGTCTCTGTTGCTTTTCTTTCCTCTCTCCCGCTTTGTGCAACTAAAATAAAGGTACTGCCATAGCAGATACTGTTCTAGGGAAATGAAGTGTTAGAGACTTCACTATACTAGGAGAAGCTCTAGATTTGGCACTTGGAATGTTCGAACATTGAACGAACAAGGAAAGACAGTTCAGGTGGCAGCAGAAATTAGGGACTACAAAATTGGTATTCTGGGACTGCGTTAAACAAGGTGAAAAGCAGTAGACAGGAGGAAGGTCAGCATAGCCTTGTTCCGGAACCCCCAGGGTAAGAGAAGCAGAAGTAGACCAAGAAACACGCGGAGAAGAGAACTGGAGACAGACGTGAACGTTATGAGGAAAACGTAGACAGAGCTTAAAACAGGGTAAACTAAAACAGGTCACGACAGAAATGAGAAACTATAGGTTACACATTCTAGGGATAATCGAGAGCAGATGGACAGGGGCAGGAAAAGTTAAAACAGCAACAGGAGAAACAGTACTTTACTCTGGAAGAGAGGATGGACTGCACAATGAAGGTGTAGCCATTATTCTACAGAAAGGAATAGAAAGGACATTACCGGAATGGAAACTCATCAACAACAGACTGATAAGATTAAGATTGAGAGGGAGATTTACCAATACTACAATAATACAATGCTATGCACCAACGAATGACAGCGATGAAGAGGTCAAGGATGAATTCTATCAACAACTGCAGAAAGAAATGGAAGACACACCAAGATATGATCTTATTATAGTAAAGGGAGACCTCAATGCGAAAGTTGGTACACACAATACATATAATGAAAGAGTAATGGGGAAATGCGGCAGCGGAACAGCAAACAAAAATGGGGATAAATTAATAAGTTTCTGTAGCACTAACAACCTGGTCATTATAAGAACCCTTTTCCCACATAAGGAAATTCACAAATTAACATGGGAATCACCAAATGGTCGGGACAGAAACCAGACAGACCACATCATGATTAACGGTAGATGGAGAAATGCATTACAAGATGTGAGGGTAAGAAGAGGTGCAGATGTGGGAAGTGATCACCATTTAGTAGTAGCAAAACTGAAAGTGAAACTAAGAATTGCTGGACCAACTGTAACTACACAGAAAAGGTTTGACATCAGCAAATTGAAGGACCCCCTAACCAGAAAAGCTTTTGCGGCTGACATAAAGAAACGATATCAATTTGCCAAAAGTCAGAAAAAGACATTGACTGATGATATAGACCAGAAATTCAACACCATTTCAACAATATATAAGGAAAGCAGCAAATCATGCTTGGGATTCCAGGAAAGGAAGAAGCAAGAATGGATAACACCATAAACATTAAACACCATAACGATGAGAAAGGAAATGAAAAGAAAGAAAACGGAAGCGAAGTCCCCCAGGTTAAAGCAATGATATAGCGAACAGTACAGTCAGCTGGACAAGGAAGTTAAACGCCAAACCCGAGCCAACAAAAGGAATTTCCTAGACGATCTTGCAAGACAGGCAGAAGAGGCAGCACTGAGAAATGAACAAAGCACAGTATACAAAATAACTAAATTCATCAGCGGAAAACGAGGTGCAAACAATATTACATTAGTAAGAGATAAGCAAGGAAATCTCATCACGACAGCAGAGGGACAGGAAACAAGATGGGCAGAGCATTTCAGAGAAACTCTGAACAAGGAACCACCAGAGACACAATTGAATGTTCCTGAGGCTGAAAATGATCTAGATGTTAATACAGACATTCCACGAAAAGAAGAAGTCATCACAGCAATCAAAGGGTTAAAAAATGGAAAAGTTCCAGGCCATGATAACTTAAATGCAAAGCTATTTAAGACAGACCCTGAACTAGCAGCAGAACTATTAGAACCACTATTTGCACAAGTCTGGAAAACAGGGACAACACCAACAGAGTGGAACAAAGGAATAATTGTCAAAGTGCCCAAGAAGGGAGATCTTGCAGAATGCAATAATTGGAGATGAATCACTCTTCTCTCAGTTCCCAGCAAAATACTAGGCAGGATAATTATACAGAGAATTTCAAAAGCAGTAGACCACAAACTGAGGAAAGAACAAGCAGGATTTAGAAAGAACAGAAGATGTGTAGATCATATATTTACTTTCAGGAACATTAAAGAGCAGTGCTCAGAATGGCAAAGACAGCTGTACATAAATATCGTTGATTTTGAAAAGGCTTTTGACAGTATACATAGGGACAGTTTATGGAAAATACTGAGGGCATTTGGAATTCCAAGCTGCATAGTGTCAATCATAAAAAGCCTCTATGAGAACTTTACGTGTAGTGTTGGGTAGGGCAGCCTAACCTTAGAGGTGAAGACAGGAGTACGACAGGGATGCCTCTTATCAACCAATCTATTTTTAACAGTCATAGACTGGGTGATGCGCCAGACAACAGAGGGCAGTCCAAGAGGAATAAGATGGACTACATTTCCTACATTGGAAGATCTGGAATATGCAGATGACATTGCACTACTAACACATTCACATCAACACATCCAGGAAAAAACGGACAGACTCAATAAGTATAGCCAGCAGGTGGGCTTGAACATCAATTTATAGAAGTCAGAGGTCATGACGCTCAATGTGAGCAACCCTGAGCCCATATCAGTAAGGAATCAGCAACTGGTACAGACAGACACCTTCACATACCTAGGATGCATAGTAACACCAGACGGCGGGGCAAGCAAAGACATCAACAACAGAATGAACAAAGCAAGAGCAGCCTTTTTTAGCCTAAACAACATCTGGAAGTCCTCTCAATACAGCACAAGCACAAAATTAAGATTATATCAGAGCTGTGTGCTTTCCGTACTTCTCTATGGTGCGGAATGCTGGAGAGTTACAGAGAAGGAAATGTCGAAATTGTCCTCTTTTCACACAACATGCCTGAGAAAAATTCACCGAATCTTTTGGTCGAATACTATCACCAAGATCTGCTTACTCTCAGCAAGCAAGAGGACATGCACACCATCATAGCTGGCAGACGCTGGAGTTGGGTTGGCCATGTCCTCAAAAGACCCCGATGCCATCACAAGAACAGCTATGCTATGGACCCCTGAAGGAAAACGAAAGAGAGGCCGACCAAAAACAATTTGGCGGAGGACTGTGGAGGCTGAGATGCAAAGAATGAACCAGAGTTGGGGCACTGTACGAAGGATGGCCACCGACCGAGCAAAGTGGAATCAATTTGTTGTTGCCCTACAAGACTCCACTAGGCGTGATGGCCACTGACTGCTTTGGCGGTCGGCGGCTAAGGATCAAAGAAGAAGAAAGAAGTGGACAGAGCTTGAGCTTATGTTACGTGACAGGTGGACTTGGCATGTTTTTGTTGAAGGTCTATGCTCCGTGGGGAGCTAAAGGTTATAGATTGATTGAAGATTTAAGATTTTAAGACAGAGATACTAATATTTAGTATTAATTTTCTTTTGCGCTTCTTACAGCGCACGGCCCACCACTACAACTAACTTCTTACAGCGCACGGCCCACCACTACAACTAACTTCTTACAGCGCACGGCTCACCACTACAACTAACTTCTTCGCAGTAAATTTGCGTCAACGTCCATGTGCTCTAGTAACGATTGTTTCTGTAGCAATTCCTTTTACATGGTGAGATTTCCACCCCCATGCACAACCTTAGTCGCCACTTACGACATGCCTGAAAAAGCAGTGGGTTTACTCAGTCTTTGCTAGGCCAAAGACCACAAAGACCTGCACCTGACAATGTTTAGTGTGCGTGTTTGTGTGGTGAAGTGGGATGTTATAAATATTTATAGGGGACTTAGTGTACTGACTGAGATCAGCTGTGAAGGTATATATATATCTAATAAGAGTAGTGTATTATATATATAACCTTACTTGCTACCACATATCTATATATCTCAGTCAGAATTATTCTGGAATAGTGTGATGACTACGTTATGTGTCTAGGGTATGTGTATGATGAAGTGTAAGTCACAACAACAGACACATAAACAATTTAATTTAATCCACTACTCTTAACAACACTGTGACACTCACATACATATAACACTCTATGAGAATATCTTAAAGAAGTCACTCGTAACTTTCAAATAACAATATGTATTCATTACTGGCATGAATGAATATGTGTCCTGATTCAACTACAAGGGAACCAGGAATCACAATCAATTTAAATTACAAGTTATGTACAGAATGTATTTAATATGAATATTGTAGTGACATATATTATTACAAATGTTCTATGTGTGTCAGTTGTGTAGTAGTAAAATGAGGTAATACTGGTTTTGTTTTGTTCAAGCTCTGTTGGTATTTGTCATCATGACTTCAATAGTTTGTCTTTAGGGACTAGTATTGGAGATGTTCACAGTTCCTGATTTTAAGACAAGTAAATTCCCCTCTTAATATTATTTTTACTAAGTCATTTCAAGATGAGGGGATATAATGTTGAGCTCAGCTGGCCAATTCGCTTATCTGGCGTGATGGCGGCAGGAAAGGACTCCTCTGCTCGAATTCTCCTCTGGGCTCAGGAGACACCTCACTGATAGCTAAAAAGACCAAGGAGTATGCTGTCCGACTCTGGATTCAGCAAAGCTCTGACCAGGTGCTGCTCAGTACCATCAAGACCACTGTCCCTGAAATCAAGAAGGATGTACCTTCTACTTCATAACTAACTTAAACTCTCTTGTTACATTGATCACAACACAGCACAAACATTGAGTTCAGAGCATTAGGCCAACTGTCAGCTTCATTTGAAATACTTTATTCCAGTATTACCCTTCTTAATGGTTACTACGCCTCTGCACTTCCAGCATTATTTCTTTCTAGTCAATCATCCAGGTGTCAGTGTACTGTTTGGCCATTCCATGCCGTTTTACTTCTCTCCGACACCCTCTGTTCAGGCTGGAGCATTACAGGCTTTACCTCACGTTGGCCACTGAACTACACATATATATACAGGCATAAATCAACAATTCACATTCAATTTTCATTAAAAGATATTGAATGGTTCAAGCTTACCACAATTCATACGAATAAACACAGATACGTTGATTAGCAATGAATTCTGGCACAAACTGGCACAAATTCCCATCTGCTTATCTTCCAGGCTTTTATTTAGCAAAATATAAGCTGGCTTCAACGCACTGATGCTTTATCAAGCTATTTTAAACAAGTGGTTTCGAACTAACGCTCCCAAGTGTGTATATCAGCGAGTCTGACCAATGAGCCCCGTTTCGACAAGTGTTTGAAAAAATGTTACCTTTCCCCGTTTCCCCTAACAACCAAGATAGTATTTATAGCCCGACCAATCGTGGTTAGGCTTTCATTTGTTGCGCTCCAATCAATTTGGAGTTTACATGGTAGGCTATTTCTGTAACGTAAATTTTTTTCAAACACGTTAAAAAAAAATCTTATGAGCAGAAATGATTTTATGCTGTCAGGCACCCCCAATATTTTATTTTGGGTATAATTCATTAATTCCTGGACTATTTGCGTAACGTTTTACATATTATTTGTCAGCAAGCCCTAAGGAACCCAAAAAATACAAATTTAAAGGAGCTACGTGGCTGCATTCAAAATATGCAATTTCTTCTACCTCCTGTTTCGAAGATGTGCTGTCTGGGTACTGTTATGTTCTCAACCGTAAACCCATCTAATGTTATCTTTTCTAATAAGAGTTTTTTTTTGATTTATAAACCTAACTCTGGGAAAGGGTAGTGTATTTTATCACTGTCCGTCTGAAAAAAAATTAGTGCATGTAGACTTACACGCGTGATGCATGCGTTCCTGATTTTCAGCCCTCCCCTCTCTCTTTATCCTTTTGTCCATCTGTTCGTTCGTTTTGGTAACGCAGTATAATTAATGTTAGGATTAATTTAGGTCATTACGCAGTACGTCTCAATGTTTTTCTTAGAAATGCAGCACACGTTTCATTGAAGAAGGCGGGTAATAATACAGTAAGCTTTTATATCAACGTGAAAGCGTTACAATTTGCAGACGAAGCAGAAAACAAGGGGATTTCGAGTACATTCTTTGTGACAGCACTGTTATTTTACCATTGCTCTTCTCTTTATTAATTTTATTTGTTAGGCTTCATATTTACCTAATAATTTATATATGTGGATTAGAATATTTCATGACACCTCCCCTCTTAAAACAGACATTATATGTCAGTCCTTTATTCTATATACACATAGAGAAATTTATTATTATTTCTGGGGTTTACGGTGATTCTCATCACACGGATGGCGGCTTAAAAAATCAGCTCCCAAATTGGTTTTTCCAGATATATACTCAATGCTAAAATTATATGGAGCCAGAAGCAAAGACCATCGGAGTAACCTAGAGTTCTCATGCTTAGCCTGTGCTAAAAACGATAAAGGTTTGTGATCTGTTTGCAACTTAAATGCCTTCCCATATAGATAAATATTGAATTTCTTTATTGCCCATATTACTGCAAGACATTCTTTTTCGCTAGTTGAGTAGTTGATTTCAGCTTTATTCAACTTTCTGCTAGCATATGCCACTGGGCTTAATTCCCCATCCAATGCATCTGATTTCTGTAGTAGAGTTGCACCTAGCCCAATATTACTTGCATCCGTCCTTACTATGAATTCTTGACTTAAGTCAGGTAATTTCAAAATGGGTTTACTTGTGAGCTTTTCCTTCAACTCTTGGTAAGTCATTTCACATTGTGGAGTCCATGTAATGCGATCTGGATGTCCTTTACGTGTCAATTCAGTTAACGGTGCACATATGGAATTAAAGTTTTTGATATACTTCTGGTAGAAACCACATAAGGAGACAAAGGATCTCACGTCCTTCTTGGTTTGTGGTCTCGGGGCTTTCTGTAGTTTCTCTAAATTCTTTGGGTCAGGGGTCATGTTTCCCTGATAAACTGTGTGTCCCAAAAATTCCAATTCTTTACATCCAACGCAACATTTGGTTGGTCGGGCTGTTAAATTTGCCTCCCTAAGTCGATCAAACAGCATGTTCAGAGAGTCAATGTGTTCCTCAAATGTTTCTGTTGCTATAAGGATATCATCCATAAAATTTGTTATACAGGGATTATTCAGAGGATCCAATAATTTTCTCATCATTCTAGAGAAGACACTAGGCGCATTCTTCAATCCAAATGGCAATCTATTAAACTCATAGTGTCCTTCTGAGGTACTAAAAGCTAGGTATGGTCTAACCTCAGGCTTTACTGGAATCTGATAGTATCCTTTACTCAGATCCACTTTTGAGAAATATTTAGCTTTATTTAGTCTGGCAAACAGCTGATTTGTATCCGGCAATGGATCCACCTGTCCTTCTGTAATAGCATTCAGTCTCCTGTAATCTATACAGAGTCTATGTTCTCCAGAGGGCTTCCTTAAGAGTACCACCCCGGAACTATACGAAGACTCACTGTGCGAAATAATTCCTTCCTTCAACAGATAGTCTATCTCTTCCTTCAAAGCTTTTTCCTTAGCAAACGGAATCGAATATGGTTTCATACAGACAGGTGTGGAGTCTATGAGTTTCATATCATATTCCAATAGGTTTGTATGCCCTGGTCGGTCTGTTAACACCTCTGCATGATTATTTAGAACCTGTTGCACTCTCTCTTTCTGAGTTTTCGTTAAATGTGTACTGATTTTCACCTGTGCTGCTGTCTCACAGGGGTGTAATGGATATTCAAATGATGAAAGTGGTTCCTTTTTCATCTCCATGGCGATGGACAAGGTCAACAAGTGTGTCTCTTCCTGATGTTCTCTTTCCAAATATTTCTTCAGGAGATTCACATGATAGATTTTTTCTTTCCCTTCTTATCTATCTTATAATTTGTTCTAGACACCTTCTCTAGAACTGTATATGGACCCTGCCATCCAATTTGTAACTTATTCTGACTCCCGGGCAAAAGAAGCAGTACTTTCTCTCCCACAGCCAAATTTCTGTCTTTCGCCTTCCTGTTATAATAGGCAGCATGTTTCTTCCTGGCTTGTTTCAAATTTTCATTGGCAAGTTTCCAGCCAGTTTTTAACCGAGTGGTCAGCTCATTCACATACTGGTATGAAGATGTAATGTTTTCCTCTGCCTTTTCATCAGTCCACGTTCTTAACATAGCTTCGAGTGGACCTTTTATTGTGTGGACCTATTTGTCCATGCACCGGTATGGTCTCTTCCACTCGAAGCTTTATAGTGATGATTTTTCCTCCCAGAATTATCATTCACAAAACGACCGCTACCAATTTTTCTTGTCTTGGGGCTTTCTCCCCTCTTAAAATTCTTGATGAGAGATTTCCTCTCTACATCTTCTTCCTCCAGTTTGTTTAAGTCCGATTGAGGGATTGTCGGCTTATCCTGGGGTAAGACATCTTTTTGCACTCTCCGCATAGTGGCCATAGTAAAACAGTTAAGTGAAGCTTGTCCGTGAAAAGGGGCTTCCCATTCCATTTGGTCCACTTTATCAAATCTATATTTCTTTCTATTATCAGGCCTAATTTTGCCCCGGGGCGTGTCCAGGTCCTGATCCATGTTCCCACTTGTGGGTGTTCCCTCATGTGCTATGCTACACCTTTCTACAAAATTCTCAATGTCCCATCTTGCTTTGGGCCAATAATAATTGTGAGCCACCTTTTGAATGATGGTACCTATCTTCTCATGGTCCCCATCTGGTTTCACATGTAGGCTCCTTATTAATTCTGTCCTATATCTTTTTGGAAGAACCAGCTGTCCGTGACCATTGGATCTAGCTCCAGTCTTCCTATACATCAACTTGTTTTTCATGTAGAAATCTCCCTTGCCTGGAGTTGTATGACAAGTTGACAATTTTCCGAAACAAGGCTTGAGTGTTTTATCCCCAGCCTGTGCCTTCCTCATCTCTTCTGGAGTGGTATCTAACATAATATCCTCCTCCTGTCTTGAGGTCGACCTGACCTGAAGGGTTGCCATATACACAGGTTTCCTTCTGCAACGGTCAGTGTCATGATTGTCCATCTGACAATTTTTACACCACCTTTTTCCTTGGTTGAAAGATTTTCTTTCATCATATTTCCTTTCATCGAATTGTGGGAATTTATTTTTATTGTCATACCGTGGCCTATCAAATTGGTGCTTACCTTTATTTTGATCCCTAGGATCAAATTTATTAAAGTTCTGTGGTGCCCTAAAGTTATCCACCTGTTTCTTTTTATTACCTGTTACCTCTGCTTGAGCTGCTTGATACCTTTCAGCAACATTTAGCAACTCACCCAGCCTCTCTGCACCTTGTTCCATGAGAAACTTTCTCAGGTCTGGAGCCATGGACTCTCTTAGTTGCTCTATAAGGACCATTTCCTTAAGATCTTGGGTTTTCCCCAGAGAGGTCCATTTCTCCAAGTATGTCTCGATTCGTGCAGAGAACTGGTGATAGGTTTCACCTGACAGTAGTTTAGCATTCCTAAATTTTTTCCTGTAAAACTCTGCATTCTTTTCATACCTTAACAAAAGAGCCTGCTTTAGCATGTCATAATTTTCCTGATCACCTCTGCTCATTTTTGCAAAAACTTCATAAGCTGCCCCACGAAGTCCCTGAGATAACTTTAAGCTCCACCTTTCTCTCTCTAACCCATACGTGGTAGCTAATAGTTCGTACCTATTTATATAGCTCTCAATATCATCGTCTTTCTCAACAAAATGATCTAAATGAAAGTTCATAGCTGAGGTCGAGGCTCCCTGAGTAACCGTAGCATCAGAGGCAAAGGGACTGGCACCATTTTCAGGAGCATGGCCTTGAAACTCAAACTCCCTTAGTCGTAACTCATGTTCCCTTTGTAATCTCTTCTCCTCCTTTTCTGCTTCCCTCTCTGCAGCTAATCTCTTCTCTTCTCTTTCTGCAGCTAATTTCTTCTCTTCTCTTTCTGCAGCTAATCTTTTGTCTTCTCTTTCTGCTTCCAATTTCTTAGCCTCTTTGTCAGCCTCAATCTGCAACCTCTTAGTCTCAGCCTCAGCTTGCAACCTCTTAGTCTCAGCCTCAGCTTGCAACCTCTTAGTCTCCCTTTCAGCCTCTAACCTTCTTTCGGCTTCTTTTTCTAATCTTCTTTCTTCGCGTTCAATAAATTTGTCACATTCCGTTGTGACATAGGCAACCATAACTTGCCCATCTAATCCTAACTCTTTTGCAGTCTGAACCGCAGCAGATCGAAATTTGGCCAGGTCCGCCATTGTCTATCAGGTAAATTTTTATAATGTCTACCCAACAATTCAATTTCTAACTATATATCTAATGGACAACACAGGCACCGTGAGCTCAACCTTATTTAATTCCACCCAAGGATACCTTTTAATTCTTATATTCCCTGAAGTGAATTACCCCCAATATTTTTAATAGTTAAAGATTCAAAATCCCAAGAGCGAGACCCCAATATATGTGGTGAAGTGGGATGTTATAAATACTTATAGGGAACTTAGTGTACTGACTGAGATCAGCTGTGAAGGTATCTATATCTATTAAGAGTAGTGTATTATAGATAACCTTACTTGCTACCACATATCTATATATCTCAGTCAGAATTATTCTGGAATAGTGTGATGCTACGTTATGTGTCTAGGGTATGTGTATGGTGAAGTGTAAGTCACAACAACAGACAGATAAACAATTTAATTTAATCCACTACTCTTGACAACACTGTGACACTCACATACATATAACACTCTACAAAGATATCTTAAAAGAGGCACTGATAACTTTCAAATAACAATATGTATTCATTACTGGCATGAATGAATATGTGTCCTGATTCAACTACAAGGGAACCAGGAATCACAATCAATTTAAATTACAAGTTATGTACAGAATGTATTTAATATGAATATTGTAGTGACATATATTATTACAAATGTTCTATGTGTGTCAGTTGTGTAGTAGTAAAATGAGGTAATACTGGTTTTGTTTTGTTCAAGCTCTGTTGGTATTTGTCATCATGACTTCAATAGTTTGTCTTTAGGGACTAGTATTGGAGATGTTCACAGTTCCTGATTTTAAGACAAGTAAATTCCCCTCTTAATGTTAATTTTACAAAGTCAGTTCAAGATGAGGGGACATAATGTTGAGCTCAGCTGGCCAAGTTAGCTTATCTGGCGTGATGGCGGCAGGAAAGGACTCCTCTGCTCGAATTCTCCTCTGGGCTCTGGAGACACCTCACTGATAGCTAAAAAGACCAAGGAGTATGCTGTCCGACTCTGGATTCAGCAAAGCTCTGACCAGGTGCTGCTCAGTACCATCAAGACCACTGTCCCTGAAATCAAGAAGGATGTACCTTCTACTTCATAACTAACTTAAACTCTCTTGTTACATTGATCACAACACAGCACAAACATTGAGTTCAGAGCATTAGGCCAACTGTCAGCTTCATTTGAAATACTTTATTCCAGTATTACCCTTCTTAATGGTTACTACGCCTCTGCACTTCCAGCATTATTTCTTTCTAGTCAATCATCCAGGTGTCAGTGTACTGTTTGGCCATTCCATGCCGTTTTACTTCTCTCCGACACCCTCTGTTCAGGCTGGAGCATTACAGGCTTTACCTCACGTTGGCCACTGAACTACACATATATATACAGGCATAAATCAACAATTCACATTCAATTTTCATTAAAAGATATTGAATGGTTCAAGCTTACCACAATTCATACGAATAAACACAGATACGTTGATTAGCAATGAATTCTGGCACAAACTGGCACAAATTCCCATCTGCTTATCTTCCAGGCTTTTATTTAGCAAAATATATGCTGGCTTCAACGCACTGATGCTTTATCAAGCTATTTTAAACAAGTGGTTTCGAACTAACGCTCCCAAGTGTGTATATCAGCGAGTCTGACCAATGAGCCCCGTTTCGACAAGTGTTTGAAAAAATGTTACCTTTCCCCGTTTCCCCTAACAACCAAGATAGTATTTATAGCCCGACCAATCGTGGTTAGGCTTTCATTTGTTGCGCTCCAATCAATTTGGAGTTTACATGGTAGGCTATTTCTGTAACGTAAATTTTTTTCAAACACGTTAAAAAAAAATCTTATGAGCAGAAATGATTTTATGCTGTCAGGCACCCCCAATATTTTATTTTGGGTATAATTTATTAATTCCTGGACTATTTGCGTAACGTTTTACATATTATTTGTCAGCAAGCCCTAAGGAACCCAAAAATACAAATTTAAAGGAGCTACGTGGCTGCATTCAAAATATGCAATTTCTTCTACCTCCTGTTTCGAAGATGTGCTGTCTGGGTACTGTTATGTTCTCAACCGTAAACCCATCTAATGTTATCTTTTCTAATAAGAGTTTTTTTTTGATTTATAAACCTAACTCTGGGAAAGGGTAGTGTATTTTATCACTGTCCGTCTGAAAAAAAATTAGTGCATGTAGACTTACACGCGTGATGCATGCGTTCCTGATTTTCAGCCCTCCCCTCTCTCTTTATCCTTTTGTCCATCTGTTCGTTCGTTTTGGTAACGCAGTATAATTAATGTTAGGATTAATTTAGGTCATTACGCAGTACGTCTCAATGTTTTTTCTTAGAAATGCAGCACACGTTTCATTGAAGAAGGCGGGTAATAATAATACAGTAAGCTTTTATATCAACGTGAAAGCGTTACAATTTGCAGACGAAGCAGAAAACAAGGGGGATTTCGAGTACATTCTTTGTGACAGCACTGTTATTTTACCATTGCTCTTCTCTTTATTAATTTTATTTGTTAGGCTTCATATTTACCTAATAATTTATATATGTGGATTAGAATATTTCATGACAGTTTGCTACAGTCCCGTTTAGTTCCTGGTGTTCTCTGAAGGGACAAACAAAGAATAGGCCTTCTTGCACTCTCAAGCATGTCGTACAAGACGACTAAATATGAGGCTGTGTATGGGGAAGAGGCTGGCAACCTCATCACGTAAAACAAACGGCCACCGAAACCACAGCTGCAATAGCGTGTTAATACTTTATGCAGGCTTCCTGCACGGCGACAACATACAGTGATGGCTCCATCGTCAATATATATAAAATCCCAGCTTTTTCTGTCAGTGCGTAACGCAAAGGGATGCAACTTTGTATGAAAGTTAGACATTAATTGTATTGTTTCCCTTATATGTACTCTCCAGAAAATAGTAACACTTACAAAAGAAGAATGCGCAAATGACGGTGTGCACAAAAATATTTTTATAGAATGTGTGATCCCGTATACATACGTTGGGATCCTCGCTGCTGCTACGTAGTTCGTGAACTGTGGTGATGCTCAGTGGTTTTTATTAATACTTTTGAATAAATAAAATTGTTGTTAGGTATTGGTGCTTTTGAATGTAATTCCTGCCTTATGAAGGGCTTTTACACTAGTTCTGACATACGATGCGCAAAGGAATATGATGATGGTGATAATGATGGTCTGAACTTGTCTTTGGATGATGCAGGTCGACTTGCCCAGAATCGTGATGCGTTCAGAGCAGCTGCAATGGAGACAACGTTCTGGAGAGAATATGTCACATGATGATGATGATAATGATGCTGATGATTGTTAATGGAAGTGTGTATATCTCTACCAGTTCAATTAATACTTGATGTAGCAGTAAAAGAAAAGTCAACAGTAAAGCACTCAGTCTAAATTAAAAATAATACATAAAGTACTGGCATCGCAGGAAGACTCGGCATAAGTTTGTTGAAGGCCCATGCTTCTTGGGCAACTGAAGGGTTGTGATGAATGGCCTCGCAATGAACGAGAAGCTAACAAAATATTGTATACAGCGACGCATTGCTAAAACAAGTAGAGAAATTCAAACACGGAACATTTATATGGGGGTCGGAGTAGCACAGAGGTATGGCGTCAACCTCAAGTTCTAGAGGTACCGGGTTCGATTCCCAGTTGAGGGAATATAATGTATATAATTTTTTTTTCCATAACTAGTGGTCCTAATGATGTCATACTCCCCCCTGGTCTCCTGGGTAGTGAGATCGGATGCCAAGCCTTCTCGGATAAGGGCGAAAAAATAGGAGATCCCGTGTTCAAGTTGCGCACGTTAAAAATCCCACGGCAGTTGGAGATCGTAAAGTGTAAGCTTATCAGATCACTTCTTCTTCTTCTTTGATCCATAACCGCCAACCGTCAAAGCAGTCAGCGGCCATCACGCCTGGTGGCGTCTTGTAGGGCAGCAACAAATTGATTCCACCTTGCTCGGTCGGCGGCCATCCTTCGTACAGTGCCCCAACTGTGGTTCATTCTTTGCATCTCAGCTTCCACAGTTCTCCGCCAAGTTGTTTTTTGGTCGGCCTCTCTTTCGCTTTCCCTTGGGGGTCCATAGCATAGCTGTTCTTGTGATGGTATCAGGGTCCCTTCTGAGGACATGGCCAACCCAACTCCAGCGTCTGCCAGCTATGATGGTGTGCATGTCCTCCTGGTTACTCCGAATAAGTAGTTCTTGATTGCTGATGGTGTTTGGCCAAAAGATTCGGAGAATTTTCCTTAGGCAGATTGTGTGGAAGGAGGACAGTTTCGACATTTCCTTCTCTGTTACTCTCCAACATTCCGCACCATAGAGAAGCACAGAAAGTACACAGCTCTCATACAGTCTTAATTTAGTGTTTGTGCTGTACTGGGAAGACTTCCAAATGTTGTTGAGAACAGCAAAGGCTGTTCTCGCTTTATTCATTCTGTTGTTAATGTCCTTGCTTGTTCCGCCGTCAGGTGTTACTATGCTTCCTAGGTAAGTAAATGTGTCTGTCTGTTCTAACTTCTGGTTCCTTACTGTTATTGGCTCAGGATTGCCCACATTTAATGTCATGACCTCTGTCTTCTTCATATTGATGTTCAGGCCAACCTGCTGGCCATACTTATTCAGTCTATCGGTTTTGTCTTGAATGTGTTGGTGTGAATGCGCGAGTAGTGCAATGCCATCTGCATATTCCAAAGCTTCCAGTGTAGAAAACGTTGTCCATCTAATTCCTCTTGGACTGCCCTCTGTTGTCTGGCGCATCACCCAATCTATGACTGTCAAAAATAATGTTGTTGATAAGGGGCATCCCTGTCGTACTCCTGTTTTCACTTCGAAAGTTACATTACTCGATCCAACACTGCACGTAAAGTTAGAATAGAGGCTTTTTATAATGGAAACAATGCGGCTGGGAATTCCATAAGCCAACGGAATTTTCCATAGGCTGTCCCTGTGTATGCTGTCGAAAGCCTTTTCAAAATCAACAAAGTTAATGTACAGCTGTCTCTGCCATTCTGAGCACTGCTCTATAATGTTCCTGAGGGTAAATATATGATCTGCACATCTTCTGTTCTTTCTGAAGCCCGCTTGTTCTTTCCTCAGTTTATGATCAACTGCTTTTGAAATTCTCTGGATGATTATCCTGCCTAGTATTTTGCTGGGAACTGAGAGGAGGGTAATTCCTCTCCAGTTGTTGCAGTCTGCAAGGTCGCCCTTCCTGGGCAATTTGACAATTATTCCTTTACTCCACTCTGTTGGTGTTGTCTCAGTTTCCCAGACTTGTGCAAATAGTGGTTCTAATAGTTCTGCTGCTAGTTCAGGGTCTGTCTTGAATAGCTCAGCATTCAGATTGTCGTGACCAGGCGCTTTTCCATTTTTTAGCCCTTTGATAGCTGTGATAATTTCTTCTTTTCGTGGAATGTCTGTATTTACGTCTAAGTCCCTTTCAGCCTCAGGAACATTCAGCTAAGTCTCTGGTGGTTCCTTATTCAGTGTTTCTCTGAAGTGCTCTGCCCATCTTGTTTCCTGCCCCTGTGCTGTGGTGATGAGATTTCCTTGCTTGTCTCTTACTAACGTTATGTTGTTTGCACCTCGTTTTCCACTGATAGCTTTAGTTATTTTATAAACTGTGCTTTGTTCATTTCTCAGTGCTGCCTCTTCTGCCTGTCTTGCAAGGTCATCCAGAAATGTCCTTTTGTCAGCACGGGTTTGACGTTTTACTTCCTTGTCCAGCTGACTGTACTGTTCACTATATATTGCCTTTAACCTGGGAGACTTAGCTTCTGTTTTCTTCCTTTTCATTTCCTTTCTCTTCGCTATGGTGTTTAGCGTTTCTGGTGTTATCCAGTCTTGGCTCTTTCTTTCCTGGAATCCCAAGCATGACTTGCTGCTTTCTTTGTACATTGTTGAGATGGTGTTGAATTTCTGGTCCACATCTTCGGTCTCTGTTCTTTCCTGGCTTTTGGTAATCAGATATCGTCTCTTTACGTCGACCATGAACGCTTTTCTGGTGAGGGGGTCCTTAAGTTTCGTGATGTTATATCTTTTCTGTTTGACTGCAACTGGTCCAGCAGCTCTGAGTTTCACCTTCAGTCTTGCTACTACTAGGTGATGATCACTTCCCACATCTGCGCCTCTTCTTACTTTCACGTCTTGTAGTGCATGTCTCCATCTGCCATTGATCATTATGTGATCTATCTGGTTTTTGTCTCGTCCGTTTGGTGATTCCCATGTTAACTTGTGCACTTCTTTGTGTTGAAAAAGTGTTCCTCCAATGACCAGGTTGTTAATACTGCAGAAGCTTATTAATTTGTCCCCATTTTCATTTACTGTTCCACTGCCGCATTTCCCCATTACTCTTTCGTTATAATTATTATGCGTTCCAACTTTCGCATTTAAGTCTCCCATTACTATAATAAGATCGTACCTGGGTACAGTTTCCATTTCCTTTTGTACCTGTTGATAGAACTCATCCTTGAGCTCTTCATCGCTGTCGTTTGTTGGTGCATAGCATTGTATAATTGTGGTGTTGGTGAATTTCCCTCTCAGTCTTGCTCTTATCAGTCTGTTGTTGATGGGTTTCCATTCCAGTAGAGACCTTTCCATTCCTTTATTAAGGATAATGGCTACACCTTCGTTGTGCTGACCGTCCTCTCTACCAGAATAAAGTACTGTTTCCCCTGTAGCTGTTTTTATTCTCCCCATCCCTGTCCATCTGCTCTCGCTTATTCCCAGGATATGTAGTTTGTAATTCCTCATCTCTGCTGTGATCTGTCTCAGCTTTCCTGCCTCATTCATAGTTCTGACATTCCAAAAACCAATTCTGGTTTCGTGTTTTGCGGTCTGGGCATCCGTTTTCATGCCAGTGGCTTCCTTTCGGCTTTCACCACTGTCAGTCATACGAGCCTGAGACTCCGGATGTCCGTCCCGCATCAAAGTGTTTTCATTTATTGCTGTTTCCGTAACGTGTGCGATTTTTTTACACAGACAGGGGTGTCGGCCCTGTGCTAAAACCCCCAACCTGGAGGACCAGGGTACCAGCTTTTGTCTGACCCCTACCCACGCAGACCAGTCCAGCATGGTTGAACCTACCAGGAGTAAAACTCCCACTGGCATAGCTCTGGGGATTGTCAGGGTACACAAGCTGCCATACCGCTACAAGGTATAGGTACCATTGATGGCAGTATCAGATCACTACCCTGGCAAAATTTAAAAATTAGAAACCTACCCACCACAAAAATATTTATAGAATGTGTGATTCCTATATACACACATTGGGATTCTCGCTGGTGCTATACAGTTCGTGCACTGTGCTGAGATCCTCATTGTGTGATCTAAGAGAGGAGATCGGAGCACTGATGGAGTTGTCCGTGTGCAATGAAGATAGTCCTAAAAACCAAACCAAACCAAACCAAACCTAACCAAACTAAGTGAAATATACTCAAGACAAACGCACTATTTTTGTTTTAATGAGAAAGAGATGAACCAGTATCAATGACAATGTTTTTATATAAGAGGGAGATAAGTTGGACAGCGTTCTTCGGCAGTGCTGCACTAAACCAACACGTTTTAAAGGAAGTGAAGCATGTACGGTGAAAATAATAAACAACTTATTTGAAGGCACTGAAATATGGCTTCGTAGAATGGTGGTAGTCAACGAGATGAGCGTAGTGCACCCTGGGATGCATGAATATTTTTGTTCTTCAACGGATTTATGGTGTCAGGGGGGTGCCGACAAGAATTCATAGAATAAACAATTGTGCATAGGGGTGCAGTGCACAAATAAATGTTTTATCTACACGGGAAGTGATAAATGCATTAAAAACCATAAATGTACATGTTTTTGATATATATATATAGAGAGAGAGAGAGAGAGAGAGAGAGAGAGAGAGAGAGAGAGAGAGAGAGAGAGAGAGAGAGAGAGAGAGAGAGAGAGAGAGAGAGAGAGAGAGAGAGAGAGAGAGAGAGAGAGAAAATGTAATTTCGTGTTGTTTAAAAAAAATAGTGAGTTTCAAGCCCGCCAGACAACTGATGATAAACTGCAGCACGTGAGATGTCTTATTCCCGTTTGAACATATTTTCGGAGGCGTTTCTTTCCTCTTTCCCGCTTTGTGCAACTAAAATAAAGGTCCTGCCATAGCAGATACTGTCCTAGGGAGATGAAGTGTTAGAGACTTCACTATACTAGATCCAGCTTAAAAGTGGGAGTAACCCGTTCCTCTCTGCCATAACCTGCCTTTAACTAAATAATAAGAGTCAAGTACCCATTTACGTTCGTAAGATGCGCAAAGGAATATGATGTGATGTTGATGATAATAATGATGATGATAACGATGATGAGTAATAATGGAAGTGCATTTATCACTATCAGCTCAATTAAAACGTGATGTAGCAGTAAAGGAAAGTACTCAGTCTAAATGAATAATAATATATAAAGTACCGGCATCACAATAAGACTCGGCATAAGTTTGTTGAAGGTCCATGCTTCTTGGTCAACTGAAGCGGCACATATAAACACGCCTTCCCCGTTTTCTCCTTCATTTACAGCTGGATAAACTAGAACGAGATGCTACCAGGGTTTAATCTCAACACCTGCAGTAATTTTGCTGCGAGAGACTTACTTATTTATTCGTTCCTCTTCTACCGGGAGGTGTAGAGATTTGGAAGAGAGAGCGCCATATTATTCTATCGGCTGTCTTCCTCCTGGCCTGGTTCCATTCTAGTTCTCGATCCTTCAAAGATTGTCTAATGTTGTCCTCCCAGCGGACTTTGGGTCGTCCTGGAGGTCTGGATCCCTGGCTCTTAGTCTCCCATGCTTGTCGTGGTAGCCGATCTTCTCCCATTCTGCAGACATGGCCAAACCATCTCAGTTGGGACTGTTCTACTTGGGTCTGCAGGGGTTGGGTTTTTAGGCCTTGACGTATCGTCTGCTTGCGGACCATGTCTCTTCTTGTTTCTTCAACCACCTTCCTCAGATACCTGATTTCTGAGGTTTGGATCTGGCTTTTGTGGGTTGTAGTCATTGCCCATGACTCGCATCCATTCGTCAAGACTGGGACATAGGTAGAACGGTATACAGCCATCTTCGTCTTCTTACCAACTTCTCTCTGGCTGAGGAATCCTCGATTTATGGCCTGAAGTCTCTCAGCTGCTGCTCTGGACAGCGCTTTAACCACTCTGTGAGTTTGGTTTTCGTTTTAATGACTACCTTCACTGCACACGGACAACTCCATCAGTGTTCAGATCATCTCCCTTAGACCACAGTGCACGAACTCCGTTCCAATGTGTGTATATAGGAATCACGCATTTTATAAAGATGATTGTGGTGGGTAGGTTTCTAATTTTTAAATTTTGCCAGGGCAGCGGCCTTTATGACCTACTCTTTCCGATTTCCAACTGCCGTGGGTTTTGTAAAGTGCGCAACTTGCACACAGGACCTCTTATTTCTTCGCCCTTATCCGAGAAGGTTAGTCATCCGATCTCACTACCCAGGAGACCAGGGGGGAGTATGACATCATTAGGACCACTGGGTCTGAAACACAATTTCCATAAATGATATTCCTTCTACTGGGAATCGAAACCGGTACCTTTAGAATTCGAGGCGGCCGCCATACCTCTGAGCCACTCCAACCCCAATACAATTTGTCAGTATGGCCATAAACCCTGGAAACTCTAGGCTCTTCATACCCACAAACATTTTGGGTCACAAGTTTCTCAAAGCCCGGTGTAAGGATAAAGGTAATCCCATAACTGATACTGTCGTAGCGGAGTGAGAAGTTAGACTTCACTATACTAGGTCCAGCGTTGAGAAATGGGGTGACCAGTACCCTTCCTCGATGCCATTTCCTTCCCTAAATCAAGCGCGATATCTGGTACACATTTAGAGCTGGGTAAACTGGAGCATGACCATACCCTGAATCCAACCCGGCACCTTTGCCGCGAGAGACCACCTCTCTAACCAATATGCCAATCCATGCTCGGTGTCAGGGTGCTTGAAAAATTATGAAAATGCCAAGGACAGCTAAGAAATCTAATGATAATGTAATGAGAGAGGATGGGGAGGAGGAATATACACATAAGTGCAAAGATAAAGTGAAGACAATACAAATGTATAGAACATTTGCCGAGAACCGAAACAATAACAACGAGAAATCATCATCATCATTTCCGTGTTCGCTGCATCTGGAGCATGGGATTACCCCTACAGCTGGCCCCCTTGCAGGAAACTTGCACCAAAGCAGTTATCTGCTCTTACAGTGGGGGTTCTTGTATCAACTTTTTTACATGATGATGTCGTATTGTCAAGCACAACCTCATGTATGTCACCTCTGCTGAGAAAGAAGTAATCCTATCCTTTGTCTCAGAAACCTCGGGAGAACTACAACGGGCAGAAAACAGAAATACTGAGAGATTACGAGACAGACGGAGAAAACGTAAATGTGGTAAGGACTGACGACTGTCAGTCTAGCATGGGGGAAAAAAAATCATTAACATAACTCATAGGTAACGCCATAGACCAGCGGTTCTCAAAGTGTAATCCACTCTCATTCTCTTACAAGTGTACATAAGCAGATATGAGAATCCGACTTTTATTAAGCAAAAGTGTAAAATGACGCCAGATTTTTTATTTTTTTAAAATATATTTATTTTTATTTTATTTTTTAAATATGTTATTTATGTTAATATGTAAGTTTGTTACTTTTTAAATGAACTAATAAATAAATATTTAAAAATTTCTCAGTTTTAGTTTCTAATAGGATATGTTATATATATAGTTTCTAATATGATATATTCGATATTTATATCGATAGATATTATCCACATGAACAAAAGCTCTTTGGGTCCTCAATAATTTTTAAGAGTGTAAAGGGGTCCTCAGGCCAAAAAAAAATTGAGAAACGCTGCCATAGACTACGAGCTGAGAAGAGAAAAGATCGCTTTCAACACCCGGCACAGCACGTCTTGATGATGTCTGTCACCTACATAGCCATGCACGAACCTAAAAGGTAAAGCTGAAAGTAGTACAGTAGCAAATACTGCCCTAGGCGCATGGAGTGTCAGAGACTTTACCTGTATTAGGTCTCATATTTATGAGGTCCCTTCCTCGCTGCCTTTGCATTGTGTAACTTAAGAGCAGAGTCAGATGTCCATGCACAGCTAGGTAGCTTTCAGCGTGACGCGATTTTTTTTATATAAAAAACGTTTTACCTCGTTTCGGCGCGGCGCGTTCCGTTCAACCTAGTCGGTTATATTAGGGCGCATGTCCAAATATAACAGAACGTTAGGTGTGGTGATAATCTGGTTTCGAACTTGATCGCCTTGCTTCGAGAAGTAAGCTCTCTGCCCACTCTGCCATTCCGACTATCATGCACCAACCTACCTAGTTATTAATTCTACTAATTAATCCATTTAATCTATATAGCTTTTTTTTTTCTTTCAACTTTTCTCATTACTTCTTTCTCCCTGCCTGGAGAATGGTGAACGCCTTTCATTTCTTCGCGCTCTTTTAGACTTCATTTGTATCTACCAGAAGTTCTGAAAGAAACACATGTTCAAATCCGACCAGTAAAGAATGTGCGATCTGTTAGCATGACAACATGGCCAAAAGCCGATCTTTGACACGGCACTTCTTCTTGGATCTTTAGTCTCTTAGATAAAGCAGTCAGTGGCCATCACGCCTAGAGGCGTCTTGTAGGGCAGCAGCAACCTTTCCCCATTGTGCTCGGTCCGTGGCTATCTTTCATGCCGTGTCCCAACTCTGGTTCATGCTTTGCATCTCAGCCTCCACTGTTCTCCGCCAGGTTGTCTTTGGTCTGCCTCTCTTTCACCATCCTTCTGGGGTCTATAGTATAGCAGTTCTGGTGATGGTGTCAGGGTCCCTTCTGAGGACATGGCCAACCCAGTTCCCGCGTCTGCCCGTAGTGATGGTGTGCACGCCATTTTGACTGCACCGTGTAAGCAGTTCCTGGCTAGAGATGGTATTTGGCCAAAAAATTCGAAGAATTTTCCTTATGCAGGTTGAGTGGAAAGAGGATAATTTGGACATTTCATTTTCTGTCTGTGCTGTAAGGAGAAGATTTCTAAATGTTGTTAAGATTTGCAAAGGCTGTTCTGGCTTTATTTGTTCTGTTACAGACGTCTTTGTTTGTTCTGTTACTGACGTCTTTATTTGTTCTGTTACTGACGTCTTTATTTGTTCTGTTACTGACGTCTTTGTTTGTTCCACCGCCTGGTGTTACTAAGTTTCCTAGATATGTAAATTTGACACGCCACTACATCCCCGCTATAACTTCCGCGTAATACCTCTTTGTCACTTGTAGAAACACAGTGCTGTAACTACCGTCGGGGTGTACCGGGCGTGTACCAGGCACGTCCCGGGATACGGCACCGAGTGGGTCCAGGAAAGTAAATGTCAAAATGGCCTGTATAGAAACTCTTTTAACGTCCATAGTTTTGGTGTTAAATGCCATGACATGCCCCAGTTTCTGGAGACATAAATGACAGGGACAAAGAGGGAATGGAAAGATCTTAAGTGGGTGGTACAGGACAGGAGAACCTGACACAGATGTTTTGAGTACCTATGCTTCTTCACGATTTTAATGGTACCGATGATGATGGTTATGAATTGGTTACAATTTTTATACAGATTTGCCCTACACCTGCATTTTTCAACCTTTTTATCCAGAAGGAACCCTTGAAATAATTTTCAGGTCTCAGGGAACTTATTATATATCTACAGCTTGTCGTGAAATATTCTAATCCACATATATAAATTAAAAGGTAGATGCAAAGCCTAACAAATAAATTCTAATAAAGAAAAGAGCAATGGTAAAATAACAGTGCTGTCACAAGGAATGTACTCGAAATCCCCTTTGTTTTATGCTTCGTCTGCAAATTGTAACGTTTCCACGTTAAATATAAGCCACTGCATAAATACAAGCGTTTCCACAACACATTAAAACGGGTATTGCATTTCTAAGAAAAACATTGAGAGGCACCCTGCGTAATGACCTAAATTAATCCTAACATTAATTATACTGCGTTACCAAAACGAACGAACAGATGGACTCAAATAGAAGGATAGAGAGAGGGGAGAGGCAGAAAGCCGAACGCATGCAAAATTAAACACGCGTCTCGCTATTAATGCCACCCCAACAAGCGTAACGCGATACACAATTACTACTATCACGCGTGTAAGGCCACATGCACTAACTTTTCGGACGGACAGTGATAAAAACACTAACCTTCCCAGAGTTAGGTTTTAAAAAACCTAGAAAACGCTTATTAGAAAAGATAACATTAGATGGGTTTACGTTTGAAAACATTACAGTACCCAGACAGCACATCTTCGAAACAGGAGGTAGAAGAAATTGCATATTTTGAACGCAGCCACTTAGCTCTTTTAAATTTGTATATTTGGGTTCCTTAGGGCTTGCTGACAAAGAATATGTAAAACGTTACGCAAATAGTCTAGGAATTAACAAGTTATAACCAAAATAAAATAGTGGGGATGCCTGACAGCATGAAATCATTTCTGCTCATAAAATTTTTTTTATAACGTGTTTGAAAAAACCTTGCGTACGGAAATAGCCTACCATGTAAACTCCAAATTGATTGGAGCGCAACAAATATAAGACTAAACACGATTGGTCGGACTATAAATACTATCTTTGGTTGTTAGGGGAGACGTAGGAAGGTAAAATTTTTTCAAACACTTGTCGAAACGTGGCTCCATTGGCCAGACTCGCTGATATAATCACTTAGGAGCGTTAGTTCGAGACCACTAGTTCAAATAAGCTTGATAAAGCAACAGTGCGTTGAAGCCAGCTCATATTTTTGCTAAATAAAAGCCTGGAACATAAGCAGATGGGAATTTGTGCCAGAATTCATTGCTAGTCAACGTATCTGTGTTTATTCTATGAATTGTGGTAAGCTTGAAACATTCAGTATCTTTTAATGAAAATTGAATGTGAATTGTTAATTTATGCCTGTATA
The DNA here is from genome assembly GCA_024509875.1 of Oreohelix idahoensis. Classification (NCBI taxonomy): domain Eukaryota; kingdom Metazoa; phylum Mollusca; class Gastropoda; order Stylommatophora; family Oreohelicidae; genus Oreohelix; species Oreohelix idahoensis. The sequence goes on along the minus strand of JAMPIV010007662.1, from coordinate 80,558 downwards.
TATGTGTAGTTCAGTAGCAAACATGATGTAAAGCCTATAATGCTCCAGCCTGAACAGAAGGTGTCGGAGGAAAGTAAAACGGCATGGAATGGCCAAACAGTACACTGACACCTAGATTATTGATTAGACAGAAATAATGCTGGAAGTGCAGAGGCGTAGTAACCATTAAGGAGGTTAATACTGGTATAAAGTATTTCAGATGAAGCTGACAGTTGGCCTAACGCTCTGAACTCAATGTTTGTGGTGTATTGTGCTCAGTGTAGAACTAGAGTATCAATTAGTTATGAAGTAGAAGGTACATCCTTCTTGTTTTCAGGGACCGTGGTCTTGATGGTATTGAGCAGCACCTGGTCAGAGCTTTGCTGAATCCAGAGTCGGACAGCATACTCCTTGGTCCATTTAGCTATCAGTGAGGTGTCTCCAGAGCCCAGGGGAGAAATCGAGCAGAGGAGTCTTTTCCTGCCGCCATCACGCAAGATAAGCTGATGTGGCCAGCTGAGCTCAAAATTATGTACCCCCATCTTAAAATGATATTGTAAAAATAACATTAAGAGGGGAATTAAATTGTTTTAATATCAGGAACTGAGAACATCTCCAATACTAGTTCCAATAAAGACAAACTATTGAAGTCATGATGACAAATACCAACAGAGCTTGAACAAAACAAAACCAGTATTACCTCATATTACTACTACACAACTGACACACATAGGATACTTTTAATAATATATGTCACTACAATATTCATATTGATAAATTCTGTACATATAACTTGTAATTAAAATTGATTGTGATTCCTGGTTCCCTTTGTATTTGAATCAGGACACATATTCATTCATGACAGCAATGAATACATATTGTTATTTGAAAAGTTATCAGTGACTCCTTTAAGATATCCTCGTAGAGTGTTTTATGTATGTGAGTGTCACAGTGTTGTCAAGTGTAGTGGAATAAATTAAATTGTTTATCTGTCTGTTGTTGTTATGACTTACACTTCATCATACACATACCCTAGACATATAACGTAGTCATCACACTATTCCAGAATAATTCTGACTGAGATATATATATATGTGGCAGCAAGTAAGGTTATCTATAATACACTACTCTCATTAGATATAGATACCTTCACAGCTGATCTCAGTCAGTACACTAAGTCCCCTATAAATATTTATAACATCCCACTTTACCACACAGCTCATGGTGCATGAGCGTGATCAGTAAGTTGTAAATATAATAATACAATAATAAATTGTCTTTGTCAGTTTTTCTTGGGTTTTTTAACCTCTGCTTGGTATTTTTAACCTTATCCAAGTAGGAATAAAAGTCTGATCACAAATGTCTACTTTACAAGATGCTAATGAAATATGGTTTGTGCAAGAGTGAACCTTGTTCTTTTGTGTACTACCTTATGTGGCTGGTCGGTCAATGCCCACCACTGTGAGCGGTAAAATCGCCCAGCGTGCTAAGTTAAAAAGAAAACATGTTTTTTTTTTGTCATTCACGATCTCTAGCGAAACCCCTAAGGTTCCGTGGAACCCCAGCTGAGAAACCCTGCCCTACACCGTTGTTGAGCCCGTTACATAGATACTCCCACTTAATTTGTGTTTATGTGACAGGCAACCTCATCGTGTAAAACTGCCATATAAACCAGCGCTATAGGCGCATGCGAATGTTTGGTACAGGCTTCCTGAGGACATGCTGGCTTCGTGCTCCATAAGGAGCGGAAAAGAGTAGGTACAGGATTCCTCGGAACAAGTACAGTGCTGGCTCCATGCTCCGGAAAGAGAGACACGGAGAAAGAAGACTTAATTTGTGCCTATGGCCTTTACACTGCAGTTGCGCCACTGAAGAAACACCACCAGTCCACACAGGAAACATGGTGCACTTCAGTACTGTTTGCCGGCGATTTTAATTTACCTAATTTACAGTTAGTGCGCCGCATGGCAGATTAGCTGAAGCGCTTCATTCTCGAGGCAGGTACTGAGTGCGAGGAATCTGGCTCAGAGGTCGACCCCTACTATGCCTGTGTGATATGGTGCTCTCTGGACAACTCCATGGTTCAGGCATACCTCCCTAGCATTACTCTCAACAGGTAGAACATTGAAAGGCGCAAGATAATTTGAAATATCTCGGAGTAACGTTCGATCGTGGGCTATTGTAAAACTTCCAAAACTTCCTTTGTAAAACTAATTATAAAGAAATGCAAGCGAGGTCTTGTAACAATAAAAGCAATGTGCACTGCACACCTACAGCTGTTGTTTAACTAAAGCTGCTGAGATTTTCGCTCTTTTGCCGCCAATACAAAGTTGAAGACTCTTTGGTATTATCTACACTGTAGATCTAGGTTTTTCCTGTGGTTTTTCTGCCATTCCCAAACGAGTTGAGTTGAAGTCATGAGCTCCAGTTTCTTCAACCATGGCTTGCATTTAAAGGATCATCACATCTGCTCCCAAGCTAGGAGGATGATGCACCTGGCATACTGTGCATTCCCCGCCATCCAAGGGGGCTCTCTAAATACGCAGAGCTAAATAACTGTGCTCTTGTACTGGGCTCTCTAAATACGCAGAGCTAAATAACTGTGCTCTTGTACTGGGCTCTCCCAAGGAATTAGCACGTCCTGCAAAGGGCCACTTCTCAGCTCTGTTTCTCCTGTATCGTCATCTAGTCATACCTGTAAATGACTATACGCTGGGAATACACATGTCAAGGTCACAACGTGAACGACTGGTATGCATTTAAAATAAAGAAACGCTTAGAGTTTTAGGCAGTTCGGGGGTACCCCATTGTAAGATGAGGTACATCCATGGACGTCCGCCGAAAATTGTGGAAGTGCGATGGCCCAAGGTAAAAGCCTGTAAGCGCCTAACTATAAGTAAAAAGACACCCTTGAATTGGAATACAGCTGAGATTATATGAGCGAGATTAAAGAGAGGGTTGTCAGGGATGTCACAGATAGGGGCAACGATTGAGCAGGTGGCAACAGTTAACAACATATGCATGGGGTAAAGAGAGGAGTACAACGAATGAGAACTGGACAAACTACCAGCAAATCATCACTCTTGGTAGAGTATATAGAGATTGGGCAATGGGAAAGCGGAGCTGGATATTAATGAACTGATAATGACATACTGCGGACGATGATGACATAGTATACACCAGTGCTGTGGAGTCTGAGTTGGAGTCGTGGAGTCGGTCGTTTTTAGTGGAATCGGAGTCAGTAAAAAAATGTCCAGACTCTGACTTCGAATTTTATGCCTTATGGCAGGTAACAAAAACCTGTTAATGGTTAAGGAAACTGAATACTGACATAACAGAAATAAAGAAAGAATGATAAGATCTTGAACCAACGGGCACAATACAGGACGGCTCGGTGCGAGTGTGTTGAGATCATATGCTCCAAGGGAAACGGAAGGATAATAAACAAATGACATAATAATACAAATTCTACCAAAGTATGCTTGCACGTTGTCGTATATAATATACTGGGTGTGGCACCAATGGTCGCACGGCTACAGTACGATGGAGATGGCATATGGAATGTTGTCAAGAAGGTCTCCAGAAATTGGCTCGTTGGCTCGATATCTTGACGAATCACTTGTGGTTATGTGACATTGATATATAGAGTCATCAACTTGTGTGATTTTGACTCGGGAAATACGCTTCTGAGTGAATTAAACTTGATATATATATACGAATCAACTTGTGAGTACTTTGTAAACAAAGTTATCCATCCATCGACAGCGTCTTCTTCTCATCTCTTGTTCCACTGGTACTTATCTCGTTCTTGGTCTATCTATCTCATTGTCTGCCTGTCTGTTTATCTGTCTATCTATCTGCCCGTCTGTCTGCTTCGCGTCTCTTTGCCTCGTGTGGTCGATCGATCGATCGCGTAATCTATCTATCTATCTATCTATCTATCTATCTATCTATCTATCTATCTATCTATCTATCTATCTATCTATCTATCTATCTATCTATCTATCTATCTATCTATCTATCTATCTATCTATCTATCTATCTATCTATCTATCTATCTATCTATCTATCTATCCATCTATATATCTATTAGTCCATCTATCTGTCCGTCTGTCTACTTCAAGTCTCTCTGTCTCGCGTGATCTATCTATCTATCTCATTGTCTGCCTGTCTGTTTATCTGTCTATCTATCTCTCCGTCTGTCTGCTGCGTGTCTCTCTGCCTCGCTTGTCAACTTCTACCTGCCATCAAATTCCGACACACCATTTTTCTAAATATGTTTTCCCGTTGCTTTCCCATATACATTCCACTGTCGTACCTTATCACATAAAGTGTTGTAACGAGCGCCCATTGTGAATAAAATTCCCATGAAACCAGACACATCTTCCCTCCCGCGAGATTAATATTTTTCGTTACACCTTCAGGACACATCTCTCGTATTCAGTTTCACATTATCATACGCGGGGTATATATGCACAATACACAACCAGCGGGATTTCCCGAAGATAATCGCTTAAGGGAGAATTAGCGTCGATAGTAACAGTTGTTAGCAACTGTCCAACAAAATAGAAGGTATCCACCCCTGATATAGGTCAGCGTCAGTTTTTAAGTGAAGACGACATACGGCTATTCTACCCACGCGAATGTTTAATACTTTCAGGAGGCCAAGAAAAGTAACACTGAAGCCCAGAGGCGGACTAACACTTATCTGAACACCCAGTCAATAAGGGTCATTGACCGTTAACTACACATTCAACATAGATGGAGGCTAGGGGAAAGTGGTTCCCTTACTTCTGTGGTCCAGTTGCCCGACCGCTCTCTCCGCCCCTGCTGTAGGTCGCCTTAGTAACGCTTTATTCCATCTCCACATCATCTTGTTTTGAAAACAAAACGTGTTAAATTTGGGATAGTAGTTGAAAAGAAGGATACATCACATTAAAATGAAATTTTGCATAAAAGTTACTGTTAACTAAGATATTGTGTAGGACTTACTTAGTCGTTCCTCTTCTACCATGAGGTGTAGAGGTTTGGAGGAGAGAGCGCCATACTATCCTATCGGCTGTCTTCCTCCTGGCCTGGTTCCATTCTAGTGCACGGTCCTTCAAAGATTGTCCAATGTTGTCCTCCCAACGGACGCATTTGTGTAGGATGATACATTAAACTATACTGAACATCTACTTCAAAGATCCCCAACATATGAGAAACAGAGACAGCGCATATGGCCATCTCCAGTGTCATTCCTGGAAAAACTATACGGAAATATCAGCAGCCTTAAGCTGTCCACAGCTTTCTTTGAACATATTCAAGTCGACGTCTGCTGTCTTTGAACATATTCAAGTCGACGTCTGCTGTCTTTGAACATATTCAAGTCGACGTCTGCTTTCATTGAACATATTCAAGTCGACGTCTGCTTTCATTGAACATATTCAAGTCGACGTCTGCTTTCATTGAACATATTCAAGTCGACGTCTGCTTTCATTGAACATATTCAAGTCGACGTCTGCTTTCATTGAACATATTCAAGTCGACGTCTGCTTTCATTGAACATATTCAAGTCGACGTCTGCTTTCATTGAACATATTCAAGTCGACGTCTGCTGTCTTTGAACATATTCAAGTCGACGTCTGTGGGAGAACGAAAAAGATTAAATTATATGATATAGATTTATGAGCTCCGGTCAATTTTGGCCAAAAGTGGAGATGGAATCAAGTAGTGCTAAGGCGACGTGAAGCAACCGGTTGACAGAGTGGTTAGAGCGCAAAGGTGCTGGGTTCGAATCACGGTACCGACACGCTCCAGTCTACCCAGCTGTAAATGGATACCTGCCTCTGTTCTAATTGAGTTAGGGAAGGAATAGACAGCAAGGACGGGAACTGAACACCCCACCTCTCGATGCTGGACCTGGTATTGTGAAGTCTCTAACACTTCACTCCCCTACGGCAGCATCTGTTATGGGACTAGAAGTAAAGCTTACATAGCAATGTCGTAAAAGGTCATTCAGGAGGGTTGGGCTAAGGTTTGCTATCATTCTGTAGAAACTTCAAGCTAAAAAATAAACATCAACGAATATGAAAAAGTCCAAAGCACGTGATTTCTTGAAGGCTTATGCGCCTTGGGGAGCTGAATGATAGTCAATCTTCTTCTTCCTCCGTTGCCTTTCAATGGCAGTTTGGTTGCACTATTGTGTACGTCTCGCGGCCCAGTGCATCTGTCTTCAACATGCATTTGTTTGGGATTGCTTCCCTAGCCTTTGGTTTTCTTTTACCTCCCTTTAAGGCAGCAGTTGTTTGTCATCAGAGTTGTCTCTCCAAGGAAAGTTGTCTTTCCGGACTAACGAGTCTTTCCTACCTAGGTTTGTGTGAAGTTGTCCTTCTCTTAGGTGGATTGTCAACCAAGACTAATCATGTTCCTCCGTCACTGCTTATTTTGCAGGGCGTATTTACTTCCTGACTTTAGTTTTATCGGGGTGAGCTCCCTGGGCATGCCCTTGGTGGGAATTAGTGGCGGGCCCAATGTTTCTGCTCATAACAGGGGGCATGCTCCTCCGAGGGGTTTCTGTAGCCCACACACACAGTCTATTGTTTTACTCCATGTAGTTCCCACGGACCTGGGGGGGGGGGGGGGGGAAAGAGGAAAGGGGGGGGGGGGGGGGGAGAACAAATAAAGGATACTGCTGCTGTTCGCTCAGGCAATCCGTCAGAGGCCACTTCTTCTTCGTTCACCCTCAGATGTCAACTTGAATAATTTCAAAGAAAGCAGTGGTCAGCCTGAGGCTGTTGATATCTCCGTAGATTTTCTCCAGGAATGTTCTCTGTTCCTCATATGTTGGGCACCTTTGAAACAGATCTTCGGGGGTCATTTTATCGGTGCCACAGTCACACTCATAATAGGAAGTTGTATATAAGGCTGGCAATCTCATACAGTAAAACTAATTGCTACATAACCCCCCCCCCCCGGATGTTGCAGCATTCATGCAAGGATATCAGCCATAGTTGTTGCCTCGTGCTACATAAGAGCGACAAAAAGGGAAATGATGATGATGATGGTGGTTGTGGCGATAATGATGATGTTGCTAGTGGTGATGGTGGTAAAGACGATAATTATGATGATGATGGTGGTGGTGATGATAGTGATGGTGCTGGTGATGATTATGATGATGATAATGATAATGGTGATAGTGGTGATGATGATGATGGTGGTGGTGGTGATGATGGTGGTGGTGGTGATGATGATATTGGTGCTGGTAATGATTCTGATGATGTTAATGATGATGATGATGGTGGGGTGGTGATGATGATGGTGGTCGTGGTTGTGGTGATGATGATGGTGGTGGTGGTGATGATGATGGTAGTGATGGTGATTATGATGATGATAGCTGTGGTGATGATGATGATGAAGGTGGTGATGGTTGTGATGATGGTAGTGGTGATGGTGATGATGATGGTGGTGATGGTGATAACGATGATGATGATGATGATGATGAAGGTGATGATGATGATGGTGGTAGTGATGGTGATGATGATAGTGGTGATGGTGATGACGATGATGGTGATGATGATGGTAGTGATGGTGATTATGATGATGATGGCTGTGGTGATGATGATGATGATAGTGGTGATGGTGATGACGATGATGGTGATGATGATGGTAGTGATGGTGATTATGATGATGATGGATGTGGTGATGATGATGATGAAGGTGGTGATGGTTGAGATGGTGATGATGGTGGTGGTGATGATGATGATGAAGGTGATGATGATGGTGGTAGTGATGGTGATGATGATAGTGGTGATGGTGATGACGATGATGATGATGATGGTGGTGGTGATGATAATGAAGGTGCTGGTGGTGATGATGATGATGATGATAATGGAGGTGATGGTGATGATGATGGTGGTGATGACGATGATGACGATGATGGTGGTGATGACGAGGATGATAATGATGATGATGACTCATTGGTTTTAAGTGCAAAACAAATACGTATGTCTCCATCCGATTGGCTAAGTGGATACAGTGCTTCCGTCCCGCGGTAAAGTTACCGAGTTCCAGGATTAACATTTGAGAGTCACACCCCCTCTACACCTCACGGTAGAAGGGGAACGACTAAGTAAGTAAGTAAGTAAGAGTCACACCCCAGTCTACACAGCTGTAAATGGGTACTGACTCGTGAGTTAGGAACCGCAAAGTCTACACGGAAAGAAATGGTCACCCCTACCTCATAAAGCAGGAGCTAGTATAATAAAGTCTCCATCACTTCATCGCCCTACGGCAGTTTCTGCTGAGAAACTGCCTCTTCATTTACCTTATATCCTCGTCAAATGTTGTGATCACTTCTGTTGTGGGGATAGCAGACAAGAAATATGAGCTATACAACAACGACATTCATTTGGAAGGTTTTACACCCCTCATAACAACCCCTCATAACAACGCCTCATAACAACCACTCATAACAACCGCTCATAACAGCCGCTCATAACAACGCCTCATAACAACCCCTCATAAAAACCCCTCATAACAACGCCTCATTACAACGCATCATAACAACCCCTCATAACAACGCCTCATAACAACCGCTCATAACAACGCCTCATAACAGCCGCTCATAACAACGCCTCATAACAGCCGCTCATAACAACGCCTCATAACAACCTCTCATAACCACCCCTCATAACAACGCCTCATAACCGCTCATAACAACGCCTCATAACAGCTGCTCATAACAACGCCTCATAACAACGCCTCATAACAACCCCTCGCAAAAACCCCTCATAACAACGCCTCATTACAACGCATCATAACAACCCCTCATAACAACGCCTCATAACAACCTCTCATAACAACGCCTCATAACAACCCCTCATAACAACGCCTCATAACAACCCCTCATAACAACGCCTCATAACAACCCCTCATAACAACGCCTCATAACAGCCGCTCATAACAACGCCTCATAACAACGCCTCATAATAACGCCTCATAACAACCCCTCATAAAAACCCCTCATTACAACGGATCTTAACAACCCCTCATAACAACGCCTCATAACCGCTCATAACAACGCCTCATAACAACCCCTCATAACAACGCCTCATAACAACCCCTCTTTACAACCCCTCATAACAACGCCTCGTAACGCCTCATAACAACCTCTCATAACAACGCCTCATAACAACCCCTCATAACAACGCCACATAACAACGCCTCATAACAACCGCTCATAATAACGCCTCATAACAGCCGCTCATAACAACGCCTCATAACAACCGCTCATAACAACGCCTCATAACAACCCCTCATAAAAACCCCTCATAACCACCCCACTTAACAACTCTTTGAATAAATTTGCATTTTAAAAAGCAAACATCATTTTTTTTTTTTTTTTTCGTTTTTCACAATGCTGAGAATAGAAATGGCCAACGCTACATTCAACAACAAGAGACGGATTATAAACTCTAAACAACAAACTCACAAATTCAAACTGAGAATCAAATGATAGATAAATTCTTCATTATTGAATGATACAGAAACAAGCAATTAGAGGACAGAGGCCTTTGAGATGTGGATATATAAAAGAATGGTGCACGTCTCATGGAAAGAGAAGAAAACAAACAAAGAGGTCATAGAAAATCTAGGAATGAAAAGAGAATTAATCAAAGAGATCAAAATAAGACAGCTAAAATATTGTTGCCATATAAAAAGACATAACACCTTGCAGAAGACCATAATAGAATGCAGAGTTGAAGGCAAACGTGCAAGAGGAAGACAGCGCTATAAGTGGGAAGATAACATCAAGTGATGGACAGGACAGAGTCATTGAGAGTGCACCACCAAGACAAGAGACAGAAGACGTTGGAGATCCATTACAGCCAACCTCCGATGTGAAGACAGCAGCTAATGATGACCGTTATAAAAGATAGATTTTATTTTATTTAACATTACAAGTTCGTCCAAAGTGTTTGAGGAAGTTTATATAATGACAACCAAACAAAAACAAACCAAAAAAGTTACAGACTTTGATAAATAAGTTCATGCGCAGAATAAAAGGATAGCAAAGGTATGACTAGATCATGAGGAACTGATGGAAAATACAGACTAATACCTGTGGAGCAAGAGACGAGAAGAATGTGCTGGAGTTGGATCGGTCACGCGTTGAGAAAACGAACAAATAGAATTACAATGCAGCTCTTTTTCTTGAATTTTCTTGAGAGAAATAGAGACACACAAAATAACGTAGAGAAGGGAACTGGGGACAGGTAATACATGGAATAAAGAAGGCATGAAAATACCTTGAAAATATGGCACAAGAAAGCTAAGAGAGTATTTGTTGAATGTATGTTCTCTACTTTGAGCTGGAAGGTACTGAATGAATAAAAATCGGATACACCGTCGACATGCAGGGTCTGTCGCAGTTGGTTCTTCTCCCCAATGTTGCCAATTAGTGTTAACCGCCATACTAACGAGAAGCTTAGATGGTAATAATTAGTGAAATTGAGGGCGTGAGTCAGAGAACGAACGCTGTAGCATCAGTAATTGCCTGACACGAGTGAAGTGAAGACAAACAGCACTCGAAAGACAAATATTGAGACAGCAGTAGAGAAAGAAACGTTGTGAGGGTATAAATGAATCGAACACAACCCTGAGTGCTTTCTATCACAGATGCATGAGCGGGACATAAAGATCAACACAGAGAAAGTTCAAGTACGTCTGATGAGCTGAACACCAAAAGAGAAAAAGTTAGAGAGTGATAAAGATAGAAAGCTGAAGTACCTCTGATGAGATGAACACCAAAAGAGAAAAAGAGAGATAGACAGAGAGACAGAAAGTTGAAGTACCTCTGATGAGATGAACGCCAAACGAGAAAGAAAGAAATAGAGAAAGCTGAAGTACCTCTGATGAGATGAACTCCAAAAGAGAAAGAGAGAGAGAGAGAGAGAGAGAGAGAGAGAGAGAGAGAGAGAGAGAGAGAGAGAGAGAGAGAGAGAGAGAGAGAGAGAGAGAGGGAGAAAGATATGGCTGAAGCAGACAGACAGACAGACAGACAGATAGATAGATAGATAGCAGGCAGGCAGGTAAGTAAGTAGGCAGGTAGGTAGAGAGAATGTGTGTGTGAGAGAGAAAGAGAGACAGGACTGAAAAGTATATACAAGGTCCGTCATGAAAATGTTTTTTTCCCTTGCGATTGATGCCATCTTGTAACAAGGCACGCTCCTTTCAACCTTCATCCCGGTAGATCAAAGGGGATGATTTGGCAGATTTTTTAGTGACGAGGGGTGAAAAAAAACAGAAATAGGCTTACTATACGTTTTTAAACAAAGCAAAGTTCTGACTAGCCTCTTTTGCCGTCGCCTGGTGTCCACAAGGAGTAAATGTACTAGGCAGCCATCACTTTTGTCAATAAAGGTCATGCTGCAAGATATTTTTAAAAATATTCATTATACTTGTACAATTGATACTAATTTTCCACCAAACTCTGCAGACATGATGTTGTCAAGGTACAGTCAATCCTCGCTATTCGCGGGGGTTATGTTCCTTGAAAACCCCGTGAATACGGAAATTCGTTAATACGGAACCATTGATCCTATGGGGAAAAGGGGGTTAGACACCACTATATACTTTTGCTACATATCACCACAGACTCATCAATTCGTGTATAGTTCTTATTAAAAAAAACAGCTTATTTATTTTACTGTGCAATTTATAAATGTATTTTACACACTGTTTTCCTTGTAATAGTACAGTATGTACAATCTTTTGGTGTACCAATACTCAGGGCGGTAGCCTTTTTCCTCGATGAGCTGAAGCAGATATTTTTTTAAATACTTCAGCAGCTTCCGCGGTAGGCGTATCGAACTTTTTTGCCTACTGCACATGGCCGCGAATGGCAAACAAATGGGTTACACTTTATCTCGCGCGAACGAGCGAATCCGCGAACACGGAACGCGCGAATAGCGAGGACTGACTGTACATCTTTAGAGATCTCAGTGTTTCTAAAGTAGATCCCCACAGTTCATGTGTTACCTTCAACTGGCCTAGACTGAGGGCCGTTGGTTATCAAGTATAACTTATAAAGAGGCAAAGAGTTTTATCAGAAGCAGATACAGATACACGTGGGATGCAGAGTAGCAAGGCCACCAGCAGAATGATTTATATTATCAGCTCAACAGACGTGAGCACGTAGTAATCTTCAGACTCCGCACGGGCCCAAGCACGTAGTAATCTTCAGACTCCGCACGGGCCCAAGCACGTAGTAATCTTCAGACTCCGCACGGGCCCAAGCACGTAGTAATCTTCAGACTCCGCACGGACCCAAGCACGCAGTAATCTTCAGACACCGCACGGGCCCAAGCACGTAGTAATCTTCAGACTCCGCACGGGCCCAAGCATGTAGTAATCTTCAGACTCCGCACGGACCCAAGCACGCAGTAATCTTCAGACACCGCACGGGCCCAAGCACGTAGTAATCTTCAGACTCCGCACGGGCCCAAGCACGTAGTAATCTTCAGACTCCGCACGGGCCATAACAGATTGAGATACTATATATTCCACAAGCTAACGATTGGAACTACCGATGAATGTAGCTGTGGCACCGATAAAAGGACAAAAGAACATGTGATGCAAAAGTGCCCAACATGTGAAGAACAGAAAAAGTACATATGGCCATCACCAGTATAATTCCTGGACTTAACTCTGTGGAGATACAAACAACCTCAGGCGAACAACCGCTTTCTTTAAACTTATTCAAATCGACGTCTCATGGGACCCAAAGACGCTGCAATAGAGAATGCAGCCAGCGACCCATAGCTTAACTGCTTGCGTCAGGGTCAGCGAACCAGAGCTGACCAAGACCCTACTCCACCTCCACGTGGTGGTCCTGGAAACAGGCAGCATCGCTGCAGTCTGGCTGAGAGAGTAGGGATCGAAGTGGGAAGGCAAACGCAGTCCCAAAAAATACTGTGCTGAAGTCGGATGTGTCGGCTGAAAGGCGCACATGTCGCAGCTCTGCTGTAAACAGACACAACGCAACCAACGTCCTTTTCAGGACGAACCAGGAAGAAGAAGAAGAAAATCGACGTCTGAAAGTGTACGGAGAAGAAGATATCAGAGCGGAATAGCCATTAAAAATAAGTGAACTCCATGAACTCCAGGACAATGTTAATAAATACTAAGCGCTGAAAAAAAAAAATACTAGTGTATATCAACCAGCATGGCATAGCCCTGAAACTGGATGGTTCTGAAAAAGATTGCTAGCTACGAAAGCGCAGCGTACACCGACAAAATGTAATATTTTGTAATATGGCTACCTGAAATTTTTTTTTTTTTTTTTGGTTCGGTTTTTGCCTCCTTCTGGCGAGGTGCGTTTCTTTCAACCTATTTGGTTATATCTGAGCGCATTTACCATCCCAACAAATGTCAACTCTGTTGACTGCTAACCCGATCAGCGTTGATAGATACTAAGTCCTGAAAAGGACTAACATTACGGTATATATCTGCTAGCATAAAGCCCTAAAAAGGACTCGCCAGCTACGAAAATGAACTGTCTTTTGCTTTTATTTACACCGATCCCCCAACCCTATTTCCCGCGTTACCGTCCCTACGACATTCCGTTCATCTTTCTACCTGTCAATGGGATTGGTATTCTCAACAGTCTTGTGCGAGGCCACACCTCCGCTGGCTCCAGAGAACTATGCCAAGGGTCAACGATTTGACAACCAGGTAGGTTAGTATTTCTCACCTGGAGGTCCGCACATTCACATAGATGCCGACGACTCTGCCTCGGAGTCTGAGCAGTGACCTAGTTAATGCTGACATGACACGTGTACCATTCTATATATGTGACAGCTTAGTGCCTTACCGCTCTACATTTTTTGTGTCTTTTAGGGATTGATAACCTGTTCAACCAGGCCTGAGGTGTGCCCTTTTGGCTGTAATTTGGTGTACATCGTATATTATGTGAATTAAAACAATTTTGAAGACTAAACTGATGTTAGCCCTGAAAAGGACCACTACCTGACTGTTCATAGTCGTTACGTCGTTTGTTTATTCCTAATATTGTCGCTTGTTCAATCAACTGCTGTTTCCTTTTTTTTTTTGTTTAACAGTGTGGTCTTTTTCTACATCTGTACAAGCTACTAGAGATGGAATCCAGTGGAATCTGACTAAACAGCTTGATGATCTGTATTTTGCAGATGACTTGGCTCTTCTGTCCCATAACCATAATCAGATGCAAGAGAAAATGAAAATTCTAGATGAGAGGTCACAACAAGTGGGCCTGAAAATACACCGGGAATTACAAATATTATGAGAATAAATGCAAGAAATGATAACAAGGTTGAACTTGAAGAAACACCACTAAAGGATGTAGAATCGTACACATATCTTGGCAGTAATATAGACAAAGTTGGAGGGACAGACAAGGATATCAAAATAAGAATACAAAAAGCAAGAGGAGCTTTCACTGCATTGGGAAACATATGGAGAACAAGAGAAATTAAGTCCAACACGAAAATAAGAATCTTCAACTCAAATGTCGTCAGTCCTATTGTACGGCTCTGAGACATGGAGAGCAACAAAAACAACAACCAAAAAGCTACAGACTTTTATAAACGGGTGCTTGCGTAGAATAGAAGGACTGAAATGGAATGATAAAGTCACAAATGTGGAATTGATGACAAGAACCAGACAAGAGAAGAAGACGCTGGCGAAGGATAGAACACACATTGAGGAAACCTGTTGATAGCATTACAGGGCAGTCCTTGTTCTGAAATCCACAGGGAAAGAGAGACAGAGGTAGACAAAAACACATGGAGAAGAGAACTGGAAACAGAGGCGAAAATGATGAGGAAAACATGGAAAGAACTTGAGCGGATGGCACAGGACAGGAAGACTTGGCATGTATTTGTTGAAGGCCTATGCTCCTCGGGGAGCTAAAGGGTATTGATTGATTGATTGATTGATTGATTGATTGATTGTTCTAGCTACTATGCTGGTTTTCGTTTGGTTTTTGGCTTTAAGGAATATCTTCATTGCAAACGGACAACTCAGTCAGTGCTCCGATCTCCTCCCTTAGATCACACAAGAAGAACCTCAGCACAGTTCACGAACACCGTAGCACCGGCTATAATCCCAATGTGTGTACACAGGAATCACACATTCTATAAATAATTTTGTGGTGGGTAGGTTTATAATTTTAAAATTTTTGCCAAGGGCAGCGGCCGTATGGCCTACTATTTAAAATTTCCAACTGCCGTGTTTTTATTTTACCGTCTGCAATATGCACATGGGACCTCCTATTTTTCGCCATTATCCGAGAAAGTTAGGCATCCGATCTCACTACCCAGGAGACCAGGGGGAGTATAACAACATTAGGACCGCTGGGTCTGAAAAAAAAAACATTCCATACATTTTATTCCATCTAATTGGAATCGAACCTGGTACCTTTAGAATTCGAGGCAGACGCCATACGTCTTAATCACTAAGACCCTTGCTAATATGCTGGTAGCCCTGAAAAGGACTAATCCTTAAAAGGACTAATAGATGAAATTTAAATCCATGAGTGCTCTTGTTTGGTTCAGTTTCTGTACCTATGCAGTTTAAGTAGTTTATGTGCCACTGCTGCCACGTGAAGTTCCCCCGGGGAGGGGGGGGGGTCTCTGAGGACACAAAGAAAGAACAGACCAACTGCTTCCTCAGGCATGTCGAATGAAGAGACTATTTCAGGTTGTGTATGAGGCTGGCAACATCATCATGGGAGACAAACAGCTACAGAAACAGCTGCTGCATAAGCTCATGAATTCTCTGGTGCAGGCTTCTTACAAAGGTGTCAGCTCTAGCAGTGGCCCACGATCTTTTGGAGCAAAACGAGAATTATGATGATTGTCACAATAAATCGAGGTGGGGGGCTATCTGTCACAATTCGACTGAACCAATGTCTCGGCAATCAACAATATAGCTAACACCGCCTAAACTGTGTACTGCAAAGGTCATCCAATGGGAAGCGAGATAGTTCTGATACATCATTTTATTCATTATCTTCTACACTAATTCACCTCTCGTGACAATGATGATTGTTACAGTGATGAATATGATTATGGTGATGAAAAAGATGATGATGACAATGGTGATGATGATGATAAACCATTGCTGATACAATTCTGGGAATGGTCTACTTCTATTTTGGTCGGCACTTGTTTTTAAAAAAGTCGGAGAACCACTGAGTTCTAAAATAAGAAGCAATTAAAAATAGAAATGGTAAAGTGACGGACAATTACTCAGAGTCGAAAGGGCTGATATTGCAAGTATCGTGTGGGACACTGGGACTGACACAAGGGTCAAGGTCCGGCGCAAACAGCTGTCTTCCTGGTCATACATGAAGTAAGTAAATAAATAATACACAAAGGTATGTTTCAGGCCCTCGTGAGAAATAAAGAAGTAGAAGACTAGACAACAGAAAATCAACATAAGTGATAGGCTTACCGAGGTCGAACCTAGGACCTTTCCCAACGACACCACCGCCAAGCTACGGTAGCGAATCGTTACTATCCTCTATGCCAACTAGGCACCACAAAAATGTTGCTTCGTATACAGAGGTCTACCACGATCTCTCCACGTAACCTGGATATGTACCTAAGGATGACCTAGACTAATTATAGACGCAATCACTTCTGCATTATTTATTTACTGTTTACAGGCCTCGGGTTTCTCCTTCTTATTTGTTAATACGTTCATACACCAGGCGCAGGCTGCCGCTAAATCCCAGCATCTGAATGTTTCCAACACCGATACATAGGATTCGAGGTGCATGAAATCCTCTTATTTTGGTGGTGCCCTACCCCGTGTACACTGGTTCAGGATTCTCAAATCCCTCTCCACATACACGTAATAACAATGACAATATTAGTACTAATATTAATAAGATAATCTCCCTTGAAAGACTGGCCGAATGCTTCAAGAAGTGCACTATCCAGTGGATACCAGCCCATTGCAACATACCAGGAAATGAAGAGGCAGATAGACTTGCTAAAGAAGGAGGTGCCTTACAGCAAAATGATATAGAGACAACTTACGCAACGGCAAAGACCACTATAAAGGCTACATTCAAGTCCAAATGGGAAAGAGAGCACCCGGGACATTTGAAAAATGACGCATATCATCAACTATCCAGAAAAGAACAGGTCATCATTTTTCGACTGCGCACTGGGCACAACAGATTGAGATACCATCTGTACCACAAATACAAAATTGGTGCAACAGATCTCTGCACCTGCGGTACCAGCCCGATGACAGTCGAACACCTGCTGCAGTACTGCCCAACCTACAGTAATGAACGGGGTAGCATATGGCAACAACCTACTTCTGTCAACGAAAAACTGTTTGGAGATGTCGGGAACCTTGAGTTGACTGCTGCCTTTATTAGAGTCATAAATGTGGAAGTCTGAAGGCGAACGAGGAAGAAGAAGAAGAATATTAATAATACTATTTAAGAAAAAACAAACTAAAGAAAATAGATTATCAAAACCTTCTAATACTTGATGAACAAAAACAGACATACCATGAACCAAAATAAACAATACATTAAAAAAGACACTATCCTATATATAATATCCCAGCTTTTTCTGTCTGTAAATAACGCCAGAAAATAGTAACACTCGACAAATAAAAGTGCGCAAAGCACAGTGTGCAAGCGCAATTTGAACGGGCGTGCATGTTCGGACTTTTTTAAACCTCGGATGTAAAACAAATATTTTGGTTTTTTTAATAGTAACACTCGACAAAGAAAAGTGCGCAAGTGTTGGTGTGCATGCGCCAATAACATTTCACTGTGAACGGCTTGCACGTACAGACTTTAACACCGGATTTTAAAACAAAATTGTTGTAAAATGTCCACATAAGTTTCCTCCAAAACAGTTGAGTGTAAGTAAAGAAAATGGACAACGAAACACCCCAAGAGCGTCGTATGCGCTTGAATCGTTAACGTCAGCAAAGATGGCGCAGTCGCCAAAGTCAAGAAACACTTCAACGAGTGCAACAAGAAATTGCTGCTCGAGTGTCGCAAATAAGAGCATCTGAAACTCATGAACAAACTCGAACCAGGCGTGCAGTGGATCTGACTGCTAAGCGACAATGCCGAGCTTGAGAGACTGGTGAACAAACCCAAGGCAGACGCGCTGCGGATCTGGCGGCACACCATCAACGCCAAACTGTAGAGACTCTTGAGAAGACTCAAGCCAGACAAGCAGCAAGTTTAAGCAGCTTACCGACAGTCGCAAGAAGCCATTAGTGAAAGTATTCGTGACGAGTTTTGACAGGCAAACGAAAATCCTATTTGTGTTCATAGCTATGGCTCGATGAATGCAATTTGCCAATTTTGCGGTTCTCATAATTTTGTCCAGGAACGCCCATCCGATGGAAGGTTCAATAGCTGTTGTCACAAAGGGAAAGTAAACTTGGACCAAAAGATGCCAACGGACACTCTTTAGAATATCCGGAATTTAACACAAGTCACGTGAAAACTACCAACAACAAAATGATGTCATCTTCTGTAAATAGCCCAGAAGTAAGCAACAACAATCAAATTTTAATGTCAATTGTCATTACCACATCATCATCATTGGCTGCCATCTCCACAACGAAGGTTGGTTGTAATGGATCTCCAACGTCTTCTATCTCTTAACTTGATGGTGCACTTTGATAGACTCTTTTCTGTCCATCTCTTGATGTTATCTTCCCACTTATAACGCTGTCTCCCCCTTGCACGCTTGCCTTCAACTCTCCCTTCCATTATGGTCTTCTGCAAGGTGTTATGCCTTTTTATGTGGCCAAAGTATTTTAGCTGCCGAACTTTGATCTCCCTCATTAGTTCTCTTTTCATACCTAGATTTTGTAGGACCTCCTTGTTTGTTTTCTTCTCTTCCATGAGATGCGCCCCATTCTTCAATATATCCACATATCAAGGGTCTCAATTCGTTCTTCCAATTGCTTATTCATTGTCCAAGTTTCTACACCATACAGTAGTGCAGAATATATATAACATTTTATGATTCTCAATTTTAATTTGTGAGTTAACTGTTTAGATGTCATATTTCTGTAGATATCAGTATATGTTTCATGTTGCTGAATGTAGCTTTGGCCATTTCTATTCTCTTCTTGATTTCTGTTTCACATCTGCCATCTTCTGTTATTATACGACCAAGATATGACCACATCACTCAATCGTAAATGGCATTATGTACTTGAATATATCACAAATAATGAAAATAAAATTACGATAAATACCCTTATAATGAAACCGACAATTATGTTGAACAGGGTGGACCAAGATGGTAAATAAGCGAAGCAAATGATCATCTTTTTCTAACCCGTTCTCCTCATTTCTTTAAAATACGGTACTAACTAACGGGCAAAAACTAGGTGTCTCCGTGTTCAATAGAACCTCCGTTGAAATCCGAACTACTTGGAAGAGACCCCAACGCCACGACGGTAACTTTAAACCAATTTGTGTTAAACCCTCCTGCATTCTGCCTACCGTCACCTCTGTGTTGTCAGGGGCCAACCAAATGGTATGTTAACATCTCGCCGGGTGGCGGATAAAGTCTACGGTTAAAGCTAGGGTCCGTATCTAATGTTCTCTTTCAGTACATCCCTGCTCGTCTAACAACCCCTTTAACTGCTATTCAGTGTAATTACGTTTCTTATTTCCAGTGCAGACGTCTGTTGTTCTACCTCTCGTCGTATCTCGGTGTCAGCATCTCTCAGGTTCTGTATAACTTGTGGTAATGTTATATTCTGTTTCTTGAAATGTCTTCATTTTTGTTTGAGCCCCCACACCCTTTTTCGCTCCGTTTTTTTCGTATACAGTAAGACCCGAGATTTACGCGAAGGTTACGTTCCGAGGGAAACGCAAGTAATTTGACATTAGTGTAAAATGCGACAATTTTCGTCAAAGAAATTCGTCATTGTTGCTAAATGTCTTCATTATGGAACAATGAGCCACCCCTATAGCTCAACCCCGTGTATTCTCTCATGCGCTGGACCTTGACCCTTGTTCGACAAGTCTGAAGGTGCCGTGATCCTCATCTTTCTATGCCTCTTCACAGGCCCCCATGTTAACTACAAAGGGCTATGTTGAGTATACTTACTTACTTAGTCGTTCCTCCTCTACCGTGAGGTGTAGAGGTTTGGAAAAGAGAGCACCAGACTATGTTATCGGCTGTCTTCCTCCTGGCCTAGTTCCATTCTAGTCCTCGGTCCTTCAAAGATTGTCTAATGTTGTCCTCCCAGCGGACTCTGGGTCGTCCTGGGGGTCTGGATCCCTGGCTCTTTGTTTCCCATGCTTGTCGTGGTAGCCGATCGTCTCCCATTCTGCAGACATGGCCAAACCATCTTAGTTGAGTATACACGAGAGATAATGTCTTCGTTTAAAGTTTAAAACCTTGCAACGTCCCCTTGCGCTTAGGACACAGGGCGACCGCCTTTTTCGCCCTGCTTTAAGGCCGGCCCTAACGTGAACGCATTGACAGGGAAACAGCGAGTGGATGCAGAGGCGTAGGCCTACTTGAAGTATTTGGCCCCAGGGGAGAATCCTGCCTTTGGCACCCCTCCCCCTAAAGAAACACACTTGCAAGTATATTTTTAACAGCAAGTACTATCATAATAGTGACAGATGGCACCCCTCTCCAGGCTGTCACCCGAGGCGGACCGCCCCTTGCACCCCTTCGTAAGCCACTGGGTGGTTGTATATACATTTATGCGTGCACATATGGTATGACGCGTGCACATATGGTATGACGCGCGCTCATATGGTATGACAAGATTACCCGTGTGGAACTGATGACAAGAAGCAGACAGGTGCCAGTGGAACATGAGACGAGAAGAAGACGTTGGTGATGGTAAGGTACACTGATGAAACCTGCTGATAGCATTACAAGGCATTCTCAGTTCCGAAACGCTCACGGTATGAGAAATAGAAGGAGAACAAAAACACATGGGTTCAAAGCCTGGTATCGTCACACTTCAGCCCATCAGCAGTAAATGGGCACCTGCCTCTGCTTCTGATAATGCAAAAGCAGCGAGGAAGGGATCCGGATTTCCCATATAAAACTGGACATAGCATAGTTCAGCCTCTTAACTCTTTGATTCCGGAACAACTCTCAGAGCGTTGGTCAGATTTGACACCCGTGCCAAAACAACTCTCTGAGCGTTGTTTTTAGTCTATCACGAATTAAAAATACGGCACAGGGTGGAAAATAATTGCGGAGTCAATGAGTTAACACTTCATTTCCCTGCAGCAGTATATGCTATGGGACTATCTTTACAGTTCTATATTATTTATAACTTATCAGACGTCTAAGATGTTGTTTTCCTTCATTAATTTTTCTAAATAAAAAAATTGAAAGAAAGAATCCCTCAGTACCTCTTCGGGTTGTATCTGCAGTCTTATCTCGAATAAAAATTGATTGATTATGTCCTTTAAATAATTTTCCAAAAACGCTGTTTGTTTCATTCTGCATAATGAAGTTATCCCTTCCCACACCCCCAATCCCACCGATACGCACACACATTCTATCTAGACTGTCACAGTTATTTTCCAAGGATATTTCCCTTTATCTTGTCTGGGTTTGTTTGTTTGTTTGTTTTATATAATTTATTTATGTTTTCAAGCATTTTCATTAACACGAACAAGAATCTTCACTGACACAGAAAAGTACCTCCATTAACTCGAACAAGAATCTTCACTGACACGGAAAAGTACCTTCATTAACACGAACAAGAATCTTCACTGAAATGGAAGAGTACCTTCATTAACACGAACAAGAATCTTCACTGACATGGAAGAGTACCTTCATTAACACGAACAAGAATCTTCACTAACATGGAAGAGTACCTTCATTTGCACGAACTAGAATCTTCACTGACACAGAAGAGCACGTTCATTAACAACAACAAGAATCTTCACTGACACGGATGAGTACTTTCATTAGCACGAACAAAGCGTAACCTTACTTACTTGAACTTTCTCCTTCCACTATTGCCGTGAAGCGTAGTGGGGAGCTGAAGTTATCG
Organism: Oreohelix idahoensis; assembly: GCA_024509875.1. NCBI lineage: Eukaryota > Metazoa > Mollusca > Gastropoda > Stylommatophora > Oreohelicidae > Oreohelix > Oreohelix idahoensis. The sequence continues at coordinate 58,517 of JAMPIV010007662.1, read as the reverse complement.
TTCTGGATTCAAGTATGTCGCCACTGGCTGCTGTGAGCTTATGATGTTGTATAATTTATGTGATGATGTCTATCAATCTACCTCCTGGTCTTTCTCGTGCCCTGAAGCCAGATCTTCTACTGTTGTAGGCGCGAAGTGGTAATTTATTTGGCTCCATTCTCAAGAGATGGTCAACCACTTAATTTTCTGTCTATACACTTCTTGCGTTGAAAAAAAAAAGATTGAAATGGTATGATAAGGTCACCAATGTGGAACTGATGACAAAAACGAGACATGTGCAAGTGGAACATGAGACTAGAAGGAGACCCTGGCAATGGATAGAACACACATTGTGGAAACCTGTTGATAGCATTACAAAGCAGTCCTTCTTCTGAAATCACCATAGCTGTTGTTGTTGTGGTGAAGTGGGATGTTATAAATATGTATAGGGGACTTAGTGTACTGACTGAGATCAGCTGTGAAGGTAATATATATCTAATAAGAGTAGTGTATTATATATAACCTTACTTGCTGCCACATATGTATACCTCAGTCAGAATTATTCTGGAATAGTGTGATGACTACGTTGTATGTCTAGGGTATGTGTATGATGAAGTGTAAGTCATAACAACAACAGACAGATAAACAATTTAATTTATTCCACCACACTTGACAACACTGTGACACTCACATACATATAACACTCTAAAGGATATCTTAAAGGAGTCACTGATAACTTTTCAAATAACAATATGTATTCATTGCTGTTATGAATGAATATGTGTCCTGATTCAAATACAAAGGGAACCAGGAATCACAATCAATTTTACTTACAAGTTATATGTACAGAATTTATCAATATGAATATTGTAGTGACATATATTATTAAAAGTATCCTATGTGTGTCAGTTGTGTAGTAGTAATATGAAGTAATACTGGTTTTGTTTTGTTCAAGCTCTGTTGGTATTTGTCATCATGACTTCAATAGTTTGTCTTTATTGGAACTAGTATTGGAGATGTTCTCAGTTCCTGATATTAAAACAATTTACTTCCCCTCTTAAGTTTATGTTACAATGTTATTTTAAGATGGGGGTACATAATTTTTGAGCTCAGCTGGCCCCATCAGCTTATCTTGCGTGATGGCGGCAGGAAAAGACTCCTCTGCTCGATTCTCCCCTGGGCTCTGGAGACACCTCACTGATAGCTAAATGGACCAAGGAGTATGCTGTCCGACTCTGGATTCAGCAAAGCTCTGACCATTCATTCATAACCCTCCACTCCCAAAGGAGCATAGGCCTTCAACAAACACATGCCAAGTCCTCCTGTCACGTGCCATCATCTCAAGTTCTTTCCATGTTCTCCTCATCATTTTCACCTCTGTTTCCAACTCTCTTCTCCGTGTACTTCTTGGTCTTCCTCTGCCTCTCTTGCCCTGCGGGTTCCAGAACAAGGACTGCCTTGTAATGCTATCAACAGGTTTCCTCAGTGTGTGTCCTATCCATCGCCATCGTCTTCTTCTCATCTCTTGTTCCACTGGCACTTGTCTAGTTCTTGTCATCAGTTCTACGTTGGTAACCTTGTCATACCATTTTAATCCCTCTATTCTACGCAAGCACCCATTTATGAAAGTCTGTAGCTTTTTGGTTGTTGTCTTTGTTGTTCTCCATGTCTCAGAGCCATACAATAGGACTGACTTCACATTTGAGTTGAAGATTCTTATTTTCGTGTTGGATCCTATTTCTCTTGATCTCCATATATTTCCCAATGCAATGAAAGCTCCTCTTGCCTTTTGTATTCTTATTTTGATATCGCTGTCTGTCCCTCCAACTTTGTCTATATTACTGCCAAGATACGTATATGATTCTACATCTTGTATTGGTGTTTCTTCAAGTTCAACCCTATTATCATTACCTGCATTTATTCGCATTATTTTTGTCTTTTCCCTGTGTATTTTCAGACCCAATTGCTGTGACCTCTCATCGAGTGTTTTCAATTTGTCCTGCATCTGATTACGGTTATGGGACAGAAGAGCCAAGTCATCAGCAAAATCCAGATCATCCAACTGCTTAGTCAGAGTCCACTGGATTCCATTTCTGTTGTGTGTTGTCGATGATCTCATAACCCAATCTATTGCCAGCAAGAAAAGAAATGGAGACAACAGGCATCCCTGTCGCACTCCTGTTCTTATCCCAAATGGTTCTGTAAGCTGTCCTTCATGAAGAACTCTGCATGTCATGTCTTCATATGTTTTCTTTATTAAATTAATGATCTTCAGGGGAACTCCATAATGCCTCATCAATTTCCAAAGTGATTCTCTGTCTACACTGTCAAATGCCTTTTCATAGTCCACAAATCCGATGTATAGTGGTGAATTCCATTCAAGACTTTGTTCAACTATTATTCTCAAAGTGGCTATCTGGTCTGTACATGATCTGTTTTGTCGAAAACCTGCTTGTTCATCTCTCAATTTCTTGTCTATCGACTCTTTTAATCTCTCAAGGATAATCCTGTTTAATACTTTTCCTGGCACTGATAGTAACATTATTCCTCTATAATTTGTGCACTCTTGTAAATTTCCCTTCTTAGGCAACTTAACCAGATATCCTTCCTTCCATTCTGCTGGTATCTCTTCCTTTTCCCAGACTTTACCAAGTAATTTATATAACATCTCTGTAGCCGTGTCGATATCTGCTTTGATGGCCTCTGCTGGAATGCCATCAGGTCCAGACGCTTTTCCATCTCTTAGAAGCTTTATGGCTTTCTTTATTTCTTCCTTCGTTGGTCTTTCACCGTTAATTTGTAGCTCTTCTTCTGCTGGCTGGATGTCCAGCGGGTTTTGTGGAGCTGGTCTATTGAGAAGGTCCCCAAAATATTCTGTCCACCTCTTCATTTGCTCTTGTATATTGCTGAGCAGTTTCCCATTCTTGTCTTTTATGAGACAACTTGTTTGCTTGTATTTCCCTGTTAACTTCTTTGTGCTGCTATACAGTTCTCTCATATTTCCTTTGGCTGCAGCATCTTCTGCCTCTCTTGCCAACTCCTCAATATACTTCCTCTTGTCTCTTTTGATACTTCTTTTTACTTCTTTGTTTGCTTCTGTGTACACTTCTTGAGCCTTGGCTTTGGAACTTCTGGTTTTGCTTGTGTTTAACTCTGCTTTCTTGTTTTTCCTGTCTTTTATCTTATTGATGGTTTCTGTTGTTATCCATGCTTTTTGTTGTCTTTCCCTTTTCCCCAGTATTTCTTCACATGTCTCCTTCCATACCGTTTTGACCTGCTGCCAATAGTCTTCTGTATTCTCTACATCTTCCAGCTGTTGTAGCACTTGGAATTTGTTGGATAATGTGACCGCAAATTTGTCTCTTGTTTCTTGATTTCTTAGCTGTCCTACATTAAACTGTTGTCTATAATTTTGCATTGTTGCATATCTCTTGAGTTTCATTTTTATTTTGGCTATCAGAAGATGGTGATCTGATGCCACGTCTGCTCCTCTATATACCTTTACATCCTGCAATGATGATCTAAACTTCTTCTTTATGCATATATGATCGATCTGATTTTCTGTTCTATGGTCTGGTGATATCCATGTTGCCTTGTGTATTCTCTTATGTGGAAACATGCTTCCTCCTATAGCCAGTTGATTTGAAGCACAGAAGTTTGCGAATAGTTCTCCATTTTCATTCATTACTCCTAGCCCATGTTTTCCCATGACTTCTTCAAATCCGGTGTTGACTGTACCTATCTTTGCATTCATGTCACCCATCAAAATTGTGATGTCTCTTCTTTTTACTTTATCCATAATTTCCTGTAGTTTAGTATAAAATGCTTCTTTCACAGACTCTTCTTTGTCATTAGTTGGTGCATAACATTGGATAACATTTACATGAATTTTCTTTTTAGCTGTTTTGAAAGTAGCTGTTATTATTCTGGGTCCAACAGCTTCCCATTCAATGAGTGCTTTCTGTGCTTCTTTAGATAACATAAGAGCTACCCCTTCACTGTGGTGTGAAGTTTCGTCTTCATGTCCTGAGGACAGCACCAATTCACCTGTGATGAGTTTCTTCCTGTCTACCCCCTTCCACTTTGTTTCACACATTCCCAGAACCTCGATTTTGTATTCCCTCATTTCTGCTGCTACTTTCGCCACTTTCCCTTGTTCGTTTAATGTCCGAACATTCCAGGTGCCAAATCTGGAAGTTCTCCTAGAAGAAAGAAGGTTAGTCAGCAACACAGACTCCTTTCGGCTTTCTCTGTGTTGCATCATACGCCTCCCCGCGAGAGGACCTTCCCCTGTCTTGGATGGCTGTGTTTTATTTCCTTTATTTGACTTGTCCATATTTGTTGAAGTTTTTTGTGGTTTAAATTTTTTACAGGATGGGGTAACCGGCCCCATGCCCAACCCTCCTTAGTCGCCTTCTACGACATGCCTGGCAGGGGACAGTGTTACTATTCTTTGCTCCCCTTTCGGGCCCCGGTAACACACGGGTGAAAGCTCTGACCAGGTGCTGCTCAATACCATCAAGACCACGGTCCCTGAAAACAAGAAGGATGTACCTTCTACTTCATAACTAATTTATACTCTCTTTTTACACTGAGCACAATACATCACAAACATTGAGTTCAGAGCGTTAGGCCAACTGTCAGCTTCATCTGAAATACTTTATACCAGTATTAACCTCCTTAATGGTTACTACGCCTCTGCACTTCCAGCATTATTTCTGTCTAATCAATAATCTAGGTGTCAGTGTACTGTTTGGCCATTCCATGCAGTTTTACTTTCCTCCGACAGCTTCTGTTCAGGCTGGAGCATTATAGGCTTTACATCATGTTTGCTACTGAACTACACATATATACAGGCATAAATTAACAATTCACATTCAATTTTCATTAAAAGATACTGAATGTTTCAAGCTTACCACAATTCATGGAAACAAACACAGATACGTTGATTAGCAATGAATTCTGGCACAAATACTGGCACAAATTCCCATCTGCTTATGTTCCAGGCTTTTATTTAGCAAAAATATGAGCTGGCTTCAACGCACTGTTGCTTTATCAAGCTTATTTGAACTAGTGGTCTCGAACTAACGCTCCTAAGTGAGTATATCAGCGAGTCTGGCCAATGGAGCCACGTTTCGACAAGTGTTTGAAAAAATGTTACCTTCCTACGTCTCCCCTAACAACCAAAGATAGTATTTATAGTCCGACCAATCGTGTTTAGTCTTATATTTGTTGCGCTCCAATCAATTTGGAGTTTACATGGTAGGCTATTTCCGTACGCAAGGTTTTTTCAAACACGTTATAAAAAAATTTTATGAGCAGAAATGATTTCATGCTGTCAGGCATCCCCACTATTTTATTTTGGTTATAACTTGTTAATTCCGAGACTATTTGCGTAACGTTTTACATATTCTTTGTCAGCAAGCCCTAAGGAACCCAAATATACAAATTTAAAAGAGCTAAGTGGCTGCGTTCAAAATATGCAATTTCTAGGATAGTCGTGTAGTTGTTTTTTTTTTTTTTTTTTTTTTTATGTGAGAACCGCCACCTGTCCTGCTGTACTGTCAGACTAATGTCAGGATTTCGGACATAAAACAGTAGAATGTCAGGTTTCCCCAATAAGCGTTTTTCAGGTTTTAAAACCTAACTCTGGGAAGGGTAGTGTTTTTATCACTGTCCGTCCGAAAAAGTTAGTGTATGTGGCCTTACACGCGTGATAGTAGTAATTGTGTATCGCGTTACGCTTGTTGGGGTGGCATTAATAGCGAAACGCGTGTTTAATTTTGCATGCGTTCTGCTTTCTGCCTCTCCCTTCTCTCTATCCTGCTTTATCTGTCTTTTAGTTACGCTGTGTATGGGATGAATGAAATATTAAATTTAGGTCATTGTTTCAGCTTGCGTATCTCAAGTGTTTTTCCAAGAAATACATGTTTCATTGAAGAAAGCGGGTAATAATATAGTAGGCTTTTACTATCAACGTGAAAGCGTTACAATTTGCAGACGAAGCATAAAACAAAGGGGATTTCGAGTACATTCTTTGTGACAGCACTGTTATTTTACCATTGCTCTTTTCTTTATTAGAATGTATTTGTTAGGCTTTATATTTACCTGATAATTTATATATGTGGATTAGAATATTTCACGACACCTCCCCTCTTAAAACAGACATCCCATGTCAGTCCTTTATTCTATATACACATAGATAAATGTAAGTCAACTTGACTTTACTCTGCTGTGGTGCTATCATGGTTTTATGTAGTTGGGTCCATTCAGAGTAGGCACTACTCATGAAATCTGCCTCAGACTTCTACAACCAATAATATATTTCGGTTATGTTACTGAACAGCCGCAAGTGTGAGTGCTTGTCTTAATGCTGCTTCGCAACCCGTATTCACCATTTCTCTTCTCTGAGTCTGCGCAATGACATGTCCAGAGAACATTATATTTCCCTCAAAATGTACGTTATGAGGAGATAACATATACCTGGTGATAGCAGAGTTTTCGTAGTGGATCCCATAATCTTCTTATTATCCTGTATGAAACATTCGGAATATCCTCAATCAAAGAGGCAACTCAGGGATTCATTACGTTCCTCCGAAATGTTTACATCCAACAATTTTCTCATCATTCTAGAGAAGACACTAGGCGCATTCTTCAATCCAAATGGCAATCTATTAAACTCATAGTGTCCTTCTGAGGTACTAAAAGCTAGGTATGGTCTAACCTCAGGCTTTACTGGAATCTGATAGTATCCTTTACTCAAATCCACTTTTGAGAAATATTTAGCTTTATTTAGTCTGGCAAACAGCTGATTTGTATCCGGCAATGGATCCACCTGTCCTTCTGTAATAGCATTCAGTCTCCTGTAATCTATACAGAGTCTATGTTCTCCAGAGGGCTTCCTTAAGAGTACAACACCGGAACTATATGAGGATTCACTGTGTGAAATAATTCCCTCCTTCAATAGATAGTCTATCTCTTCCTTCAAAGCTTTCTCCTTAGCAAACGGAATCGAATATGGTTTCATACAGACAGGTGTGGGGTCTATCAGTTTCATATCATATTCCAATAGGTTTGTATGCCCTGGTCGGTCTGTTAACACCTCTGCATGATTATTTAGAACCTGTTGCACTCTCTCTTTCTGAGTTTTCGTTAAATGTGTACTGATTTTCACCTGTGCTGCTGTCTCACAGGGGTGTAATGGATACTCAAATGATGAAAGTGGTTCCTTTTTCATCTCCATGGCGATGGACAAGGTCAACAAGTGTGTCTCCTCCTGATGTTCTCTTTCCAAATATTTCTTCAGGAGATTCACATGATAGATTTTTTCTTTCCCCTTCTTATCTATCTTATAATTTGTTCTAGATACCTTCTCTAAAACTGTATATGGACCCTGCCATCCAATTTGTAACTTATTCTGACTCCCGGGCAAAAGAAGCAGTACTTTCTCTCCCACAGCCAAATTTCTGTCTTTCGCCTTCCTGTTATAATAGGCAGCATGTTTCTTCCTGGCTTGTTTCAAATTTTCATTGGCAAGTTTCCAGCCAGTTTTTAAACGAGTGGTCAGCTCATTCACATATTGGTATGAAGATGTAATGTTTTCCTCTGCCTTTTCATCAGTCCACGTTCTTAACAAAGCTACATATGGACCTTTAATTTTGTGGACCTATTTGTCCATGCACCGGTATGGTCTCTTCCACTCGAAGCTTTATAGTGATGATTTTTCCTCCCAGAATTATCATTCACAAAACGACCGCTACCAATTCTTTTCCTGGGGCTTGCTCCCCACTTAAAATTCTTGATGAGAGATTTCCTCTCTACATCCTCTTCCTCCAGTTTGTTTAAGTCCGATTGAGGGATTTTCGGCTTATCCTGGGGTAAGACATCTTTTTGCACTCTCCGCATAGTGGCCATTGTAAAACAGTTAAGTGAAGCTTGTCCGTGAAAAGGGGCTTCCCATTCCATTTGGTCCACTTTATCAAATCTATTTTTCTTTTTATTATCAGGCCTAATTTTGCCCCGTGGCGTGTCCAGGTCCTGATCCATGTTCCCACTTGTGGGTGTTCCCTCATGTGCTATGCTACACCTTTCTACAAAATTCTCAATGTCCCATCTTGCTTTGGGCCAATAATAATTGTGAGCCACCTTTTGAATGATGGTACCTATCTTCTCATGGTCCCCATCTGGTTTCACATGTAGGCTCCTTATTAAGTCTGCCCTATATCTTTTAGGAAGTACCAGCTGTCCCTGACCTTTGGATCTAGCTCCAGTCTTCCTATACATCAACTTGTTTTTCATGTAAAAATCTCCCTTGCCTGGAGTTGTATGACAAGTTGACAATTTTCTGAAACAAGGCTTGAGTGTTTTATCCCCAGCCTGTGCCTTCCTCATCTCTTCTGGAGTGGTATCCAACATAATATCCTCCTCCTGTCTTGAGGTCGACCTGACCTGAAGGGTTGCCATATACACAGGTTTCCTTCTGCAACGGTCAGTGTCATGATTGTCCATCTGACAATTCTTACACCACCTTTTTCCTTGGTTGAAAGATTTTCTTTCATCATATTTCCTTTCATCGAATTGTGGGAATTTATTTTTATTTTCATACCGTGGCCTATCAAACTGGTGCTTACCTTTGTTTTGATCCCTAGGATCAAATTGATTAAAGTTCTGTGGTGCCCTAAAGTTATCCACTTGTTTCTTTTTATTACCTGTTACCTCTGCTTGAGCTGCTTGATACCTTTCAGCAACATTTAGCAACTCACCCAGCCTCTCTGCACCTTGTTCCATGAGAAACTTTCTCAGGTCTGGAGCCATGGACTCTCTTAGCTGCTCTATAAGGACCATTTCCTTAAGATCTTGGGTTTTCCCCAGAGAAGTCCATTTCTCCAAGTATGTCTCTATTCGTGCAGAGAACTGGTGATAGGTTTCACCTGACAGTAGTTTAGCATTCCTAAATTTTTTCCTATAGAATTCTGCATTCTTTTCATATCTTAACAAAAGAGCCTGCTTTAGCATGTCATAATTTTCCTGATCACCTCTGCTCATTTTTGCAAAAACTTCATAAGCTGCCCCACGAAGTCCTTGAGATAACTTTAAGCTCCACCTTTCTCTCTCTAACCCATACGTGGTAGCTAATAGTTCATACCTATTTAGGTAGCTCTCTATATCATCGTCTTTCTCAACAAAATGATCTAAATGAAAATTCATAGCTGAGGTTGAGGCTCCTTGGCTAGCAGTGGCATCAGAGGCAAAGGGACTGGCACCATTTTCAGGAGCATGGCCTTGAAACTCAAACTCCCTTAGTCGTAACTCATGTTCCCTTTGTAATCTTTTATCTTCTGCTTCCCTTTCTGCAGCTAATTTCTTGTCTTCTCTTTCTGCAGCTAATTTCTTCTCTTCTCTTTCTGCAGCTAATTTCTTCTCTTCTCTTTCTGCAGCTAATTTCTTCTCTTCTCTTTCTGCAGCCAATTTCTTAGCCTCAGCCTCAATCTGCAACCTCTTAGTCTCAGCCTCAGCCTGCAACCTCTTAGTCTCAGCCTCCAACCTCTTAGTCTCAGCCTCAGCCTCAAATTGTAACTTCTTAATTTCCCTTTCAGCCTCTAACTTTCTTTCGGCTTCAAACCTTCTTTCTTCGCGTTCAATAAATTTGTCACATTCCGTAGTGACATAGGCAACCATAACTTGCCCATCTAATCCTAACTCTTTTGCAGTCTGAACAGCAGCAGATCGAAACTTGGCCAGGTCCGCCATTGTCTATCAGGTAAATTTATACAATGTCTAACCAACAATTCAATCTCTAAATATATATCTAATGGACAACACAGGCACCGTGAGCTCAACCTTATTTAATTCCACCCAAGGATACCTTTTAATTCTTATATTCCCTGAAGTGAATTACCCCCAATATTTTTAATAGGGAAAGATTCAAAATCCCAAGAGCGAGACCCCAATATATGTGGTGAAGTGGGATGTTATAAATATTTATAGGGGACTTAGTGTACTGACTGAGATCAGCTGTGAAGGTATATATATCTAATAAGAGTAGTGTATTATAGATAACCTTACTTGCTGCCACATATATATATCTCAGTCAGAATTATTCTGGAATAGTGTGATGACTACGTTGTATGTCTAGGGTATGTGTATGATGAAGTGTAAGTCATAACAACAACAGACAGATAAACAATTTAATTTATTCCACCACACTTGACAACACTGTGACACTCACATACATATAACACTCTACAAGGATATCTTAAAGGAGTCACTGATAACTTTTCAAATAACAATATGTATTCATTGCTGTCATGAATGAATATGTGTCCTGATTCAAATACAAAGGGAACCAGGAATCACAATCAATTTTAATTACAAGTTATATGTACAGAATTTATCAATATGAATATTGTAGTGACATATATTATTAAAAGTATCCTATGTGTGTCAGTTGTGTAGTAGTAATATGAGGTAATACTGGTTTTGTTTTGTTCAAGCTCTGTTGGTATTTGTCATCATGACTTCAATAGTTTGTCTTTATTGGAACTAGTATTGGAGATGTTCTCAGTTCCTGATATTAAAACAATTTACTTCCCCTCTTAAGTTTATGTTACAATGTTATTTTAAGATGGGGGTACATAATTTTGAGCTCAGCTGGCCACATCAGCTTATCTTGCGTGATGGCGGCAGGAAAAGACTCCTCTGCTCGATTCTCCCCTGGGCTCTGGAGACACCTCACTGATAGCTAAATGGACCAAGGAGTATGCTGTCCGACTCTGGATTCAGCAAAGCTCTGACCAGGTGCTGCTCAATACCATCAAGACCACGGTCCCTGAAAACAAGAAGGATGTACCTTCTACTTCATAACTAATTTATACTCTCTTTTTACACTGAGCACAATACATCACAAACATTGAGTTCAGAGCGTTAGGCCAACTGTCAGCTTCATCTGAAATACTTTATACCAGTATTAACCTCCTTAATGGTTACTACGCCTCTGCACTTCCAGCATTATTTCTGTCTAATCAATAATCTAGGTGTCAGTGTACTGTTTGGCCATTCCATGCAGTTTTACTTTCCTCCGACACCTTCTGTTCAGGCTGGAGCATTATAGGCTTTACATCATGTTTGCTACTGAACTACACATATATACAGGCATAAATTAACAATTCACATTCAATTTTCATTAAAAGATACTGAATGTTTCAAGCTTACCACAATTCATGGAAACAAACACAGATACGTTGATTAGCAATGAATTCTGGCACAAATACTGGCACAAATTCCCATCTGCTTATGTTCCAGGCTTTTATTTAGCAAAAATATGAGCTGGCTTCAACGCACTGTTGCTTTATCAAGCTTATTTGAACTAGTGGTCTCGAACTAACGCTCCTAAGTGAGTATATCAGCGAGTCTGGCCAATGGAGCCACGTTTCGACAAGTGTTTGAAAAAATTTTACCTTCCTACGTCTCCCCTAACAACCAAAGATAGTATTTATAGTCCGACCAATCGTGTTTAGTCTTATATTTGTTGCGCTCCAATCAATTTGGAGTTTACATGGTAGGCTATTTCCGTACGCAAGGTTTTTTCAAACACGTTATAAAAAAATTTTATGAGCAGAAATGATTTCATGCTGTCAGGCATCCCCACTATTTTATTTTGGTTATAACTTGTTAATTCCTAGACTATTTGCGTAACGTTTTACATATTCTTTGTCAGCAAGCCCTAAGGAACCCAAATATACAAATTTAAAAGAGCTAAGTGGCTGCGTTCAAAATATGCAATTTCTAGGATAGTCGTGTAGTTGTTTTTTTTTTTTTTTTTTTTTTTTTTATGTGAGAACCGCCACCTGTCCTGCTGTACTGTCAGACTAATGTCAGGATTTCGGACATAAAACAGTAGAATGTCAGGTTTCCCCAATAAGCGTTTTTCAGGTTTTAAAACCTAACTCTGGGAAGGGTAGTGTTTTTATCACTGTCCGTCCGAAAAAGTTAGTGTATGTGGCCTTACACGCGTGATAGTAGTAATTGTGTATCGCGTTACGCTTGTTGGGGTGGCATTAATAGCGAGACGCGTGTTTAATTTTGCATGCGTTCCTGATTTTCAGCCCTCCCTTCTCTCTATCCTGCTTTATCTGTCTTTTAGTTACGCTGTGTATGGGATGAATGAAATATTAAATTTAGGTCATTGTTTCAGCTTGCGTATCTCAAGTTTAGTACATGTTTCATTGAAGAAAGCGGGTAATAATATAGTAGGCTTTTACTATCAACGTGAAAGCGTTACAATTTGCAGACGAAGCATAAAACAAAGGGGATTTCGAGTACATTCTTTGTGACAGCACTGTTATTTTACCATTGCTCTTTTCTTTATTCATTACAGCTGCTCTGAACGCATCACGATTCTGGGCAAGTCGACCTGCATCAGCCAAAGACACGTTCAGACTCTATGTGATGTCCTGGGTCCACCGTCGTCTAGGTCGACCCCCTCCCCCATGAACCATGCCCTCCATCACTATCCTTTCCAGACCACTATGTCCCCTTATATGACCCAAAAATCTCAGCTTCCCTATTGCGATGGCACCGAGGAGCCAATGTTCCTGTACGCCCAGTGAGCGCAATACCTCTCCGTTGGTCCCTCCCTCCGTCCAGGGTATTCTCAACATCCCTCCGCAGCATTTCACCTCGAACGATGCAAACCCCCCCCCCCCTTGCAACTGCCCCACCAAGTGTCCAAGTCTTGCAGCCGGACGCTGCCACTGGGAACATACACGCTCTGATCAGTTGCAACCCCGTTCCCCTGCCCCTTGCCCCGCCATAGGCCCCTCATCTGCACCAGCTCATGTGAAGCAACTGCAAGTCTTCTCCCAATCTCCACTGCACAATCGCCAGAGCCGCCGACGACTGATCCCAAGCATTCGAATTCATTAACACTTTCCAGTTCTTCGTTATCAATTTCAATTTCTGGTTTGATCTCCACTTTGTCTTCTGTCAATACTTTGCTCTTCTTGGTGTTTAGGTATAGATTCTGGGCCTCGCTGTGTTTTTTGGCGGACAGAATTAATTGTTCAAGTCCTTCTGTGTTGGTCGATAGGAGGACTGTGTCGTGAGCATATCTGATTTCCGGGATCTGATACCCGCCGATGTTAAATGAGTCAAACTCTGTGTGTTCTTGGTCATCCCTTACGCCTCTCGTGACACTCTCGGCATAAATGTCAAACAGGTAAGGGGAAAGGGTACAGCCCTCATGAGCTCCAGTTTCTCCAAATTAGCCTGCATTTAAAAGATCGCCACATCTGGTCTCAAGCTAGGAGTAAGAAGCGCGTGGCATACTGTGCATTTCCCACCACCCAAGGGGGCTCTTCAACTATGCAGAGCTAAAATACTGTGCTCTGGTTCTGGGCTCTCCCAAGGAATTGTCCCGTCCTGCACAGAGCTACTTCTCAGCTCCTGCTGCCTATCACTGGGTCCATAGTGAAATCCTCCTGCATGCAGTCAACCAGGTCAAAGCCAATGAATCACGTGTGGGGCTCACGTGACTTATAATAAAAGCTTAGTGTGTAACACGCATGGCTCTTCTCAAACACCCCACCTGGGAGCCGCGCTGGTGTAATGGTTACCACACTGCGCTGGCGATCGGGTGATCCAGGTTCAAGCCCGGGCAAGAGCATTTGAGAAAGTGTCGTCGACCGAAACTTGGACTGAATAATTCGAGCCCTGGTGCAGGCATTTGAAGCAATGTCGTCGACCAGGGACTGGCAGCTCCTGAGCGGACCCAGCTCTAATGGGTACCCTCCGAAGACGGCGAGTATCTGCCTGAATGGCGAGTGGACACCTGTCAGTGTACAGGGAAAAAGGGATACTCACGTAACAATCAGTCTCAGGTTAGATATAATAACCGGAGATACTCACCTCGAGTAATAGCGGGCGTACGTTCAGAAAAAAAAGACCCCACCTCACACGATGTGTATTCAACACACGAAAAGAAGAACAAGCAATAGTATATCATCATCAGCTGCCATCTCCACAACGAAGGTTGGCTGTAATGGATCTCCAACGTCTTCTGTCTCTTGTCTTGGTGGTGCACTCTGATAGACTCTTTCCTGTCCATCTCTTGATGTTATCTTCCCACTTATAGCGCTGTCTTCCCCTTGCACGTTTGCCTTCCCCTCTCCCTTCTATTATGGTCTTCTGCAAGGTGTTATGCCTTTTTATGTGGCAAAAGTATTTTAGCTGCCGAACTTTGATCTCCCTCATTAGTTCTCTTTTCATGCCTAGATTTTCTAGGACCTCCTTATTTGTTTTCTTCTCTTTCCATGAGATACGCCCCATTCTTCTATATATCCACATTTCAAGAGCCTCAATTCTTTCTTCCAAATGCTTATTCATCGTTCATGTTTCTACACCATACAGAAATGCAGAATATATATAACACTTTATGATTCTCAATTCAATAGTATAAGCAAAGTCCAAATATCAGGGCTTTCTGTGCCATCATATTTATCTTTCAAGGACGTTTGACTTTTTTCCATTTGTCTCGCCGATTAAAAAAAAAAATACAAAACAAAAAACAAAACCAAGAAACAGAATTCACGCGTCTTCGTTAACAGGAAAGTGTGTCTTCACAAACACGAACAAATATCTTCAGTTGCCCGAACACAAGAGTAGACAACACATGCAATCAGGCAACAATGGATTGTGCCAGCGGGAAGCAAGGATTCGGGCTTTCTGTGTTATTATATTCATTTTTCAAGAGCATTTATCTGTTTAAACACTTTTTATTGACTTAACATACCAGTTGTTTGGATGTTTGAAATCTTTGACACTCAAAACCACTATGTTGTACACAACGTAGACACGTAAAAATTTGCAAGCAGGTCCTTTTCTGGGATAAAAAGGTAAATGTAGTCCTATAGCAGATACTGCCATAGGGGAGTGAAATGTTAGAGACTTTACCATACTGTTGCAGACTTTTAGACTTTGATAATTGGGCGGATATTACGTTTCATTTCATGTATTTTAAATTTATCTGTTCTGCCATCACGGAGTATCTTTCTGCTGCAACCTTGGGTTATCTACGTTATTTTATGATTTTCGTTTCAGTGTTTCTTCATTAAACTTTGTATTAAAGAATGAAAGTGTTTATCTCTTGCTATTGTTAGCAGCTGGTATTGAAGTGTTCTCGTTCATAACCGACCTTGAAGGTTAACGGTCAAAAATGCTTACAACATTTGAAACTGGAACTGTAGAACGTTTTTTTCATTTAACAAGTCTCGTTTGACGACTTACAATAATTTAATCATCACATAACTTTCCATCATGATTCATTAACAATAATATGTTATTACGTTGAAGAACACTTGATATAGCACAGTCTTAGAGTCTACAGTCAATCAGACATTACACGTCTGTTAGTTTACCATTTTCATTAACGTTCAATATCTTGTAATCAAATACTTGAATAATTATTATTTATACAGAATGAATCCTTCTGTTAATAGCTCTTATAGGTTCGCTGCCAGATATACATCTCAAGAACTATGACCTATTATTAATTCATATTGGCATCCATTGCCAGGCTCTATCAGCCTTTTATAATGTAACTGCGTTTCGCATTTCACGACTTACGCTACTAATAAATTATTGCGGTTAATATAATACCGACTTATATCTTCGGACTCAATGGTACTTACACATTATTTATTTATTTATTTTACCAGCTTCACACTACCATAATATACTTTTATAGTTCTACACTATCATAAGTCAGTGGCCGTGCCACATATTTTAAACACGGCCATAAGGCTCGAAGGCCACACAAAAGACTATATGTAACTAAGTCCAACGCGTCATGCGTCGCCACACGCGAACTATTACAATCTATTCAGTGGGAGTGTTACATGGTGCGACCATCCGAATCAAGTTCAAACCAAAATGCTCGCTGACCATGTGTTAAGGTCAAAAAGGGGAGATGATCTTTGTGTACGGGTTGGACAGAGTAAATTAAGGATTACATCACTTGTAGACTTGATTAACGGTGAATTGGGTTAACAAATATATGAAAGAAGTCATAGTGTACAGATAGCGTCGTGAGTGCTGTTCTGTATTGTAGAACTGTAAATAGTTCGCACGGCTAGTCCGTGGAAGGGACTGAGCTGTGTGAACAGCGAAGTCTCGTGACTGTTTAGGCGGGAGTTTGAGTGACCGCTAGCAGTCGGGTTCTGGTGTTGACGGAGTGAAGTCAACCTGGTGTTTTTTCTAAGTGTGTGGTCCCGACCAGTGTTCGGTGAAGATGTATAGTGTTTTTCACAATGTGTGTCTCGGTGGAGACTTTTGAACAGGCCTGTATTTGAATATTCTTCCTGTATTGAATATTCTTCCATGTGTTAGATTATTTGAAGATGGAATCTACTATAATATTTATGACTGCAGTGACAGTTTATGAGAGATTTTGTTATTGGGCACGTTCTATGAGAAATGCACCACTAGTCTACAATTAGGCGCTATGAAGAGTCTGAGAGGTAGAGAGATTACTTTGTAGGCCATAGACAGTTTTGTGAAGGAGATTAGGCTATATATATATTGTGCAGGTTTTGTTACTGCAGACTGCTGGGTACGCAGTCCTTTGAGGAATATTGTGGATGTGCATCTTCTATAGGAAGTGCACCACTATTTATTATTAGGCCTTAAGAAGGGATAGCGATGACGATGATTATTCAACTGCCGGGGAGCAGCCTTTGTTGAGAAGGGGAGACGTAGTCTTTTGAGGAAAATCGTTGATGTGCATCTTCTATAAGAAGTGCACCGCTATTTGATCAGAGGCCGTATTTGAGGCCGTATGTACAACTGCGGGGAACGCAGTTCTTTAAGGAACATGGTGGATGTGTATTTCTACGAGGTGGGTGCCACTAGGCGCTGTGATTGATGCTTGTCCTTTATGCTGTATGTCGTCTATGTCAGTGTGATCGTATTGTAACGTAAATAAACTGTGCTCGAAACGTTACCCAGCGTTCAACGATCCATGAATCATATGTGTGTCACTGTGATGGATGAATGTACCAGTACACACTTACTTTGAACAGTCAAGGCATAGTAACAGTAGTGACATATTCATTATAAATAGCCATGTGTGGGCGTGGCCTATATAAGGAGAACCCATTAACGCCTTTATCACTGAATCATACAATGGCGTTAACATATCATTTGAACCATATCATTAGGTGGCTTAAAGACTTATAAGATAACAACAAATCGTTATTTATCAACAGAAGGAATCACATCGGCGGTATCAGTTCACGGTAGGTGTATCGGTGGTGGGCTAACAACGTAGAGGTATCACCATGCAACAATCCTCAACACATACTAGATCCAGCATTGAAATGTGGGGTGAGCAGTTCCCTCCCTTCCTCGCTGCCTTTTCCTTCCCTAAAAGGGGCGAGCTTGAGATGATAAATGATAATGTGCTATTTTAAGAAAATGTTTTTGTTTAAAACAACTACATCAGTGGAAGCCACGGTAGCATAGTGGTTAGTGCACTGGTTCCTAGCTCAGTGGTCTATGGTTCGATCCCCAGATGAGGTGGGATTCTTTTAGGCCGCAAACGGCCCCTGGGTCGACCCAGCCCCAAATGGGTACCAGAGCTACTCTGGAAAGGTTAAGGCGGCCGTCGTGATGCTGACCACATCACCCCTAGAGTGCCGACGGTCGAGAAAATATGAGCCTAACACCATATTCCCAATATGCCTCAATAGGGCGTGTAACGGGATCCTTTACCTTCACCTTTTTTACATCAGTGAGTTGTTGTTTTAAATTCAGATTTAGTAGTTACCAGCTGTTATGTCAGCTTTACATTAGGTCTTTAAACTTATCATTATGTCTTTAAACTTATTATTATCTGTAAAGCATTATACGACGATAATGAAAGTGGTTTCTAAAACGTTGGTTTTGCATTAACTTTATTTGTTTACCTTGACCTTGTTGGTTTTAATGCAAATTTCCAACGTGTCATTTACAAGAAATAAATCACTAACGTCACCAGACCTAAAGGTCTTTTATATTCGGACATGCGCCCTAATATAACCGACTGTCACGGATTGCCTACCCTGCTTTACATTAGTGGTCCAACAGTGGCCAAAACTCAAGAGTATCTAAATGGGTCGTCAAAGGTGTCTACCGTCGCACAAGATTAATCCTGGCAGAGATGTAGTTAGAAGACTAATGACGCTTCTACCTTAAGGGAGCTTTCACAAGATAATTCAGAAGTCAAGAACAATGCTGCTTAGTGCTGAACATTTCTTAACTTATAACTGTCCATCGCCCTTTGTGAAAGATTTAAGCAATGGTTTTTAGCCCGTTCAAGCCACCAGCTGAGTTAATTCAGCGAATTTCCTCTTATAATGGTATAGCTGTTTATTATATATATATAATAGTAATGCTCATACGTTTGCTTTCATACATGTAATAACTGAATCAAGTATGTTTATTTAGTTTTAAAATAACATGTAACAAATTTAATAGTGAATTAGTCTTAGCAGTTTAAAATAAATATGGAAAGACTGGTGAAATTTTAGATGAAAGCTTTCGTCATCGAGCCTGGGTAGAGGAATGTTTTTAAGACTATTGTGCGTTTTCCTGGCCCCTGTTAATCAGAACCTAACTTTTAGTTGAGTCCTGCAGCTGTGGTTTTCGTCACTTCTTGGTGATGAGGGCTCTTCTTCACACAACTTGTCCGATTTAGGCGGTTGGTGTGGATTCCCTGCTTTTCACTCACAACTAGCTTCGTTCCACGAATAGTCTTGTACCGCGAACTTTTTTAGACAAAATAGAAACACAAATGCCTCTGCTAAGTACATTTGTGGGCTGCCAATTAACAGGTGCATTTTCGCTGTCCACCACCCACCATAGTTAATCTCCCAGAAGAATTAAATTCCCGAGTACACAGTGTAGCTAAGGGAAGATGATTAAAAATCACCAATATTCGTCCGGGTATTAAAATGGGAAAATGGGGTATTAAACTGGGAAAATGTATTTGGACGACGCGAATAATGAGTTGCATGAGTTACAATTAACAAAGTGCATATATCTTACAAAATATTATACACTTTAGGAACATGTGATGTAATCATCAGTCATCACTGCTGCATTCAGTGTCTGGGGTCACCTCTGCTGTCTGTTTTCCACACGACTAGCCAGAAGAAATCACCAGCGCTTGCTGTAGTGGTTTATGAATACACCATTTTCGTATGTTGAGGTTGCGAGCCTCATATATAATCACTTAGCAAGAAAAACATGACAAATTCACATTGCTAATATAAATATTACACTTACCCCAATCGGGTTATACACAATCTCCTCGCACAGTTTAGAATGGACACGAGCAATTAAGGTTATATGCTCTCGAATCACTTGGTCTGGAAATTTTGAATCCCTTTTATGACGGGTGAATCTGCGAAACACTTGGTCTGGGAAAGTTTCTCTTATGACGGGTGATCCAATTCCTTAGGTATCCAGTCCTAATATTTAAAGTCCTGGTCCCTTAAGTTTTCAGAGTTTGTATTCCAACATGAGAGTTTACTCTTAAGTTTTCAGAGTTGCCCAAATACTCGATCTGTCACTTATAAGTACGGAATTCTAGGTCCGATTCTTCTTGCTCTGGCTTTTGGGAGTTGTTCGTTTGAAGTTGCAAAGCTATCTGTTCTGTGACTTCGATTTCACTATATTATATCTCTCATTCTCAGTTCAAAACACACATGGTACGAGGTACTTCCGTCGAAATTTCAAATAAAATTCAATGTTTATTCCGGCTCTCACTTCAATCCAATTGTAAGCTCTTTTGCACTATGTGGGTAAGGGTGTTTAAATTCATAATCTCTCCCGCGTGTTTAAAATATTGCATTTAATATTCCAACGCGTGACCTCTTTCAAATCATGCGGTAATATTTCCGCCAATTCACAACAAATCTGAGAACCTATTTGATGTCCAGATGCTACCTTCAAATATTGACTCGCAAGACGGATTGCCTGCGATAATCACACACAGGGATCGTCCCGTGAAACGATTATCTCATTATCGTCTGTGATCGTGCGTTCTCCAGACAGTCAAACAAAAGGATCGCCGGCCGCTCAGACAAACATTATGGTTTCCTCAGACCTATAGACATGCAACCCAGGTGTTAATTGACTGATTGTCGCTGGCCCCGGAAATGAGTTACATCAAAGTCGCGATCTCTCTTCACGTTTGCCATCTGTATCAAAAGGTGGCGAGCCAGTTTTTCATGATAAGAATATCGCTCGCAGACTGGTTCAATAAACGTGGAATTATCACGAGTCACCTGGCGTAACGTAAACAGTCTGGGAGTGGTAACATAAAGAATGTAGGGCGTAAAATATGCCAAATAATCCAAATACTAAGATGATCGGTGAGGAAAATGAAGAAAAAGAGATGAAACTGCCGGAGTGGCTGAAGGTGTGAGAGAGCACACAAATATATGCACAAACCGTTGTGTGACACCGACTAATTGAACGGAACGCACCTCACCTAAACGAGGCAAAATTTTATTTTTTAATTTTTTTATTATTTTAAGAACGAGTATCTCATTAGCACGAACAGCGGCATAGACAACACGCGAAATTAATTGTGTATGCAAGATTCAGAGGCGTACTTAAAGTATTTGGCACCTGGGGCGGATCCTACCGTTGGCACTCCTCCCCCATAAAGAAACACATTTGCAACAATATTTTTAACAGTAAGTACTATCATAAAAGTGTCCGATGGCACATTTCTCCTGGCTGTCACCCGTGGCGTACCACACCCTCGCACTTCCTTAGTACGCCACTGGCAAGATCAACAACATTCAGGCTTTCTGAGCTAACATATTCATTTTTCTTTTTCTTACTTGCCTTGCTGATTTAAATTTTTTTTATTTTCTTGATTCAAGCGTTTTCATTAACCAGAATGAGTGTTTTCGCAGACACAAAAGACTATCTTCATTAGCACGAAGAAAGACAACACACGAAAATTCTCCAGACCTAAAGGTCTTATGGACATGCGCCCTAATATAACCGGCTACGTTGAACGGGACGGGACGCGCCACGCCAAAACGATACAACATTTTATTATTAAAAAAAAAAAAAACACGAAAAGATGTACAAGCTAGTGCAAGTTAGATCCATAATTTCGGGCTTTCTGTCATAATCAGTTTTCAAGGACGTTTGCCTTTTTATGTTAAGTTGCTGATTAAGAAAAAAAAAATTCAAGCGTCCTCATTAACACGAAGGAGTGTCTTCATTAACAAGGAAAAGTATCTTCATTCGCACGAAAACGGTGTAGACGGCACGAGAAAAGAGGTACAAGCTATTACGAAAGCAAGATCCAAAACTTTCGGATTTTCTGTGCTATCAAATTCGTTTCCTGCAGGCCTTTCTCGTTTATCTGATTGTCTTGCTAGTTTAAAAAAAAATAATTAAACGTTTTAATTAACTAGAACTCAGGCACGAAAGAGTATCATCATTATCACGAAAAAAGACAACACGCGAAAAGACGTACAAACAACTGTGTAAACATTGATCCAAAACTTTCCGGCTTACTGTACAGGTAGCGCTCGATTTGCGAACTGGCACAATCGGAATCGGCGTAAAGTGATAACATATTATAATGACTTACGTTCCAGGCACCTTAAAATTGGCAAGTAATATAATACTATTATATTTGAAGCTCTGAAATAAAGTAAATTAAATAAGGTAAATGAAATAAAGTAAAGTAAATAAATAATGTAAGGTTTTAAAAAAAAATTAAGTAAATTTTAAAAAAATAAATAAAGTAACCAAAAAAGTAAAGTAAACAAAATAAATTATAGCAAATTAAATTAATAATATTTTGTACGCTTACAACAAAAAATGGCGTTATGCAGCGGATGTTTGTTCCCTGAAGAAGTCCGTGGTTGCGGATCGTCACGTTTTTTTTTTAAGAAAGCATGCAGCAGTCGTATTCAAACTTTTTTTACCCTCAGATAAAATTTATCTTTAACTATGTACCCCCCCCCCCCCACACACGCCCCCCCCCCCGCCCCCCCCCCCCCCCATATGGTTACTAGTGCTTAATTCCAAGTATTCAATTTACCTATACAATGCATTGGCAGACTTTTTTTCACGTACCTGTAGCTGTCTTTTTTTTCTTGTTGAGGTGATCACTGGCCCAAGACAGTATACATGTTGTTAGATGTGTAGTGCGAGCGTATGATGAATTGAGTGTGGGTGCGAATGAAGACGCGAATGTGTTTAGGCTCGTATAGATGTAGATCCTGCAACCCATACTCTCACATGCAGTAATCAAGGATGCTTTGACACTGCAGGCATGTTTCAAGACATTTATTGACGGGAACACACATAGTATCAACAGGAACAGTCAGTGTAACAAGGTCATGCTGACCTGACATCGATAGGTATACATTTGGCATTCAAAAAGGTAAACATCAGAATAGACGTGCATGGTCAATAGCAAAGTTCTTCAATAATGGCAGTTCGTAGCGTCGCCCTTGGCGTCTCTGACTAAACGCGTCAGATGCCTTAGTTACCTTGACACATAGGTGCAACTTGGCACTCCCGCCAATTGCACATATCAGGCTGTAGTATAATAGCCGAAAGCACAGGCCTCGTTCTGACGTCGGCCGTGTACTTCTGTTAAATAGGTTATCATCAACCCTGCAGTAATACTTATTGTAGATAGAAGTTCCGCCAATCTGCGGCTCCCACAATATATCTTCGTCACTGGATTTCTGGACAATATAAGACTAACAGTCTTGGATGGCTACCTCGAGCACAAATATATAAGTTCTGAAATGGCGGATCCGTGAACTGCTGTTCACCCTAGGTAATCCTTTACATGTTCTGCCACCGAAAAGCGTAATAATGCATAAAGGTCGGTATTACCTGGTAAATGAATCCTCAGAACTACACAAGGAATTCTGTCGTCATCCCGACGCACAGAGATTCACTGGGGAAAACTGCCATAGCAGTTACTTCGAAGATTCTCCCCGAAAAACAATGGACTCTTGGTCCCTTCAGAAAAACAGGACCTCCCGGCTTCCCGGAAGTATATCTCACTCCCGCTTAAAAAACCTTCCCATAGGCCTACGCCCGAACTGACAACCTCTGACCCTAAAGGTCAAACACAATGAATGAATAAACAAGGGAAGACAACCCCTAATCAACCTGACATCGCAGGTAAAGACACAATTATACTTATGATACAAACATAAGCAAATAACTTGACAGATGACTCCGTCGAAAATGACAGCAACATTACTACCACCCCCCTGTAAAAAAAAAAAAATGCAATTTTTTTTTTTTAATATGTTCATGAGCAAGATAGCACCAGTATCACTTCTGTGCTCATGCAAACAATGAACCTAATATCAGGTACAATAGAAGAGGGTACAAATCATCTCCCAACATAAGAGAAAATATTTCCTTTAAACCAAACAAACTAAGGGATACCATTCAAGAAACCTAAGTTGCTGGCAATACCAATCATATATCAAACATTACTAAATAATATAATCATAGCAATATACAAATGTCAATGCTATTTTAGCAACATATCACTGATGGATGGACAAAATGAAATTTGTTAAATTATCTAAACATCATCCAAATACATTTGTATTACAACATATTATGATATTAAGGACAGACCTAAGTCTGAAAATATATCAGGAAAAACTAGGACACAAGATTTAACTGGAATCATGTGGGCATCTAGACAATATGTCCGCCATCACATTATCCGAACCACGGATAGCTCGCACCGTGAAATGGAAAGGCTGAAGAGCAATAGCATAACGAGTAGATCTCGGGCTCTTCAAATCCTTACTTTGCATAGCCGTAAGAGCTTTTTGGTCGGTTTCCATAAAGAAATGCGCGCCCAGAAGGAACCTTTGTAGCTTAAGAATGGACCAAACCATAGCCAACAATTCACGGTCCAAAACCGAGTAATTCCTTTCTGCCGCATTCAGCTTCCTAGAAATATACATTACAGGATGCAGAGTTCCTTAATATTCCTGCATTAGTGCCGCTCCAATGCCAGTGGAAGAGGCATCACTACGAAGGACAAAAGTCTTATCAATCGTCGGTAGTCTTAAGATAGGATGAGATGAGAACAAATTCTTAACCTGATCCAATGAAGATTGGCATTCTTGGGACCAACGCACCATATTAGGAGAACCTTTTTTCAATAACGTTGAAAGTGGTGCCATAATGGAGGACAGATTCTCAATGAATCTTCCATAGAATTGTATCAATCCCAAGAGACTACGCACTTGCTTTTTTGTCTTCGGAACCGAGATATTTAATATCTTTGAAATGTTTTGGTCCTCTGTCTTCAACAGACCATGACCAACTCGATGACCTAGGAAGGAAATTTCACTAAACCCAACAAAAGCTTTAGAGGGTTTAGCAGTCAAACTATGCTCACGTAGAGTAGATAGCAATTCCTTCAGACCCACATAGTGTTCTTCCCAAGTATCGCTGAAAAGACAGATGTCGTCTAAATATGCAATGACATCTGCACGATCTGATAGAATTCGTCGCATCATGCGTACGAAAGTCGCTGGGGCGTTCATAAGCCCGAAAGGCATAAAATTCCATTGAAACAGACCCCTAGGTGTCGAAAAAGCAGTGAGAGGTTTGGCGTGTTCCGTCAGTGGGACTTGCCAATAACCTTTCGACAAGTCTAGTTTAGTAAAGAATTTAGCTTTAGAAAGTCTAATAAGTAGATCATCTAATAACGGCATAGGTTCAGCATCGAACTTCGTAACTTGATTTAATTTGCGATAATCAACGCAAAGACGTATGTTATTGTCTTTCTTTCGAACAATAACTATCGACGAAGAATAAGCTGAAGTGGATGGTTCAATTATTTGTAGTTGAATCATTTCATCCAATTCTTTCTCGACTTGTGCTTGAAAATGAATAGGTATTGGGTATGGTCTTACTCTGATCGGATTACGATCAGTAAGTATGATGTCATGTTCTATGACATCTGTGTGTCCAGGAATGTCGGTAAGGACATCCTGATATGATTGTAACGTAGAGGATACTTGACGCTGTTCCTCAAAAGACAAGTTGGAAGAGACTGTAACGTCTCTCCACGATTCCGTTGAAGTAAGTGGAATCGCAGGAAGAGGTAAGTTCACGTCAGAAAAAATAGTTTCCTCATCCTGTATAACGGACAGGGATGAGATGTGACCATGTTGAACTGGAGAGTCGTCCGTCGCCTGGAAAATAGGCTGTAAATAGTCTGGACGTTCAATAAACTCTGTTAGCATATTTATATGGAAGGTTTTATGCCTTCCATCCACATCGACAATATAGTCGACATCAGAAATTTTCGAGACTATAGTGTATGGACCCTTCCAAGAAATGAGAAGTCTATTCTCTCTTGAGGGCAGTAAGACATATGCTTTGTCTCCAGGACAAAGTTGACGTAGGCGTCTTTTCTTATTAGCAAATCGCCTAGCTTTTTCTTTCGCAAATTCGGAAGATGAAGTTGCTAACCTGCACGATTCGATAATCTTTTCCCTAAGAGCTATAACATATTCATATGACGATTGTGTATCATCGTCGATATTATCGGAAGTTATCAAATCGTGTAACAAGGACATTGACCCGCGCGGTTGCGCGCCAAAGACAAGTTCGAAAGGAGAAAACCCTGTATGCTCGTTGGGAACCTCTCTATAGGCAAAGAGGACTGCAGGTAAAACCCTGTCCCAATCTTCAGGATGATCCTCCGTTATCTTGCCAAGTAAGTTCTTTAGTGTCCTGTTAAGACGTTCTACCAATCCATTGGACATTGGATGATAAATACTACTGAGAGACCTTTTAATGTCTAGCGTAGCCATTACCTGAGACATAACGTCCGAAATTAACTGAGTGCCGTGATCCGACAGTATTTCTCCGGGGAATCCCAGACGAGAAAATACGAGCCAAAGAGCATCAGCGATATCGACAGTTGATATGCTCTTCAGAGGAATAGCCTCTGGCCAACGCGTGCACATGTCCACGCAAGTGAGGATAAATTGGTGTCCTCTGGCTGACTTAATTTTGAACGGACCAATGATGTCTATAGCCATTTTCTGAAACGGCCGAATCGGAATATCTGCAGCCTGAATAGGAGCAGCATGTCTCGGACCCCTAGACTTGACCTCTTGACAAATTTTGCAAGATCGGCAATAAATTCGGATGTCTTTATTCACGAATGGCCAAAAGAATGACGCAAGGACTCTAGTTTTAGTTCTGGAAAAACCCATGTGTCCCGCACACTGAGAATCGTGTGCATGCCGAAGAATTAAGGCTCTCATACACTTAGGCACAAGAATTTGCGAGTGCATAGACTTGTCCGAGTGTTGTACCATTCGTACCAATATACCATTCTTCATAGTGATATACGATTTGTGATTCGTATTTTGATTGGGATCCCCTTTCTTTGCAAGAAGGAAGTATTTCTTCAAAGAAGGATCCTCTTCTTGACGTTTAACAAACGAGTCATGGGAAATCACCAAGTGCTCGTCTTGGCTATCAACTTCATTACTATTATCAGATGAAGTTGGGGGATTAAGAGCTTGAGCTCTTGTCACCACTGCATTGACCGTTTGAATGTTTCTTTCTTCCCAACTAGAAATTTGTTGCGGGGTGCATTCCTTAACCCCATGAATACGACCGATTATAAGATCCGCAATAGGATTAGGAAGAAGACATGCATGGACATCTCCTGTGAAGAAAGGAGTGTCAATCCTAATAATAGCAGTAGGATAGCTTTCCATAGTACCACCAAATGTAACACATTTGATTGTTTTTCCAGTGGCACAGCAAGGATCTATCAGAGACTCCTTAACCCCGACGGTAGTACATCCCGAATCGAAAAGTACTGAGACTAGCCTATCATTTATTAGACCTTTATGTAAGATGAGAGATCCTCTGCCATCATGCGCAACTGTAGCAGGTAGAGCAGGAAGAGGGTGACCACAACTTAGCGTAGATACAGTTGATGAGTCAAACAATGTTAAGCATTGGGGGCATTCAGTTGCTCTCCCAAAATCGAAAGCACAACCAGTGATAGCCCTAGAGTTACCACTATCATTTACTGTATTACAGGCTCCATCAAACTCTTGTTGCGCAGAGTTTGCCTGTTGGTAAGGTCTTTTTTTGTTAAACCTAGGTCTACCTCGATTATCATTTCCCCTGTAATTATTTCGACTATCATTTCCCCTGTAATTGTTATCATATTGCCTATTGTAATCATCATTCCGGTTTGAATCCCGGTTTCTAAATTCACCATCGTCATAATCTTGACGTCGAGAATGATTACCTCGAAAATTTGAATAGTTATTATTTGGATAGCCTTTACGAAAGTGTCTCAAATTATTACCACTAAAATTACGAGAACTACCATCTTGTCTCCACTGCATAGACGAAGAACCATCATGTGTTGGATTACTCCGCTTCTGAGTGTAATTTTGATTACTTCCCCTATTCCAATTTTGTTGAGCACCCTGAAATTTTTTTCTGAAATTAGGGCCATATGGTGTTGCCGAAGCAGCTGGCAACCCTTCTTTCACTTTAGAATTGCTAACTATAGCATGGGGATGTGCTGTGGCATACTGACAACAGTATTCCTCCATTTCTTTTAAGTTTTTAGGCTTACGCTCATGAAGGAATGCAAGAAAAGAATCATTAACAGATGACAAAACCTTATCTCGCAATAATAAGTCCATTAGACCTTCATATGTTTTCTCAATCTGAGACAACTCAACCCATCGTGTAAATGTACGACGTATCTTTGTAACAAAATCAGAGAAATCTACTCCATTTTCTGGCAACATTGTCCTAAAACGAAGACGATAGTCTTCTTGTTTTAATTGGTATTTCTTTAGTAATGCTGCCCTGACAACATCATAATTAGTCCTCTCATGTTCGTCTATTGTCATAAGAGTAGTCACTGTGTCACCTGTAAAAAATGGCATCAGTTGTTCAACATATTTTTCCTTTTTGATGTTATGCGTATCGCACAAAAATTGGAATCTATCTAGATAATCTGCTACGTCATCCTTTAAAGGATTGAAATGAGGCAATTTAATCCTACTAACAAACTCCTTTGTCGTACTCGAAGTTGTTTGCTGAGCACCCGTACTCGCCAATTTCAATTTCTCTAACTCCAAAATTGCGAGTTTTTCATCAAGTTCCATCTTCTGTTTTCTTTCCTCATGTTCCATTTTTCTAATTTCAGCCTCAGCAGCAGCTTGAAGTTTTTTTTCCTCTGCAGCAGCTTGAGCTTGAATTTTTTTGTCTTCCATTTCCATCTGGAATTTTCTTTCATCAGCTTGAGCTTTTCTCTCCTCAGCCTCTCTTTGATACCTTCTTTCTTCAAGTTCTAATCTTCTATTCTCAGCTTCTAGCTTCTTTAGTTCAGCTTCTGCTTTCAATTTAATTTCCTCTTTTTGTTTCTTTTCTTCTGACTTTAATGCAATGGCGAATTGAGCAGATGAATATTCTTCCAATTCTTTACCAGATTTACCAAGGGTCAACCCTTGCTGGATGAAGAAATCCAATGTAGACATTCTGTCTAATGAGATCAGAAACCTGAAAAAAATTAAATAAATTACCTTATCCCACTTCAATGGGAGACAAGTCTGAAATGATAGACTTGTATATTCACTTCACTTTATTTTACTGTCTCAGTCTTAGACAAAGACTTTGTATGTTCCTCTTGTTTATAATGTACCCAAAAAATCACTTGAGTACCTGTGGGAAAAAAAAATCCCTTATATCCCACTCACTATGGGCACAAGTCTTTTTTTTATAAAGAACTTGAATATGTATTTACCTTGTCTCAATCTTTGTAGATAACAAGTCTTTTATCAAAGAACTTGTATAAATATCTTATATAATATTATTTAACAAACTCTATATGAAGAGTCTACCTTATCAATAATATCAAAACATGACCAAGTATGTGTATGTAGACTGTGCATGACAGTAATGTAGTACAACCAAAAAAAAATACAAAGACAAAAATACAAAACAATACAAATGGCAACACTGTTTTAACCAAAAATGTGTAGAGAAATACACAAGAAAGGAGAGACCTACAGAATACAAACAAAACAAATCGAAAATCAAAACTGAAAAACAGACAAAATATTACAAAAACAACGTTAAGTACAATTACATCACAGCTAACATCAATAGCGACCAATTGTCAGTAGCGAATTTCCAAATTAAGAAAATTTGCACCTACAGACCGCTTACAGTAAGCCTCGATCAAGTGGCATATTTACCGTAAGACCCACCAACCGAAAAACCCGCAGAAAAATACACCAAAAACAGTAGAAGTGACATAAACATATAGCAATCAATTTCAATGTGTTGCAAAACAAGTTCAGTCACAGCTGAAACTAAAATAAATTTCTTGCTCCTTGCGAACACAGAAACGAAATGTCAAACGCGCACTGAACGTCAAATCCACTGTAACATAAAGTATTCACGAACCAAAGTTACTATGACCTTCTCAAATTAGGGCTTGCACATTGAATGTTTACAATTTCACGTACTGTTTACAGACACTTGACCTCCAACAATGTAGCTTGAATGCTCTGACCTAGAAAAGTCTGTTGTTGAATGAAACGTGTAACAACCCGCAGTACTGTTTACAATAGGAACCCGCCTTCTATGCAGTTATGGTCCACGTAGCAAATGCCTAGTAGTTCACTTCAGTACTTGTCTTGTTATGCTTTATGTAGCATTATAATATAAATGCTCGTACTGTTTATTTGTGTCAACCGTTGATGACCTATATCTGTCCTGTTGTAGCCAAAACTTGCAAGTGTAGAATTAGCGTTGTGTGTTACGGCTGTCCCGTGTGTAGCTTAGACCCACAGATCAGAAGTGTAATGTGTACTTGTCCTTCTTGTAACTTTCTCGACAAAACTGGAGACATCATACATGTAACAGCCAACCAGGAATGTAAATTTCTGGATCCATAAATGTTAACAATAATGTCAAATGCTCGCTCTGTTCTTTTTAAACCCACAGATCTGGTCCATCCGAAATGTAAGTTTCTAGGCCACATTGGCGACAAGAAATGTATCATAAGAGCCCACGTAACTGGTCCACCAGAAATGTAGCTGTCTTTTTTTTCTTGTTGAGGTGATCACTGGCCCAAGACAGTATACATGTTGTTAGATGTGTAGTGCGAGCGTATGATGAATTGAGTGTGGGTGCGAATGAAGACGCGAATGTGTTTAGGCTCGTATAGATGTAGATCCTGCAACCCATACTCTCACATGCAGTAATCAAAGATGCTTTGACACTGCAGGCATGTTTCAAGACATTTATTGACGGGAACACACATAGTATCAACAGGAACAGTCAGTGTAACAAGGTCATGCTGACCTGACATCGATAGGTATACATTTGGCATTCAAAAAGGTAAACATCAGAATAGACGTGCATGGTCAATAGCAAAGTTCTTCAATAATGGCAGTTCGTAGCGTCGCCCTTGGCGTCTCTGACTAAACGCGTCAGATGCCTTAGTTACCTTGACACATAGGTGCAACTTGGCACTCCCGCCAATTGCACATATCAGGCTGTAGTATAATAGCCGAAAGCACAGGCCTCGTTCTGACGTCGGCCGTGTACTTCTGTTAAATAGGTTATCATCAACCCTGCAGTAATACTTATTGTAGATAGAAGTTCCGCCAATCTGCGGCTCCCACAATATATCTTCGTCACTGGATTTCTGGACAATATAAGACTAACAGTCTTGGATGGCTACCTCGAGCACAAATATATAAGTTCTGAAATGGCGGATCCGTGAACTGCTGTTCACCCTAGGTAATCCTTTACATGTTCTGCCACCGAAAAGCGTAATAATGCATAAAGGTCGGTATTACCTGGTAAATGAATCCTCAGAACTACACAAGGAATTCTGTCGTCATCCCGACGCACAGAGATTCACTGGGGAAAACTGCCATAGCAGTTACTTCGAAGATTCTCCCCGAAAAACAATGGACTCTTGGTCCCTTCAGAAAAACAGGACCTCCCGGCTTCCCGGAAGTATATCTCACTCCCGCTTAAAAAACCTTCCCATAGGCCTACGCCCGAACTGACAACCTCTGACCCTAAAGGTCAAACACAATGAATGAATAAACAAGGGAAGACAACCCCTAATCAACCTGACATCGCAGGTAAAGACACAATTATACTTATGATACAAACATAAGCAAATAACTTGACAGATGACTCCGTCGAAAATGACAGCAACAGTACCCCCTCAGATGTCTTCTCCAGGTTGAATACCACTGGCATGCAGTCTTAACTGTCGTGATTTAACCTTCCATTCCTTCAAAATGTAGCAGCAATGGCTCATGGATGCAGTAAGACTGCTCTTTGCGGTAGCACTCCGCTTCCAGTCATGGTCAATCTCGCACAGCTCATCAGTGAGTTTCTCCACGTCTGAAAGGATATGCTTGCAGATTGCCTTGTATTCATTTCTCTTGTAGAAAGCTCTTCATCCCCCTGTTTCCGCCTCTTCTTTTTTGTTGACTCAGATGTACAGTCTATTCTTCCAAGTCTTCGACTGAAAGAGGCTGTCCGTGGCTTTCTAGCACCTCTGTTACGTCATTATATAAAATTTCATCCAAGCCCACCTTTTGTATCTGTCTTCTAACGTCTTTAATTTAATTCTTTATTTACTTAATAACTAATGGTCATACCCGGCCCAGCCCGGGTCCATGTCGGAATGAGTGCAAGTCGGGTTTGGTGCGAATCGTTTTAGGAAGGTTTAACTTTTTTTGGTATTAAATGTACTGTTGCACTGAGGTGTGCTTCTAAGAGAAAAAAATTTAAGTAAGGGCTTCTTTGTAGACGACATTAGTATTACAGTCACTTGACGTGTAAGTGTTCCGACGCAGGCCAATCATCGAGATTCTTGGTATGCAGACTTTCTGCCCGCTACAACAACCACCATTGTGCATTTTTTATTTTTTTATTTCAAGGATGAGATTTTTTTTAAATCGTAAAAAGTCAAAGCATTTAAAAACAGACATAAAAAGAGAAAAAGTACATGCATACACGCACATACATACATGTGTATTCATGCACATAGTACCTCCACCTAAACGCTCTTATGTACTGAAATGTATGCACGAACACTACTAATGCCCTTTCCTCTATAAAATAATGCTGTAGGGGGATGCATTATTATGTCAGAACATACACAAATATATCTAGAACATACAAAAATCTTCAAGCACAAATAATTTAAATGAAGGCTTCTGTGTAGATGAAATTGGTAGTAACAATTCTACATAGCTGAGTATTAATTAAACTTTCCTTGTCAGGAATCCTGATTTAAAATATTTACATAACAGTTGCAACGCACTTGTTTATTTAAGTAAGAACTCTACAAACCTGACTATTATTCAAAGTTTCCTGGTCAGGAATCCTGGTTTAGAAAACGTACATAACAGAAACCAACGCACTTCTAAATTTAACGAAAAGGATAAAATGTATGACTTATACAGTTTGTAAGCTAAGGCCGTTAACCCAAGAAACGGTAAAGTTTTTACGTCTCTTGAGATAAGAATAAATGGAGTGAAGAAAAATTCACTCCTCAGACTCCTGATGTTGTATCTTGATGATGTATAGCTTAAAACTTTTACGGAAAAATGTCCAATACGCTGCAGTAAACCGCATCAAAATCGGTTCAGCAGTTCTCAAGTTATGAGGTAACAGACAGACATATATATATATATATATATATACATATATATATATATATATATATATATATATATATATATATATATATATATATATATATATATATATATATATTAATTTGTTAGATATTTTTTTTTTAACCTTCAGGATCAAAATCGGCGTTGTTTTGAATCGGCGCAAACTGGACCAGCGCAAATCGTGGACTACCTGTACTGTCTTATTAATTTTTCAAGGACGTTTCTTTTTTTATATTTCCTTTGCTGGTTTTATAAAAAAAACGTTCAAGTATCTTCATTAACGAAAGTTAGGGGATCGGAGTGGCTAAGAGGTAGGCGTCAGTCTCGAATTCTAGAGGTACCGGGTTCGATTATCTGTTCCAGGGATATAATTTATGGAAATTTTTATTCAGAACCAGTGGTCCTAATGATGTAATACCCCCCCCCCCCCCCCGGTCTCCTGGGTACTGAGATCGGATGCCTAGCCTTCTCGGATAAGGACGAAAAAATAGGAGGTCCCGTGTACAAGTTGCACATGTTAAAATCCCTCAGCAGTTGGAAATCGTAAAGAGTAGGCCATACGGCCGCTGATCTGGCAAAATTTAAAAATGAGAAACCTACCCACCACAAAAATATTTATAGAATGTGTGATTCCTATATACACACGTTGGGATTCTCGCCGGTGCTACGGAGTTCTTGCACTGTGATGAGATCCTCCTTGTGTGATCTAAGAGAGGAGATCGGAGCACTGATGGAGTTGTCCGAGTGCAATGAAGATAGTCCTTAAAACCAAACCAATCATTAACGAAAACAGTAATAATAATAATAATAGTAAACCCGTTATGTCACGTGATTTTGAAGTATCGCTCAAATGTAAAACTGCCCCCATACCTATTTTTTTTTTTTTTTTTTTTTTCATTAACAAGAACGCGTGTTTTTCACTGACGGGATATGGTATCTCCATTAGCACGAACATGGGCGTAGACAACACAATGAAAATAAGTACAAGAAATTGTGAAAATAATGAAGGAAAACTGAGTCCTGTAAATAGTAAATAAACAAAGGTAATTAACGGGTACTCGTTGGACATAAAGGATGGCACTAGACAACAGAAAAGAAATACACGTGATAGGTTTACCATGAACCGAACTGAGGACCATCCAAACCGCACCATCGCCTTGCTGTGAAAGTAAATCGTGAAATGTAGCACAGTCTGTTTTGCACCCCAAAACAAAGTGCATCATTGGCTGAGGTCACTCTCACGAACACCCACACAACTACAGCATATAAGACCCGTGAACGAGCCAGACAATTTAAGGACGCAATCACTAAGCAAGATCCAAAACATTAGGGCTTTGTGTGATATTATAATCATTTTTGCAGGATATTTCTCTTTTTCTGTTTGCCTTGCTTGGTGAAATTTTTTTTTAATCAAGCGTCTTCATTAACACGAACAAGAATCTTCACTAACACGAAGGAGTATATTCATTAGCACGAGCAAAGGCATCACACGAAAAGAAGTGCACGTTAGTGTGTAAGCAAGATCCAAAACAGGAGAGCTGTCTGAACTATCATATTTATTTTTAAATACGTTTGTCCTTTTTTTCTGTCTTTGTTGCTGATTTTATTTGGAGTTTATAACCCAAAACTGAAACCAGCTGTTGCAAATTAGACTATCATATCAGATACTGCCCACTTTGATATCAACTTTAGCCCAATTCATTTGAAATGTAGCAAAATTTGTGTTAGTTTGGAAGAAATGTGTACCAACTGTAACACAACTCATTTCAAATGTAGCTAAATTCTTGTCAGTTTGGAAGAAATGTGTACCAAATGTAACACAACTCATTTCAAATGTAGCTAAATTCGTATCAGCTCGGAACGATGTGCTTTCAACTGTAGCAAAAAGTGATGTCAACCATAACAAAGTACACAACTGCAGCAAACAAACAGAAAACACCATAATAAACAAACACAAAACTACACCTTGGAGAAGACACGCACAAAACAAAGGAAAACTAGCTGTACCAGTCATGTTTCATTATAGACTCTCTGTCCCTCCCTATGGATCATGGATTCACCATTGCAGTTTGCCACCTTGAAGAAGCCTCCGACAAAGCAAAGGCTCTTGCACTGACGGCTTCATTAGCAATTTGGGTTGAAATGAAGAACTGCGAGACGTGTTCTGTGATGTCATCCTAATAAGTTGCCCGCGAAGTTAGGGTTAGGATTAAGTTGAGGGTTTAGGGTTAGGATTCCTAAACCTAACCCTTACCCCTAATTACTGCGTCGCTGAATTCTTTTTACGGCCGTATGGAACGCATGTCCCACAATTTTTCATTTCAGCCACAATTTGTTTGGCATGACGAGATTGCAAGTCCCAGGCACAACCTTATATTAGTTGCATCGTACGACACACGACAAGTATGCAATTACGTCAAGGGGTCGTTCACAAATTACGTAACGCAAAGAATTGGGGTTTGCCGAGATGTTACGCTTTGGTGCGGGGGTTGTGAAATTTTGTGGCTTTTTTGTTACGCACGTGTTAAAGGGGGGGCCCTGAAAATGTCAAAAAAATTTGCGTTACGTAATTTGTGACCGGCCCCCAAAATGGTTGAACTGAAAAAATAGTCTGTTCAACATGGCCTTAACACTCTTCAGACCGAATATATAAAAAATCGTTCCAAACGGAACGATGACTTTTGAAGTAAAAAAAGGACATTTATTGTTTAATTTTGACTTCAAATCTATGTTTTGTATTAAGAATACATGTTACAAATTATATTTGTGCTAAAAAATATTCAGCTTTCACTTATTTTGACTTTGAAATTACACGCAGAAAAACGTAAACACTGAATTTGTCCGTCCGCCATTTTGGATTTTTTCCGATCAACTCGACTTAACAGGTCGTAAACAAAATGCAGTCTGAAAATGACTACAATGCATCTAGCGATGTAGATTCCTGTTTTGATGATTATTCAGAGGACTTGGAAACGTCTGATGAGTTGGATGGCGAAAATACAGCTCAGAACAACTCAGATCACCAGCCGTACATGTAAAGGTAATGTTAACGAAATGACAGCTGATTTTGAAAAGTAGTAAAACAGTCGTTTTAGTGGGCTATTGTAGTCAGTATAGCTGCTTTCTGTTTGTTTTTGAAAAAAAGAAACAAATATTTCACCTTTCAAACAGTTAACAAAGAACTCATGGCACCAGGAAATAAATATAAAGTGAATCTGACGTAACTTCTGAATCAGCTGATTTTTCTGACCTCATTTGCCCTGTGTCTCTGCTTTTAAAAATTATTATTTACATCATATGACTTTATGATTGACAGTATTCCTTTGTACTGAAAATGTAATGTGTGTCAATTTTCGTGTGTACACTAAACTGTAACTTTGAATTCTATTGTTGATCTGTAAAAATTAATTTTAAATTGTTCTTCTTGCAGATGTTTTTGTTATGATGGAATTGATGAAGTCCCACCTTCCAACCCTCCACCTTTTTCGCCTGAGAGGGTTCCAGTCTGCAACTGTCAGAGGTAAGCACCAGAGAAAATACAAAGCAGTTTTTGAGACCCATTGACTTCTTCAAACTGTAATTTTATGAAAGAATAATAGAAAATATATATAAGAAAAGGGTGTTTCCTGTTTGACAGTATATTAGAGAGAAGCCAACAAAATGGGGGATGAAATTATGGGTTCTTGCTGATGCTGTTAGTGGATATACTTTGATGTTTATTTAGGTAGGATCACTGCAAATGGACCATTTGGTTTAGCTTATACTGTAGTTAGTTATGAAAGTAATGGACAAGAGTGACCAGCCAATTAACAAGTACAATGTTTTGAGAAAGACCAATAAATATTGGAAAACTCTTTTTTTTCATTTTCTGGATATTGCTATGGTAGATGCTTACATTTTATTTCAAGACTAGCAGAAAAAACACCCAAATGTAGAAGACCAGCTAGATATGGTCAGCTAGATTTTACAGAAGAACTAATCCGGAATTGGGGAACAAAAGTTTGTATGATGATGCACTACTCGCTTCAAAGCCACCAGTTTTTTCTCAGCACACCATGGACCCCAAGTTTACAGAGACAAAAAGAAGTTGTAAGCTTTGATATCAAATTGTAAAGATTGAAATAAAAATTTAAATGTAAAGTTTGTAATATTTTCTTAAAATGTGTTCATGCAGGTAGGAATTGTCTGTCAGAATACCACAAGCCTTAGTAGGAAATATATAAAGATGTGTTGAGTCTTTATTATGTCACCCTCATAACTGATTTTACTTATGTGTTAGTGATCATACAGTGTTACACTAGAAATATGTCTACTGAAGTCATATTTCATTATTTTAGCTAAGATGTTGCAGCTACCTAAAATAACTGTAATGTATTCAGTGGAAGATTTTTAAAAAAAAATATTTTTTTTGGAAAAGCCTAGTTATGTAACATTTCAAAAGTTTGCATAATTTTATTATTTAATGTTGAATTGTTTTGGAAATGTAACATGGAATGCAGAAATGGTTAGACTACAATAAAATATGACTGTTGTTAATTGTTCTGATAATACTTTATTTTTTTCTTCTTTGTGAAATATCATGTTTATAATTTTTGTGTATTTTTCCTGTTGACTTTCCTTCAATTTTTAAAAACTCGCATCAATATAAATTTTTAAAATATTAATTTTACATCTAAATATGGTAGTCTCTTCAATTACAAACAATTTGATGTATAACACTCTTGCGTAGACTTCAAATTATAATGTATCAAGGAACATTAGAAGTCAGATATGTCAGAGTATGAGAAAATGATACAAAATATCAGGTCTGAAGAGAGTTAAAACAGAATTCAGAATTGTAGTAAAAAGGTGTTAGGGTTAGGAACATTACCATAATTTTAACCCTAAGGACATGGGTAATTTATTTGTATGTCATCGATGAACGTATCCCACTGTGTTTCATTTCGAACTACACAAAATTTACCACACCAACAGCGAATGCAACAAAAATAACGGGTTCAAATGAAGACCTGTGAGAACTGTGTTCGATGTCATCTAAATAAGTCGACTACGTCGTTAGGGTCATAGGATTATGGTTTAGGGTAAGGTTAAGGATTCCTAAACCCTTTACACATTATTATGGGAAGCTGCTGCGCAAGACAGAACCGCCTGGCGGACATCTCTTCGTAAAGGTGCAACGGCATCCAGAAAAGAAGCAGCGGAGACAGGCAAGAAAAGCCCGTGAAATGAAACCTTCCCCTGAAGTGAACATTCCATGCCCATACTGTTCAAGATCTTTCCAGGCCCGCATTGGGCTCACCAGTCACCTTCGTACCCATAGACATACTTAACATATTTTTAATAATTGGATGAACAGGGTGGTCTTCATCACCAGTGATGGACGAACAACAACACATTATTACCGCATCTCTGAATTACTTTTAAAGCTGTTTCGAACACACGTTACAATATTCTTCATTTCAACAAAGTAATGTGTAACAACGAAGAGAGAAAACAAAATCAAAAGCGATACACAGACATACACTTCACAAAGGAAGGCGTGGTGGACAGATT
Organism: Oreohelix idahoensis; assembly: GCA_024509875.1. Classification (NCBI taxonomy): domain Eukaryota; kingdom Metazoa; phylum Mollusca; class Gastropoda; order Stylommatophora; family Oreohelicidae; genus Oreohelix; species Oreohelix idahoensis. The sequence goes on along the minus strand of JAMPIV010007662.1, from coordinate 20,199 downwards.
CACATAACACGTCTTACCTTGCGTGTTAGCCCTGCGACGATTATCTAACCGAATCGTCGATCAGTTGTTGACCTTTGCCTCCTGTATAAAATCCAAGATTTTAACATTTTACTGTACTTGGCTTTCACATAAACTGACTAACTTTCGAATTGGCAACACACACACAAATCCCGTGCTGAAAATCCACGTGCGGTTATGAAGAAGAAAACCGCAAAGGTAGACACCTAGGTGGTGAAAAACTCCTGAATCAAAACAGCAATTGTATATTACAACCTAAACGTAATCATCTACCTCAACTTTGGAGTTTCTTCTGAGACTGGCGGTTGAATTTTCCAACTCGTCTGTTCGCGAGGTTTTTTTTTTTTAACCCTTTTCACTCGACCTGTATATCCCGTCTTTTTTTTTTTTTTTCACGGCGCGGTGAATCTAGTTGAGATCTTCGTTCGCTCTTGGTGCAGCGTTGAAGACTTTTCGGGCTTTCACGGGCTTTCTTGTGTGAAAAAAATTTACTTCTAAGTGTGTTTAACTTTATTATTTTTTTTTTTCGGACCAATTACGGCGAAGGATTAATCTGCAAGGCCACTATGGTTGGAGACGACACCTATTTATGGCAAAGACTGGCTCAGAAAGGAGACAAGAGACGGGTAGAGGGAGCATAAAAGGGGTCTCTCTGAATGATAGATCAGAGATAAACCGTTTTAACGCGACGCTCAGTGTCATAAATAAGCTTGAGAGACAGTTTCTGTCGTATATGTAACTTGCTTTGATTGATGTATTCGGTTCTGTTTGAAAATTTTAGTGATCTATTTTGCTGTTATGTTTTAGAAATATAATCTATTTATAGGGCTGGCCTTAGGGAGGGGCGATCGCCGTGGGAGCTGAGGGCAAAATGTCGCTGGAACGCAAAAAAGAAGCAAAAAAACTTTTTTTTAACGATTTACACAGGGAGAAAACAAAGATATTGAATAAATGCAGAAAACAGCACTGCATGATGTAGAGTCAAACATTTACCTTGGGAGGAATAATAGACACGGTTGGAGGGACAGACAAGGATATCAAAATATGAACACAAAAGATTAGAGGAGCTTTCATAGCATTGAGAAATATTTGGTGATGAACAGAAATCAGGTTCAACACATAAATCTGAATCTTCAATTGAAATGTCAATTCAGTCCTATTGTGTGGCTCTGAAACATGGAGAACAATAAAAAATATCAAACAAAAAGCTACAGACGTTCATAAATGGATACTTGTGTAGAATAGAAGGATTGAAGTGGTACGACAAGATCTTTAATGTGGACATGAGATGACAAGAACCAGACAAGTGCCAGTGGAACATGAGATGAGAAGATGACGCTGGAGATGGATAGGACACACATTCAGGAAACTTGTTGATAGCATTACGAGGTAGTCCTTGTTCCGGACTCCCCATTGTAAGAGAGGTAGAGAAAGACCTAGGAACACATGGAGAAGAGAGCTGGAAACTGACATGAAGAAAATAAAAGCTTATGGCACCAGACATGAAAACCTGGCATACGTTTTTCAAGGTCTATGTTCCTTGGAGAGCTCATTGTCGTAGATTTGTGATAGGGGAATTAAGACATAGATTGGTCCCTTCTGAATAGATTAGAACCGGTGATAGCTCAGTGAGAGGTAACGTAAAGAAAATAGATTTTCACGGGTGAGATGGTGGAAAATGATAGATTCTGTCCCTGACACTCGAGAAGCCTCTCTCGGTCAGCCTATCTCTACAACAGAACTAGACGAGTCAGACAGTCTATTAGAATATATATAGTAATATATATATACCACTCACATACACAACCACATAAGTGACGACAGTTAGACGCACAGACGGGACCCAAAGATGCAGCAATAGTGAATGCAGTCAGCGACCCATAGCTTGACTGCTTGCATCAGGACCAGCGAACCAGAGCTGGTCAAGACCGTACTCCACCTCCACGTGGTGGTCCTGGAAACAGTCTGCAGCAGTGCAGTCTGGCTGAGCGAGTACGGATCGCAATGGGAAGGCAAACCCGGTCCCTAAAAAATGCCGTACTGAAGTCGGATGTGTCGACCGAAAGGTGCAGATATCACAGCTACGGCGTAAACAGACACAACGCAACCACCGTCCTTTTCAGGGCGAACGAGGAAGAAGAAAAAGACGCACAGACGTGAAAACTATAACACTGAAAATATAGATATTTTGAGACGAGCTGACCGACACACTTGAATAAGTTTATGTAAATTTTATTTATCATAAGAGAATTCACCACAATCATAAATTTGACTATGAATCACAAATAAATACACATAGGTTAAAGAATTACTAACTGAATATTAGACTCATAGGTGTAATCCTTTCCCCCTCTGTTTAGCCCACGGTCCTGTTAGAAGAAAAGTTATAGCCCCCAAAGAGTCACAGATTTATACGCTATGGTCTAGGATTTCCCTCTACAGTTAAGAACAGAGTTGATATATTAATCTATTCTAAGAGGAAAGAAAAACCCATTAGATCCACAACTAGCATATAAGAAATACAAAGTGGGTGAAATTTGTTATACGATAAAAGAGTCACTCATTCATGCTCTCATTCTATTCATACAACAGTGGCCACTGACAATCTTGCTACTTACAGACTGGATTTTTCCCTTTCTGGAACAATTTTTGGGACATACACACATACAGCAACGCCAGTTATTTTTCGCCAAGAGAACCCCATCTTTTCAAAAGACAGAATCAATCTACTGTTCCGGGGAGCGTTCCCTTGGTTATTATTATTTGGATTACTGGTTATGTCACTAGGAAAAAATCAGTTCAGGTAAGAGATTCCACTTAGCTCACAGTGTCAGAATCTTGAGGTTTCCAGTACTTTAGGAAATGTCAGGTTGGTAACTTCACTCAGCATAAACAATTGATTGTCACACCACAAATTGATCAAAAACCGTCGGAAATGTTACTGTTTGTAATGTTTTCTCGCCACAGGGGTTGAATGTACATGTGATTTAGGGAAGAAATATAATCTGGCTCGATAGGCCCAGTTATTGCATTTAGTCTTAAAGTTCGTGAAAATGGGTACTCTGTTTCTTTCTGGATGCAAACACAATGCCAGACAGGTTGTAACTTGTAAACCCACGTATTTAAAGACATAAAAATGTTTTCTTCTAGGATATTCTCATATACTGAAACCGCTGGTAGAAGTTGGGCTTTACTCAGAATACTGTATATAGAAAAAGAAACATACAGAATACTTAAACATAATATTATACACACATCCTATCCTACCCTCGCGTAAACATAATATTCACTTCTGTTATTAACTGAAATCAGAAACTATAAGCTCAGCGCTTGTCTCATCGTTTAAAACGTCCGTGAAATAAATTATAGTCATTACAAAAATCAATCATCATGAATTAGAAATACCTACGTATTTCGTCAATAATCAATGATGAATCAGTGCATTAATTTAGATGGTAAAACTATTATCTGACTGGTTACTAGCAATTAAATTAAATTTATTAATAGCCGAATGAGTTTAGATAGAAATATAATTTATTTGCTATCCACTGTAACACAGTAAACTTTAGAGAATTATAACTGAATTATCATTTAATCACTCTACACTGAAATCTAGAGAGGATATACTTCGAACTAACAATTAATCACTCGACAATACTAGTCAATATATATCACCTTCACAACAGAACTACAGGCTATCACCACGAAACTGAGAACTGCACTACACAGGTATTCTAGAACGAAGGAAGCTGTCTTCTGACTGAGAAGTACTGAATGAATGAGAGTTTGATTTCCAGAGTATATATCTCTCTGAAATCAAAGGAAAATATTACGTCTAAAACCCGAAAACCAGACTCATTTGCCAGATGTAGCACCTACGTCCGGATTTACATATTTCCGTACTCATTCTACGAATAAAACGAATTCTACACACCCTTACCGAAACCAGACTTAACACCTAAAGTAAATTCTCTCGATCTGATCAGACATCGGCAATAAAACTTACAGTGCGCGTTTTACACATTCTGCTTCATATGGCCGTTCCCAGCGATCAATGTCTTTCATCTCAAATCTTTCACCGAGAATAATTAACTATAGGCGAACAGATCAAATGTAGTGGGTTTGATGGTATTGTATGATGGTGATATTACTAAATGTAATGTATGAGGCCAGCTGTGAAGGCTCCTGAGATAAAATATAGTTGTGAATTGTCAGGCCTTTCTTGCTACCACTACGACCTCACACTCAATTTTTTTTCTTAATGAATGTAGCTATGCAAAATGTCTAGGGTAATGATGTGTAATGTGGTGTGATAGTTATAGATACACCCACATATATTTAAGCAGACTAATAATATTTAACAAATATTATAATACACTGAACTAACTCAAGAGTGTAAAATTTTTGATAGAATTATATTACATTTATTTTGTTCTGGATCAAGTTTTATGTTGACCAGAACTTTTTTTTAAAAAAAGGATTTAAAAATTATGAAAGAAATGCATGGAATGTTACATAATAAATGCAAGAGTGTACATATATAAGTACTAGACTAGTTAGTTTTATTAAAATGTTCTAGTAGTCATCTACTTGGGAGGATAGTTAATGCTTGTGCTGTTGGGGTGGCCTCATCACACCTGTCTATATTGACTACACAGTGTCCAGTAAATTACAGGAATTTTATGGGGTATTAGTAACTAAAAGGCGTTGGTGAACTTCCAGCAGACCAGAGGCTCACTCAACTTGCATATGTAGCTCTGGTGCTGAAATCTGGTGGTCCCACCTCTCCGTGCTGGCGGGCAATAATAGTGGTCTCTGTCACAACGTACTGCACAGATACACTCGAGTAAAATCACCAACTGAATGGACACCGCCTTGTTGACAACTGAAACTCACAGCTCTGCAATCAAAGTATTGGCTATGTGTCAAAATTCTATTCTCTACCCACGTCTGGACACAACACGGACACAACAACCACATCATACAGACAGGTCAGATCTCTCTGACCAAACAGCACATTTACCATGGTGGTTTTACATCAGATAGGTCCTCCCAGACTATAGATTCTGAAAAATATTTATTAGTTTCCTTCCCTAAAAGTGGATAGGTAATATGTTTCATTATTCTCAACACTTGATCTGTCTTTCCTAACCCTTGCTGGAGTTTATGTATATTGTTGGTCCCTAGACCCTGACTTGGGCGGGGGGTCTAGAGCAAATCCCTACTGTTTGTAAGGCTAGATTATGATATGGCATTATCAAATCACTCGAACATTAAACAATATTCAAAATATACAAAGAAATAATTTCAATCTTACCAGATTATGAATAAAGAACACAGAAATGCTAGCAAAACTCAGCTGAGCTGCTGGCTATAGTATGGCGTCCCTGAACTTATTTCACTTTCTTTCATTTGGAAATCACCACACTTTAAAATACTGTGTCTATCATCGAACAACTATTGAGGAATGGCCCCACTTGCGCGTCTGAGCGCCGATAAAATGATTGTCTGTGGCCAATCACTGCCTAGGTTTATTTCAAATTCAAATTTCCTACCCTAAAGTCATTTCAGTCATGCTTCAGTCAAGTATGGATGTTTATCTGTTAGTCTGTCCGTCTCTACTTGTTTTTTTTTTCAAAAACGTACTTGATTTTTGAACCAACCTTTCTCTCCCCTCCAAAATTTTGTCGTTAAAAGTTATATTTAGACACAGCTCCCACCAATGTCCCTTCGCTTCCCTACTAAGTAGATTTGAACACCTGCGTCTCAAGGTCGTGTTTTTTGTGCAAATAGCGACACTTTTTATTCCATACAGTCTGTCGCTGATGTGAACAACACTGTCTTTTGTCATTATCTTCAATATTATCTATCCGTCTGTAAAATTAAGAACATATTAGTTCACTGCTCAGAATGGGCCATCCGGCCAGCTAATTTTTATATTCCTAACATTAATATTACGAAAAAGTTACTTTTTAATTTTTGTAATATTCCAAACATCTGCGTTCTGCCGCTGAATTCAAATCAAAGGCTTGGTATCGCAAAAGCGACCAATAAATGACTGTGGCGTAACATATCCAAGGTCCCTTCTGTCGAGTTCCTTACTTTATGTCAACTTGGGAAACGTGACTTTTCTCCGTTTCCCCCCCAATTGCGTCTCCTTAGCCTTTCTAGTCTCACGCAATCTTTCCAGTCATATTTTTTCCTTTTTATCCGCCGTTCCCCTCCTGTCTAGCAAGTCAATTTTTATGGAGGGTGATGACCCGCGGTCTGGGCGATCATGTACTATCAGCAGCCTACGCATTATGTTTTTATCCTTACATGTTATCTTTGGAGGTATTTTACCGTTGTATCTCTGTCAATTTCACTACACATCTCCCCACTTGAAAACATGCCTATGGCAAGTTCCAAAACCAGCGATACACATAGGTAAAATTACTCCTCACGTCTGCCACTACTCTAATTTTGATCACAGGGGTGCCGATTGAGGAAATCTGCACCGACATTCAATTTACGGCTTGCATAAGCGACTGGTTTCAGTTCCCCATCAGGTGAAGATGATCTTTGCAACAAAGCCCCTCCTAGTCCTACATTACTTGCATCGGTTCTTAAGACAAAGTCCTGTGTCAAATCAGGCAGTTTGAGAATAGGCTTGCTAGTGAGTTTTTCCTTTAACTCTTGGAACGCTAGTTCACATTGTGCAGTCCAAATAATTTTATCTGGAAGTCCCTTGCGAGTCAGATCAGTCAGAGGAGCACAAATAGCGTTAAAATTCTTGATGTATTTCTGATAAAATCCGCATAACGACACAAATGATCGCACGTCCTTTTTTGTTTGCGGCCTAGGTGCTCTCTGCAGTTTTTCCAAGTTCTTAGGATCAGGGGTCATATTACCCTGATATACAGTGTGTCCCAAGAATTCCAACTCTTTGCATCCAATACAACATTTTGTTGGCCTAGCAGTTAAGTTCGCCTCCCGAAGTCTATCAAACAACATCTCCAGAGCTTCAATGTGTTCTTCAAATGTCTCTGTGGCGACGAGAATATCATCCATGAAATTCGTGATACATGGGTTATTCAGGGGATCCAACAATTTGCGCATCATCCTTGAAAACACACTCGGAGCATTTTTCAGTCCGAATGGTAGCATATTGAATTCATAATGTCCATCCGAAGTGCTAAAAGCCAAATAAGGTCTCACTTCAGGCTTCACTGGGATCTGGTAATAGCCTTTACTAAGATCCACCTTTGAAAAGTATTTTGCCTTGTTCAGTCTGGCAAATAACTGTTTTGTGTCTGGTAATGGATCCACTTGTCCTTCTGTGACAGCATTCAGTTTCCTGTAATCTATGCACAGTCTGTGTTCCCCAGACGGTTTTCTCAACAAAACGACACTAGAACTAAAAGATGATTCACTGTGCGAAATAATCCCCTCCTTCAACAAATACTCTATTTCTTCCTTCAATGCCTTCTCCTTCGCGAACGGAATAGAATAGGCTCTCATACAGATTGGGTTTGAGTCTACCAGTTTCATGTCATACTGTAGCAAATTTGTATAGCCTGGTTTATCTGTTAATACATCTGTATGTTCCTCCAGAACCTGTTGAACTCTCTCCCTCTGGTTTTTAGTCAGGTGCTTACTGACTTTTACCTGTGCTGCGGTTTCACAAGGATGTAATGGGTATTCATGTGAGGTGAGTGGTTCTTTTTGCATCTGGGTTGCAATAGCCAAGGTCAATAAGGGGGTGCTTTCCTGGAGTGGTCTGTCCAGATACTTCTTTAACAGGTTTACATGATAAACTTTCTCCTTCCCCTTTTTGTCAATTTTATAGTTTGTTCTAGACACCTTCTCTAGAACCGTATATGGACCTTGCCAACCAATTTGTAATTTATTCTGGCTTCCGGGTAGTAGAAGCAGCACCTTCTCTCCGACTGCAGGTTCCCTGTCCTTTGCCTTCCTATTAAAATATGCTGCATGTTTCTTCCTGGCTTGCTTCAAATTATCATTTGCCAGTTTCCATCCAGCTTTCAAACGAGTGGTCAGTTCGTTCACGTATTGATACGATGAGGTAACAGTCTCTTCCGCCTTCTCATCTGTCCAGGTCCTTAATAGAGCTTCTAATGGACCTTTTATTGGCCTCCCAAATAGCAGAGTTGCGGGAGCCATCCCGGTTGAACTATGTGGTACCTCCCGGTACGCAAACAATGCGGCGGGCAGGAATTGATCCCACAGATCCGGTTTTTCGTGTGCCAGCTTTCTCAGGATAGAAATGAGAGTCCCGTTGAACCTCTCTACCTGGCCGTTCCCTTGTGGATGGTACGGACTACAATGAAAGTGTCTGGCTTGAAATAGCTTAAAAACTTCTTCCGTTAGTTTCCCCTTGAACTGAGAACCATTATCCGTCAAGATTTGATGCGGGAATCCTAATCGGGTAAATATTGTAAGTAGTGCCTCTGCTACATGTTTTGAATCAATTGATGGCAGGGCTACCGCCTCTCCCCACATAGAACAAGTGTCCACCAGAGTAAGGATGTAACTGTTCCTCCTCTTGGTCCGAGTGAGAGGTCCTACAATATCCACTGCAACCCTCTCAAAAGGTGTTCCCACTATGGGCATTTCCCCTAGAGTTGCAGGAGCAGTCCAGTGCTTTGGAGCTACCCTTTGACATTCTGGGCAGGACTTGACATATCTTTTTATATCCTCCGTTATCCCTGGCCAGAAGTAATGACAAGCTATACGCTGTCCTGTGGCGCTGATCCCCATGTGACCACTGAAGGGAATCGCATGCCCGAGTTCCATCACTTTATCTCTATATGAAGTGGGAAGAACCAGCTGGTTGTGACCATTTGTTCCAGTTCCGGCCTTCCTGTATAAGAGTTTGTTCTTCATGAAATATTCCCCCTTGCTCGGAGGTGTGTGGCATTTGGGCAATTTTTTAAAACAGGGCTTGAGTGTCCTATCCTCAGCCTGCGCCTTCCTCATCTCCTCTGGATGAGCATTTATAGGTTCACCTTCTTCCTCCTTCTTCTGTGACCTGGTCTGCACTGTCGCCATGATCACAGGTTTCTCGGGATTCCCCAAGAAGACGTATCTACACCCCAATATCAGAGGGTAGATTGGTTCATCTATCACTGCTGCTCTGATTTCTTCCTCCACATAGCGAGTTTTCACCGTTATCCTTGCGATGGGAAGTGTCATGAGTGGTATGTCCTTAGTCGCCCCTTGTATTTCCACTGTTTCTGTGGTATACTGACTTGGGTCCACTAGGCTAGACTTCACAACTGAATCATAATCCAAACCTGTATCATAAAGGCACCTTATGGTGACCCCATTACAAATAACATCCTCACAAACTGGGGGGTGATAAGGTTCCTGTTGTCCATTAGGATTAACCTTTAATCTTCGCGTCCCCGACTTCATTGCAGCAATGTTTGAAGGTTTCCTTCTACAAAATTCGGTGTTATGGTTATCCTTCTTGCACCATTTACACCATCTTTTTCCTTGGTTCAACGGTTTTCTTTCATTGAACTTTTGGTCATTGAACTGTGAGTTTCTGTCGCGATAGTCATTTCTTGGCCGCTCAAAGTTTGTCCTACCTTTATTTCCCTGCTCTCTATTATCAAATTTATTAAATTGCTGTGGAGCTTTAAAATTGTCTATGTGCTTCTTTTTAGCACCACTTACCTCTGCCTGAGCTGCCTGATACCTCTCAGCAACATTTAAAATTTCCCCCAACTTCTCTGCACCTTGTTCCATGAGAAATTTTCTCATGTCTGGAGCCATGGACTCTCTCAATTGCTCAATCATGATCATTTCTTTAAGATCTTGGGTCTTCCCCAGAGCCGTCCATTTCTCCAAATAGGTTTCTAGTCTAGCAGAGAATTGGTGGTATGTCTCCCCAGACAACAGTTTGGCATTTCTAAATTTCTTACGATAAAATTCACCATTCTTCTCGTACCTTAATAACAAAGCCTGCTTTAACATGTCATAATTGTCTTGGTCTTCCCTGTTCATTTTGGCAAATACTTCATAAGAAGTACCTCTCAATCCCTGTGATAGCTTTAAACTCCACCTCTCTCTCTCTAACCCATATGTAGTAGCTAATAACTCAAAACGTCCTAGGTACCCCTCTATGTCATCGTCTTTTTCAACAAAATGGTCTAAATGAAACCCCATAGCTGAGTTTGAGGCTCCCAGACTGGGCGTAGCATCTGAGGCAAAAGGGCTGGCACCATTTTCAGGAGCCGGGCCTTGTAATTCCAGCTCCCTTAGTCGTAATTCGTGCTCCCTTTGCAACCTTCTATCTTCTGCCTCCCTTTCGGCAGTCAACCTTTTTTCTTCTGCCTCCCTTTGCTGTCGTTTTTCTTCTGCCTCAATCTGCAGCCTCTTAATTTCTCTATCAGCCTCAATTTGTAACCTCTTCTCTTCAGCTACCTTTCTATCTTCCCTTTCAATATATTTATCACATTCAGCCGTTACATATTGAATTAAAATTTGACCATCCATTCCCATCTCCTTTGCGGTCAGCACAGCAGCTGATCGGAATTTTGCTAGCTCCGCCATACTTTTCAGACAATATAATAATATACAAGCTAAATCTCTAACCAGTAAATACACTAAGTACTTCTTATGACTATAGTCTAACTAATTCTAACTAACCAGTTAACTAATTAATTATCACTGGCTGTGAAGATTCACCAACTTTTATCTGCAGGGACACTTTTAATTTTAAAGGGAATTTCACAATTTTTTTCCCCTAATTTTATTTCTCCAACCAGGAGATCCTAATATTACTGTTGGGCTAATTATCCCTGGACAAGACCCCAATGTATGTAGTGGGTTTGATGGTATTGTATGATGGTGATATTACTAAATGTAATGTATGAGGCCAGCTGTGAAGGCTCCTGAGATAAAATGTAGTTGTGAATTGTCAGAAGGCCTTTCTTGCTACCACTACGACCTCACACTCAATTTTTTTTCTTAATGAATGTAGCTATGTAAAATGTCTAGGGTAATGATGTGTAATGTGGTGTGATAGTTATAGATACACCCACATATATTTAAGCAGACTAATAATATTTAACAAATATTATAATACACTGAACTAACTCAAGAGTGTAAAATTTTTGATAGAATTATATTACATTTATTTTGTTCTGGATCAAGTTTTATGTTGACCAGAACTTTTTTTAAAAAAAAAGGATTTAAAAATTATGAAAGAAATGCATGGAATGTTACATAATAAATGCAAGAGTGTACATATATAAGTACTAGACTAGTTAGTTTTATTAAAATGTTCTAGTAGTCATCTACTTGGGAGGATAGTTAATGCTTGTGCTGTTGGGGTGGCCTCATCACACCTGTCTATATTGACTACACAGTGTCCAGTAAATTACAGGAATTTTATGGGGTATTAGTAACTAAAAGGCGTTGGTGAACTTCCAGCAGACCAGAGGCTCACTCAACTTGCATATGTAGCTCTGGTGCTGAAATCTGGTGGTCCCACCTCTCCGTGCTGGCGGGCAATAATAGTGGTCTCTGTCACAACGTACTGCACAGATACACTCGAGTAAAATCACCAACTGAATGGACACCGCCTTGTTGACAACTGAAACTCACAGCTCTGCAATCAAAGTATTGGCTATGTGTCAAAATTCTATTCTCTACCCACGTCTGGACACAACACGGACACAACAACCACATCATACAGACAGGTCAGATCTCTCTGACCAAACAGCACATTTACCATGGTGGTTTTACATCAGATAGGTCCTCCCAGACTATAGATTCTGAAAAATATTTATTAGTTTCCTTCCCTAAAAGTGGATAGGTAATATGTTTCATTATTCTCAACACTTGATCTGTCTTTCCTAACCCTTGCTGGAGTTTATGTATATTGTTGGTCCCTAGACCCTGACTTGGGCGGGGGGTCTAGAGCAAATCCCTACTGTTTGTAAGGCTAGATTATGATATGGCATTATCAAATCACTCGAACATTAAACAATATTCAAAATATACAAAGAAATAATTTCAATCTTACCAGATTATGAATAAAGAACACAGAAATGCTAGCAAAACTCAGCTGAGCTGCTGGCTATAGTATGGCGTCCCTGAACTTATTTCACTTTCTTTCATTTGGAAATCACCACACTTTAAAATACTGTGTCTATCATCGAACAACTATTGAGGAATGGCCCCACTTGCGCGTCTGAGCGCCGATAAAATGATTGTCTGTGGCCAATCACTGCCTAGGTTTATTTCAAATTCAAATTTCCTACCCTAAAGTCATTTCAGTCATGCTTCAGTCAAGTATGGATGTTTATCTGTTAGTCTGTCCGTCTCTACTTGTTTTTTTCAAAAACGTACTTGATTTTTGAACCAACCTTTCTCTCCCCTCCAAAATTTTGTCGTTAAAAGTTATATTTAGACACAGCTCCCACCAATGTCCCTTCGCTTCCCTACTAAGTAGATTTGAACACCTGCGTCTCAAGGTCGTGTTTTTTTGTGCAAATAGCGACACTTTTTATTCCATACAGTCTGTCGCTGATGTGAACAACTGTAACTGTATTTTTTTTCTTGTTGAGGTGATCACTGGCCCAAGACAGTTTACATGTTGTTAGATGTGTAGTGCGAGCGTATGATGAGTTGAGTGTGGGTGCGAATGAAGACGCGAATGTGTTTAGGCTCGTATAGATGTAGATCCTGCAACCCATACTCTCACATGCAGTAATCAAGGATGCTTTGACACTGCAGGCATGTTTCAAGACATTTATTGACGGGAACACACATAATATCAACAGGAACAGTCAGTGTAACAAGGTCATGCTGACCTGACATCGATAGGTATACATTTGGCATTCAAAAAGGTAAACATCAGAATAGACGTGCATGGTCAATAGCAAAGTTCTTCAATAATGACAGTTCGTAGCGTCGCCCTTGGCGTCTCTGACTAAACGCGTCAGATGCCTTAGTTACCTTGACACACAGGTGCAACTTGGCACTCCCTGCCAATTGCACATATCAGGCTGTAGTATAATAGCCGGAAGCACAGGCCTCGTCCTAACGTCGGCCGTGTACTTCTGTTAAATAGGTTATCACCAACCCTGCAGTAATACTTATTGTAGATAGAAGTTCCGCCAATCTGCGGCTCCCACAATATATCTTCGTCACTGGATTTCTGGACAATATAAGACTAACAGTCTTGGATGGCTACCTCGAGCACAAATATATAAGTTCTGAAATGGCGGATCAGTGAGCTGCTGTTCACCCTAGGTAATCCTTTACATGTTCTGCCACCGAAAAGCGTAATAATGCATAAAGGTCGGTATTACCTGGTAAATGAATCCTCAGAACTACACAAGGAATTCTGTCGTCATCCCGACGCACAGAGATTCACTGGGGAAAACTGCCATAGCAGATACTTCGAAGATTCTCCCCGAAAAACAATGGACTCTTGGTCCCTTCAGAAAAACAGGACCTCCCGGCTTCCCGGAAGTATATCTCACTCCCGCTTAAAAAACCTTCCCATAGGCCCACGCCGAACTGTCAACCTCTGACCCTAAAGGTCAAACACAATGAATGAATAAACAAGGGAAGACAACCCCTAATCAACCTGACATCGCAGGTAAAGACACAATTATACTTATGATACAAACATAAGCAAATAACTTGACAGATGACTCCGTCGAAAATGACAGCAACATTACTACCACCCCCCTGTAAAAAAAAAAATGCAATTTTTTTTTTTTTTAATATGTTCATGAGCAAGATAGCACCAGTATCACTTCTGTGCTCATGCAAACAATGAACCTAATATCAGGTACAATAGAAGAGGGTACAAATCATCTCCCAACATAGGAGAAAATATTTCCTTTAAGCCAAACAAACTAAGGGATACCATTCAAGAAACCTAAGTTGCTGGCAATACCAATCATATATCAAACATTACTAAATAATATAATCATAGCAATATACAAATGTCAATGCTATTTTAGCAACATATCACTGATGGATGGACAAAATGAAATTTGTTAAATTATCTAAACATCATCCAAATACATTTGTATTACAACATATTATGATATTAAGGACAGACCTAAGTCTGAAAATATATCAGGAAAAACTAGGACACAAGATTTAACTGGAATCATGTGGGCATCTAGACAATATGTCCGCCATCACATTATCCGAACCACGGATAGCTCGCACCGTGAAATGGAAAGGCTGAAGAGCAATAGCATAACGAGTAGATCTCGAGCTCTTCAAATCCTTACTTTGCATAGCCGTAAGAGCTTTTTGGTCGGTTTCCATAAAGAAATGCGCGCCCAGAAGGAACCTTTGTAGCTTAAGAATGGACCAAACCATAGCCAACAATTCACGGTCCAAAACCGAGTAATTCCTTTCTGCCGCATTCAGCTTCCTAGAAATATACATTACAGGATGCAGAGTTCCTGAATATTCCTGCATTAGTGCCGCTCCAATGCCAGTGGAAGAGGCATCACTACGAAGGACAAAAGTCTTATCAATCGTCGGTAGTCTTAAGATAGGATGAGATGAGAACAAATTCTTAACCTGATCCAATGAAGATTGGCATTCTTGGGACCAACGCACCATATTAGGAGAACCTTTTTTCAATAACGTTGAAAGTGGTGCCATAATGGAGGACAGATTCTCAATGAATCTTCCATAGAATTGTATCAATCCCAAGAGACTACGCACTTGCTTTTTTGTCTTCGGAACCGAGATATTTAATATCTTTGAAATGTTTTGGTCCTCTGTCTTCAACAGACCATGACCAACTCGATGACCTAGGAAGGAAATTTCACTAAACCCAACAAAAGCTTTAGAGGGTTTAGCAGTCAAACTATGCTCACGTAGAGTAGATAGCAATTCCTTCAGACCCACATAGTGTTCTTCCCAAGTATCGCTGAAAAGACAGATGTCGTCTAAATATGCAATGACATCTGCACGATCTGATAGAATTCGTCGCATCATGCGCACGAAAGTCGCTGGGGCGTTCATAAGCCCGAAAGGCATAAAATTCCATTGAAACAGACCCCTAGGTGTCGAAAAAGCAGTGAGAGGTTTGGCGTGTTCCGTCAATGGGACTTGCCAATAACCTTTCGACAAGTCTAGTTTAGTAAAGAATTTAGCTTTAGAAAGTCTAATAAGTAGATCATCTAATAACGGCATAGGTTCAGCATCGAACTTCGTAACTTGATTTAATTTGCGATAATCAACGCAAAGACGTATGTTATTGTCTTTCTTTCGAACAATAACTATCGACGAAGAATAAGCTGAAGTGGATGGTTCAATTATTTGTAGTTGAATCATTTCATCCAATTCTTTCTCGACTTGTTCTTGAAAATGAATAGGTATTGGGTATGGTCTTACTCTGATCGGATTACGATCAGTAAGTATGATGTCATGTTCTATGACATCTGTGTGTCCAGGAATGTCGGTAAGGACATCCTGATATGATTGTAACGTAGAGGATACTTGACGTTGTTCCTCAAAAGACAAGTTAGAAGAGACTGTAACGTCTCTCCACGATTCCGTTGAAATAAGTGGAATCGTAGGAAGAGGTAAGTTCACGTCAGAAAAAATAGTTTCCTCATCCTGTATAACGGACAGGGATGAGATGTGACCATGTTGAACTGGAGAGTCGTCCGTCGCCTGGAAAATAGGCTGTAAATAGTCTGGACGTTCAATAAACTCTGTTAACATATTTATATGGAAGGTTTTATGCCTTCCATCCACATCGACAATATAGTCGACATCAGAAATTTTCGAGACTATAGTGTATGGACCCTTCCAAGAAATGAGAAGTCTATTCTCTCTTGAGGGCAGTAAGACATATGCTTTGTCTCCAGGACAAAGTTGACGTAGGCGTCTTTTCTTATTAGCAAATCGCCTAGCTTTTTCTTTCGCAAATTCGGAAGATGAAGTTGCTAACCTGCACGATTCGATAATCTTTTCTCTAAGAGCTATAACATATTCATATGACGATTGTGTATCATCGTCAATATTATCGGAAGTTATCAAATCGTGTAACAAGGACATTGGCCCGCGCGGTTGCGCGCCAAAGACAAGTTCGAAAGGAGAAAACCCTGTATGCTCGTTGGGAACCTCTCTATAGGCAAAGAGGACTGCAGGTAAAACCCTGTCCCAATCTTCAGGATGATCCTCCGTTATCTTGCCAAGTAAGTTCTTTAGTGTCCTGTTAAGACGTTCTACCAATCCATTGGACATTGGATGATAAATACTACTGAGAGACCTTTTAATGTCTAGCGTAGCCATTACCTGAGACATAACGTCCGAAATTAACTGAGTGCCGTGATCCGACAGTATTTCTCCGGGGAATCCCAGACGAGAAAATACGAGCCAAAGAGCATCAGCGATATCGACAGTTGATATGCTCTTCAGAGGAATAGCCTCTGGCCAACGCGTGCACATGTCCACGCAAGTGAGGATAAATTGGTGTCCTCTGGCTGACTTAATTTTGAACGGACCAATGATGTCTATAGCCATTTTCTGAAACGGCCGAATCGGAATATCTGCAGCCTGAATAGGAGCAGCATGTCTCGGACCCCTAGACTTGACCTCTTGACAAATTTTGCAAGATCGGCAATAAATTCGGATGTCTTTATTCACGAATGGCCAAAAGAATGACGCAAGGACTCTAGTTTTAGTTCTGGAAAAACCCATGTGTCCCGCACACTGAGAATCGTGTGCATGCCGAAGAATTAAGGCTCTCATACACTTAGGCACAAGAATTTGCGAGTGCATAGACTTGTCCGAGTGTTGTACCATTCGTACCAATATACCATTCTTCATAGTGATATACGATTTGTGATTCGTATTTTGATTGGGATCCCCTTTCTTTGCAAGAAGGAAGTATTTCTTCAAAGAAGGATCCTCTTCTTGACGTTTAACAAACGAGTCATGGGAAATCACCAAGTGCTCGTCTTGGCTATCAACTTCATTACTATTATAAGATGAAGTTGGGGGATTAAGAGCTTGAGCTCTTGTCACCACTGCATTGACCGTTTGAATGTTTTTTTCTTCCCAACTAGAAATTTGTTGCGGGGTGCATTCCTTAACCCCATGAATACGACCGATTATAAGATCCGCAATAGGATTAGGAAGAAGACATGCATGGACATCTCCTGTGAAGAAAGGAGTGTCAATCCTAATAATAGCAGTAGGATAGCTTTCCATAGTACCACCAAATGTAACACATTTGATTGTTTTTCCCGTGGCACAGCAAGGATCTATCAGAGACTCCTTAACCCCGACGGTAGTACATCCCGAATCGAAAAGTACTGAGACTAGCCTATCATTTATTAGACCTTTATGTAAGATGAGAGATCCTCTCCCATCATGCGCAACTGTAGCAGGTAGAGCAGGAAGAGGGTGACCACAACTTAGCGTAGATACAGTTGATGAGTCAAACAATGTTAAGCATTGGGGGCATTCAGTTGCTCTCCCAAAATCGAAAGCACAACCAGTGATAGCCCTAGAGTTACCACTATCATTTACTGTATTACAGACTCCATCAAACTCTTGTTGCGCAGAGTTTGCCTGTTGGTAAGGTCTTTTTTTGTTAAACCTAGGTCTACCTCGATTATCATTTCCCCTGTAATTATTTCGACTATCATTTCCCCTGTAATTGTTATCATATTGCCTATTGTAATCATCATTCCGGTTTGAATCCCGGTTTCTAAATTCACCATCGTCATAATCTTGACGTCGAGAATGATTACCTCGAAAATTTGAATAGTTATTATTTGGATAGCCTTTACGAAAGTGTCTCAAATTATTACCACTAAAATTACGAGAACTACCATCTTGTCTCCACTGCATAGACGAAGAACCATCATGTGTTGGATTACTCCGCTTCTGAGTGTAATTTTGATTACTTCCCCTATTCCAATTTTGTTGAGCACCCTGAAATTTTTTTCTGAAATTAGGGCCATATGGTGTTGCCGAAGCAGCTGGCAACCCTTCTTTCACTTTAGAATTGCTAACTGTAGCATGGGGATGTGCTGTGGCATACTGACAACAGTATTCCTCCATTTCTTTTAAGTTTTTAGGCTTACGCTCATGAAGGAATGCAAGAAAAGAATCATTAACAGATGACAAAACCTTATCTCGCAATAATAAGTCCATTAGACCTTCATATGTTTTCTCAATCTGAGACAACTCAACCCATCGTGTAAATGTACGACGTATCTTTGTAACAAAATCAGAGAAATCTACTCCATTTTCTGGCAACATTGTCCTAAAACGAAGACGATAGTCTTCTTGTTTTAATTGGTATTTCTTTAGTAATGCTGCCCTGACAACATCATAATTAGTCCTCTCATGTTCGTCTATTGTCATAAGAGTAGTCACTGTGTCACCTGTAAAAAATGGCATCAGTTGTTCAACATATTTTTCCTTTTTTATGTTATGCGTATCGCACAAAAATTGGAATCTATCTAGATAATCTGCTACGTCATCCTTTAAAGGATTGAAATGAGGCAATTTAATCCTACTAACAAACTCCTTTGTCGTACTCGAAGTTGTTTGCTGAGCACCCGTACTCGCCAATTTCAATTTCTCTAACTCCAAAATTGCGAGTTTTTCATCAAGTTCCATCTTCTGTTTTCTTTCCTCATGTTCCATTTTTCTAATTTCAGCCTCAGCAGCAGCTTGAAGTTTTTTTTCCTCTGCAGCAGCTTGAAGTTTTTTTCCCTCTGCAGCAGCTTGAAGTTTTTTGTCTTCCATTTCCATCTGGAATTTTCTTTCATCAGCTGCAGCTTGAGCTTTCCTCTCCTCAGCAGCAGCTTGAGCTTTTCTCTCCTCAGCCTCTCTTTGATACCTTCTTTCTTCAAGTTCTAATCTTCTATTCTCAGCTTCTAGCTTCTTTAGTTCAGCTTCTGCTTTCAATTTAATTTCCTCTTTTTGTTTCTTTTCTTCTGACTTTAATGCAATGGCGAATTGAGCAGATGAATATTCTTCCAATTCTTTACCAGACTTACCAAGGGTCAACCCTTGCTGGATGAAGAAATCCAATGTAGACATTCTGTCTAATGAGATCAGAAACCTGAAAAAAAATTAAATAAATTACCTTATCCCACTTCAATGGGAGACAAGTCTGAAATGCTAGACTTGTATACTCACTTCACTTTATTTTACTGTCTTAATCTTTGTAGATAACAAGTCTTTTATCAAAGAACTTGTATAAATATCTTATATAATATTATTTAACAAACTCTATATGAAGAGTCTACCTTATCAATAATATCAAAACATGACCAAGTATGTGTATGTAGACTGTGCATGACAGTAATGTAGTACAACCAAAAAAAAAACAAAGACAAAAATACAAAACAATACAAATGGCAACACTGTTTTAACCAAAAATGTGTAGAGAAATACACAAGAAAGGAGAGACCTACAGAATACAAACAAAACAAATCGACAATCAAAACTGAAAACAGACAAAATATTACAAAAACAACGTTAAGTACAATTACATCACAGCTAACATCAATAGCGACCAATTGTCACTAGCAAATTTCCAAATTAAGAAAATTTGCACCTACAGACCGCTTACAGTAAGCCTCGATCAAGTGGCATATTTACCGTAAGACCCACCAACCGAAAAACCCGCAGAAAAATACACAAAACAGTAGAAGTGACATAAACATATAGCAATCAATTTCAATGTGTTGCAGAACAAGTTCAGTCACAGCTGAAACTAAAATAAATTTCTTGCTCCTTGCGAACACAGAAACGAAATGTCAAACGCGCACTGAACGTCAAATCCACTGTAACATAAAGTGGTATTCACGAACCAAAGTTACTATGACCTTCTCAAATTAGGGCTTGCACATTGAATGTTTACAATTTCACGTACTGTTTACAGACACTTGACCTCCAACAATGTAGCTTGAATACTCTGACCTAGAAAAGTCTGTTGTTGAATGAAACGTGTAACAACCCGCAGTACTGTTTACAATAGGAACCCGCCTTCTATGCAGTTATGGTCCACGTAGCAAATGCCTAGTAGTTCACTTCAGTACTTGTCTTGTTATGCTTTATGTAGCATTATAATATAAATGCTCGTACTGTTTATTTGTGTCAACCGTTGATGACCTATATCTGTCCTGTTTGTAGCCAAAACTTGCAAATGTA